>CM062809.1:901627734-902227734 GCA_031772625.1 Pinus tabuliformis | reverse complement strand
GGATTATGTGGCTACAATATCTTTGTGGGAGCACATGATTAGGAATGGTGTTATGGTGTTTCATTTTACTACAATGAACCCCTTTGAGTACCCGTTATTAGTGTTACATGTCATTTTTCTGCATCGAGGAAAATGATGCCAAATCCAAATCTTTTGCCATCTAATGAACTGTTGTCGTGAATCCCCAAGAAATATAGAAGTACCTATTATCAAGTATAACAATCTTAGGTTGAAGATCTTTAAAGAACCTAATTTCTTAGATCATTGCAGGTGCCTCAATCACAACCTACAGTGGTCGCACCTTTCATAACAAATGATTTGCAACATTGTCACAACAAGCCTTCAATAAAGGTCTGACAGTCTTATTACACGAGTAAAAATAAAAAATGGTAAAGAAGCTTCCATTTCTAGAATCCTCAAGAGGGTATCTATCCGAACTAATGGAGATTAGGCTTGAGTTCCTCCTATCCTGAATCTCATTCCTCCCTTTATGGATCTCACCCCTTCCTTAGTGGATCTTAACTTCCACTCTTTCCCTATAAGTACAATGCACTCAAAGAGAAAGGCATTGTCATTTTTTACTAATGAACTATACTTAGATGTTGTTCAAGTATCCATTGAAGACTTTTTGATTGCAAGGGTTTTGATTGATGATCATTAGAAGGAGGCTTCCAACATCAAGCCCTGGCTATAATTTTCCTTTTCTTTATTCTTAATATAAAGACATGTTTCTTTCCTAGACTCATTTGTCATGATGTTTGTTGTAAGATTCCTTAATCATTTACATATTTTATGATTGAACCATTGATGTATTATTTTCATTTTCCTATTTCTGTTTTTAAAAGTCTCTTCTTAGAGCATCAAGAAAGAGGTTGGAAGCTATAAATGACAACAACAAGGATCATCATCAAGAATTTCAGTAAAAGGTATGAGCTATGAATCCCACTTACATCTATGATTTAATCATGAATTAGGGAATGTTTTCATGTGTTTGTTTGTTTGTTTCTAGACTTGGTTTCTGTGTCTAGGGAGATTTGTCTTGTCAGCAAGACATGATTTGTTCACCAAACAATGTTGTGTATTATGTGGCTACAATATCTTTGTGGGAGAACATGATTACGAATGGTGCCATGGTGCTTCATTTTACTACAATGAACCCCTTTGAGTAGCTCTTACTAGTGTTGGTACTCAACAAGTTATCGTTACTCATTGACATTATGCTTGTACCTAAAAAAAATACAAAAGACTTCTATTAGAAATGGAGATAATAATATTAAAGAGAAAATCATATGGTGGATTTGGACAATCCCATGGATCACTTGAATTTCTTAGTGTTAGGGTCCTACTCTAATACCATTCCTTAAATACTTTATTATGTAGGAGACCACATTCCTTAAATAAGACCCATTAAATAGTTAGTTAATAGTCACTCATTGTAAAAAAGGTAACTTTTATTAATAACACATAAATTAGTTAGTGAACGATCATTATAAATGAGATTGTAATTAGTTAAGATGAGACATTTAGCTTTAGTGGATGTCCTATAACTCTTAAGATGTGGAAACATTATTAATATCAAGTTTTATTCCCACTGTGTAGGGAAAAATTCAGGGGCTAATATTTGTAGGTGCGCTCATTTTCCATGTTTTTTCCTAAAAAAGATTCGTTAATTTCCATTTTCCCAAAAACCATTTGCCTAAATTTTATAGTATAAAATTGTACAGAATGATATAAAATCATTAAAAATAGAAACATTTTTACCAAAATATTACGAAACATTTGACAATTTTCATATTAGGGACTAGTAAGATTCCTCAAGGTTTCTAAACTTTGAGATAAACTTCCATTCTTAAAATTTTCCCTGCCATGTAGGTCTCGCAATGAAGTGAGGATGGTTATGTGGCCTTATGCATGGGTCCATTAGAGTAGGGAGTATATACACAATAAAAAAGAGTCACTTTGATCTGATAATCACCCTATGAGTGACCTCAGTTGAAGATTTGTTAAACAAAAGGTATTACAGACTCATGTGCTGGTGTGTGTTCTGTGTTATTTAAGCAACGGATCGATCAGATTGCCAATACACAGACATTTAAAATGGAAAGACAGCAGAGAAATATAGTAAGCAATATAAAGACACAAGAATTTTTAATAAGGAGTTCACCCTATTCTCCAGGGCTACGTCTCCGGTCTAGCTTTCAGTGGTGGCCTTGTTTTATTGTGTCTTACAGCAGAGAAATTACAATTACAGGGACTCAATGTGAGTTCTCCTGATAGCAGATTTTTCTTGGCAGGGTGGTTCTTGGATTCCCCAAGCCACTCAGAGTACACAGACTCTTGTTCTTCCTACCAGCTCTGTGACCCTCGGTCTACAGTGGAAAGAGCCAACTATGATGCTCAATCTAGACAGATTCCTCTATGGGAAGGCTTGAATCTCCAAGCTCTCTGGTGCTCGATGCTGCCTGTGGTCAGCTCGGCCCTCTGTCCCCTCTGCTTGGCTTTACTGCTCTCTGTGTTCAGTCCTCCTCTCAGGGTGCACTGTTCACTGTCTCTCTTCGTCCTTCTAACTCTTCTCAGTTCGGGTTTTCCTTACATTTCTTCTCTGTTTCGACTGTCTCTATTTATGGCTTCAGCCATTTGGTCCCTGTGCATGTTCGATTCCTCTCCCGCCTACGTCGATCCACCTTCTGTAGCTGCGCTCTGGGTTCCCTATTCGGCGTCAGCATGAACGCTTTGGAAGTGGCCACGTGTCTCCATCTAATTGGTGCCAGCATGCTTCATCGGTTCGTTTGTATGCGTTCTTTCTCCATCGTGGCGGTCAATGGATTCCAAATCCTTCCAAATCGCGGTTTAATTCCCTGTCGATTCCGCTTCTTTCTATCGGGCGCATCTCAACCGTCCGATCTGGGCTCCTCCAGATCCAACGTCGTACGCACGTCTGGCGCAGTTAACTTGCTCGACCGATAACGCGCGATCACGACGGTTTTTCTCTCACCTCCACTGCCACGCGTCGATCACTGAGTGGGATCACTCCGCTCTCCTCCAAAACCGCTTACCGTTCAAGGGCGTCCCGGGGAAACCGCCGGTTTTCTAGAGTGTGGGTCCCGCCTTTTGTCCTTTAGTGCTTTTGTTTTCCCACCCGCAGTCCTTCGGTTCCTCCATGCGACTGGGTGCTTGAGGCTTTCCACTTTGGCCTTGTTTGCCTAGTGATGCGTTATTAGCACTAATCGCGCATCAAAAACTGCCTCCTTTCCCCGATCCGAGGCTCCCAGGGGCTGTTTTGGCCTCCTGCGCAGTCTCCATGGGCCTCGGTTAGCGTGCTTTGACCGAGGTCCTTATCGTTTTGTGTTGGCTGCCATGGCCACTAGTTCAAGGTGTTTTCGATCGCTATTTTGGATTTCATCGAAGATTTGTTCAACCTAATTCAGATCACGGCCTCCCTACTGAAAAAGCTTTTGGGCCACCAAAAGTTGGTTTTCTTCAAGCATCGACTAAGTGAGGAAACTGTTGTCTCACTTGTCCAATCTCAATCCACTTCACACTACTCAGCTTCGAACCCTTAAGCCCAATTCTGAGGTATTCCACCTATCCACTATGCGTCGTCCTTACCTTCCTGTCCAGCACTGTGTCTTCCTGCAACTCATTAAGATATTCAGGTAGCAGGTCGTCAACAGAAGGTAATTGACTCTGCTCTTCAGGGTCCTCAATCATTGAAGGTTTGAACAACCTCAAGCAATATGCGTTCACGACTGAGTAGATGTGCATGTACGCTGGTAGATCAAGGTGAAAAGCATTTTCACCAATCTTCTCAAGTATCCTGAAGGGTCCATACCTGATAGGTTTTAGCTTCTTACCTTCACCTTGCATCCTATCCTTGCTGATATACAGCCAAACTTGGTCTCCAACTTGACAATTATGCTCCATCCGATGCTTATCATGCCTAGCTTTGTACTTGGCCTGGCTCTTTTCCAACTGTTCCTGTACTGCCTAATGGATCTCCTGGATCTGTTCAATGAACCTAGTTTCCTTGTCCACATCACTGTGTCCGTCAACCATGGTATCTTTACCAAAGACAAAATCCAAAGGAGACCTTGGTATGAAACCAAAATAGGTCTCAAAAGGATATCTCTGTGTAGAAGAGTGTTTGGCTCTATTGTAAGCATGTTGCACATAGCACAAGTGCTCATCCCATAGCTTAGGGTGCTTGCTGCAATATCCTCTCAGTAACTGGATCACTGTCATGTTAACTACTTCTGTCTAGCCATCTGTTTGTGGATGAAAAACTGTGTTTTTCTTTAATTTGGTGTCCATTAGTTCCCAAAGACTTGACCAAAACTTCCCCACAAATCGGGTGTCTTGATCAGATACAATAGAGGTGGGTAATCCAAAATGAACCCATACATGTTCAAAGAATAATTTTGCAGTTTGTTCAGCTGTAATATGTTTACTACAGGGTATCAAAATACACATTTTGTTGAACCTATCCACAACAACATACAGATAATCATGACCTTTCCGAGATTTAGGCAGTCCTCCAACAAAATCCATGGAAATGATTTCCCAAGGGTGAGAAGGAACTGGTAAAGGAGTGTACAAGCCTAGTTTTCTGTTACTGGGCTTGCTTTTAGCACACATAGCACATCCCTTCACATATCTAGAAATTGTCTCATTCATTTTCGGCCAATAGTAGAACCTTTGTAGCTGTGAAACTGTTTTACTTACCCCAAAGTGACTTGATATCAGAGAAGTGTGTGCTTCCCTAATCATCTTTGCTCTCTCAGTTTGTGGAATGCAGAGTTTCCCACAATGATATAAGAGTCGGTCCTTCACATGATAGTCCAATTCTTCTACTCTTTTGCCTTGACTCAAAGTTGCATATACATCTTTAAAGTCCATGTTTTGAGCATACTGTTCTATGTAGCTTTCATGCAGCACAGAATTATGCTTAAGTATGGTAGATGCATTTATAATGGGTCTAGATAACATATCTGCAACCTTGTTATGTATGCCCTTTTTATATCTGATGACTAAATGAAACTGTTGTAGAAAACCCATCCATCTGTAATGTCTTGATTGTTGCAACTTGGTTTGGGAGTGTAGGTATTGAAGTGGCTGATGATCAGTATGTATTACTGTTTCTTTGCCCATTAAGTAATGTTTCCACTTTTTCACACTCTGAACTAATGGATACAATTCTTTATCATAGGTAGGATAGTTAACTACTGCAGGATTAAAATTCTCAGAATGATAACATATGGGTTTACCGTGCTGTGTCAACACTGCTCCCATGGCATAGTCACTGGCATCATTTTGGATCTCAAATGGTCTTTGTAGATCTAGCAGTGCTAGTACAGGTGTTGTACTAATTTTTTCTTTCAAGGTGTCGAAGGCTTTCTGCTGTTTGCCTCCCCACTGAAACACCTTGTTCAATCCTGTGAAAGCATGTAAGGGAGTTGCGATTGAGGAAAAAATTGAAATGAACTTCCTCCAATATTGTGTTGCTCCTAAGAAGCTTCTCACTTTTGTAGCAGACTTGGGTTTAGGCCAGTTTACAGTGACTGCCACTTTAGAGGGATCTATTTTCAATTCACCTCCCCCTACTATATGACCCAAACAATTTAGAGAGGCTTTGCCAAATTCACATTTGGAGAGTTTAACATAAAGTTTTTCTCTTCTCAAAACATCTAATGTCTGCTTAACATGCTTTAAATGTTCTTCCCACGTTTTACTAAAAATCAGAATGTCATCCAGATACACAATAACAAAATCATCAAGAAAAGGTCTGAGTACATCATTCATTAATCTCATGAAAGTAGCAGGAACATTAGTTAGGCCAAAAGGCATAACCAGCCATTCATACAATTCCTTCTTTGTTTTGAAAGCAGTCTTCCATGCATCTTGCTCTGCAACTCTGACCTGATGGTATCCACTGTGCAAATCCATCTTGGTGAAATAAACAACTTCCTTCAATTGATCTAAAAGATCATCTATGCGAGGAAGGGGATAACGATTTTTGATTGTTATCTTATTCAGTGCTCGGTAGTCAATGCACATTCTCCACGAGCCATCTTTCTTTCTCACCAAGACGATGGGTGATCCACATGGTGATGTGCTAGGCTAGGCCTGATGAACCCTTTCTCGAGCAACTCCTGCACTTGCTTCTTGATTTCAGCATTCTCTAAGGCAGACAACCTTTTATACCTGTGGCTGCTATGATTGTTTCATCTCCCGAGTCTGACCCCAAATCTTTCTGAATAGCTGCAGCAATCTTCTTCTTCTTGCCTTCGGACTTCTTAGGTCTCAGCTCTAGATGCAGAATCCAACAATGCTCATCATCATGCCCCTCCTTTTTACAGTGAGTGCATGAAGCTTTGCCCTTTTGTGCAGTGTTAGCCTTCCTTGCTTTCCACTTCTGCTTATTTTTCTCCTTGCTCTTGCTTACAGTGGATTGGGATGGTCCCCCAACTTCTGGATTTCCATTTTTCCTCTAGCCTCTAGATGAGTAGCTTGTACAGAGACCTCATCTATACTAGTGGGATTAAACATGAGGATGGTATGCCTCATGTAGCTGTGTAGACCACCAATGTACTTCAAAAGTGTCTTTGGTGAGTCTAATGAGATACCCAACATCAATGCTCTATTTCTGAACTCTTGAGTATACCATTGTACACTTTGCCCTTTCAACTGCCGAAGATTTTGCCAACTCATCATGGCTTGTTGCATGTAGGCCAATGGATAGAACTGCGTTTTGATTGCAGAAACAAATTCACTCCAAACAGAGATGGTCTTACCATGTCTTTTTGTATCAGCTTGGGTTCTAGCTTCCCACCAAACCAAGGCAGTGCCTCCTAGGCATAGGCTTGCCAGCTGAATCTTACTTTTGTCTAAGTCTATGTTCTGTACCCTGCAATACACATCAATTTGTCTAATCCAATTGTCCAACCTTTCAGCATTTAGCTCTCCATCATATATAGGAAAATCAAATTTAACATCTAACTTAATCAAAGATGCTTTCTTATTATGCACAGGGCTATTAGGAGGTGTAGGAAAACTTTCTTCTTTTCCATTTCCTTTGGAGCGGTCATGGGAGTGAGACTCATTTTCTTATTTTTCTTGTTTAGAACCTGATGAATCTTCATCCTTATGCTTTCCAAAGTGCTTGTACATTTCCTCTACCATAGACTTTATAGCTAGGAAACTTTCTATGAATTGAGGGTCTGGTCCTATGGAACCTTCTTCTGACATTGTCTTCCAAGAATAGATTCTCCCAATTTCAGGATTAGTTTCCACCAACTCTCCTTGTCCTAATTTGAGCTTTGATCTAGTGAGCATCCACAGCTCAACCAACACAAGCTTGTCTAACCTTGCAGCCTAAAGCTCTGATACCACTTGATCTGATAATCACCCTATGAGTGAACTCAGTTGAAGATTTGTTAAACAAAAGGTGTTACAGATTCATGTGTTGGGGTGTGTTCTGTGTTATTTAAGCAACATATCGATCAAATTGCCAATACACAGACATTTAAAATGGAAAGGCAGTAGAGAATTACAGTAAGCAATATAAAGACACAAGAATTTTTAATAAGGAGTTCACCCTATTCTCCAGGGCTACGTCTCCGGTCCAGCTTTAAGTGGTGGCCTTGTTTTATTGTGTCTTACAGCAGAAAAATTACAATTACAGGGACTCAATGTGAGTTCTCCTGATAGCATATTTTTCTTGGCAGAGTGGTTCTTGGATTCCCCAAGCCACTTAGAGTACACAGACTCTTTTTCTTCCTACTAGCTCTGTGACCCTCGGTCTATAGTGGAAAGAGCCAATTGTGATGCTCAATCCGGATAGATTCCTCTATGGGAAGGCTTGAATCTCCAAGCTCTCTAGTGCCCGATGCTGCCTGTGGTTAGCTCGGCCCTCTGTGCCCTCTGCTTGGCTTTACTGCTCTCTGTGTTCAGTCCTCCTCTCAGGGTGCACTGTTCACTGTCTCTCTTCGTCCTTCTGACTCTTCTCGGTTCGGGTTTTCCTTACCTTTTTTCTCTGTTTCGACTGTCTCTATTTATGGCTTTAGCCATTCGGTCCCTGTGCCTGTTCGGTTCCTCTCCTGCCTACGTCGATCCACCTTCTGCAGCTGCGCTTGGAGTTCCCTGTTCGGCGTCAGCATGAACACTTGGGAAGTGGCCATGTATCTCCATCTAATTGGCACCAGCATGCTTCATCAGTTCATTTGTATGCGTTCTTTCCCCATCTTGGCGGTCAATGAATTCCAAATCCTTCCAAATCGCGGTTTAATTCCCTATCGATTCTGCTTCTTTCTATCAGGCTCATCTCAGCTGTCCGATCTGGGCTCCTTAAGATCCAACGTCGTACGCACGTCGGGTGCGGTTAACTTGCTCAACCGATAACGCGCGATCACGGCGGTTTTTCTCTCACCTCCGCTGCCACGCGTAGATCACTTAGTGAGATCGCTTCGCTCTCCTCCAAAACCGCTTATCGTTCAAGGGCGTCCCGGGGAAACCGCCGATTTTCTAGAGTGCGGGTCCCACCTTTTGTCCTTTAGCGCTTTTGTTTTCCCGCCCGCGATCCTTTGGTTCCTCCATGCGACCGGGTGCTTGAGGCTTTTCATTTTGGCCCTGTTTGCCTAGCAATGCACGATTAGCGCTAATCGCGAATCAAAAACAACCTCCTTTTCCCGATCCGGGGATCCCAGAGGCTGTTTTGGCCTCCTGCGCAGTCTCCATGGGCCTCGGTCAGCGCGCTTTGACCGAGGTCCTTGTCATTCTGCGTCGGCTGCAATGGCCACTGGTTCAAGGCGTTTTCGTTCATTGTTTTGGATTTCATCAGAGATTTGTTCAACCTGATTCAGTTATGGTTCTTTGAAAGTCGTTCATGGATCCGATTCGGATCACACTTGGTATAAGATGCTGGATGGCAAGGCTAAACCATTGGAAATTCACTTTTCAAAGTAAGTTGTTGGATCAAATGGATGACCAGTAGCTATCAATACATGGAAACATTGTTGATATCAAGTTATATGGATATCTAAATATGGAGTAGAAGGTTATGCAATGTTTTGTCAACACTTGTCATTGTATTTGAGTATTGCTCCTGGAGGTTACCCCTCTGAAGAGACAATGAACATCGTTATCTAATTTCTATTATTAAAGAGATCTTTCTTAGGGTTTATCTCTATTTTCCATTATGTTATTGGGTTTTGCATTACATTTTGTGTGATTGTTCTCAATTTTGGGGTTATTGGGTTTTTCATTACATTTTGTGTGATTGTTCTTAATTTTCGGGTTAAGTGCAATTCAAGTGGAATAACTCTTTCTTGATTATGAAGTAGGAGAATTTTAAATTTTATAGACTTTTGATTGTGCTAAAAGACACTCTCAAGTAGAGTATGGTAGAGATGTTGTAATGTAATGTTTAACATTTGACAAAATCAAATTATATAAAAATAAAAATAAAATAAATAAAAAGATTAATGTAATGTAAACATTTTAGTTAGGTCAAAATAAAATAAAAGAACAAAAATAAAAATAACAAAATAAAAATGACCTATGGTATGGGGCCATGGTATTGAGAAACCATAGTATTCATGTGGTAAATAACCTATTTAAAGGAGAGAATTAAACCAACCAAAATCCATCTTAACTTCGTATCTACCAAGTGTCGAGAGGGATCAAGTATCTACCAAGTGTCGAGAGGGATCAAATCTCCTCAGATACACACCTATTTTATAGTGAAAAGAAATTTGATATCTCAAGAGACTTGGTAGATTTAGAGTTAAATAAGTCTGAGTTAATTTAAAAACAAAACAAAAAATGACAAAATTTAAATCAATTTGTAAAACATAAAATTTGAATAATCGATCCAAAATATAAATTCTAAATTCTAAAATAATCGCCAATTTAGAAAAATACGAACAAATAAATAAAAATAAAACATCCACCCAAAATAATGTTTAGCAGGTGAAAATATGGTTATTTAAAATCAGTTTTTTATAAAGGAATTCTCCACCACCATGAATTTTAACCATGTCCCTCGCCTTGAGTGTGAATTCATTTCATTTCCATGACTAGATGATTAGAGTGATTTGAAAAGTCCTAAAGGAAGATTGGAAAGTCAGAAAAATGACCGTGTTGACTGGGAAATAGAGAGGTGAAGCAGGTTACTTTCAACCAATAATGCTATGATTTGGAATTTGGTTGGGTGCCGAGGGTCTTCCCACTTATTTCGGTCCATTCAGTACGTAATTCCCACTTATTCCGGTGATGGATTTTTCAAATTCATGCTTTTGCTTTGACGCCCGGCCGCACACGCACCATGTGCAACTTCAAATAAACTTTTGAGTTGGAATAGAGTGGGGTCACGATAAAATGGGTGTTGTATGCGTGGTTTATAATTATTAAAATAATAACTTTTAAAAAATAATTATATTACAAATATTAAGCGGTAAAGTATACAGTTTAGATGGAGGATTGAAGAGCGAGAAAAAAAACATGGTTGCACTAAACATATTAAATCATGATTTTATTATATTTTGAAATTTTGTAAAATAAAATTAATAAATTAAATAATATAAAAATTTTAAAAATATATAATTAAGTTAATGATTTGTGATTTGATATTTATTAAAAAGATTATTATAAGATTTTTAATTATTAGAAATTAATTATTTTTATGAGTAGGAGTAAAATATAAATGATATTTTAATTTAATTGAATACATATTATTTTAATTTAATTGAATATATATTATTTTAGTTTTATATTTTGAGAGGTATAAATTTTTTTAAAGTGGAAATGTATTTTCGGAGTGTAAAGTTTGAAAAAACGTTTGTATCTCAAGAGACTTGATTTATTTTGTAAGTAGTAAATTGGTCTAAATTAATTTCAAACATCTACCATCACATGAAAATTGTAGATGATCATTAATCTATATTTAAAATTAATCTAATTCCGTAGAAATTTTCAAGTATAATTTATAATATAGAAAGTGATCATGTTAAATTCATAAATGATATATAAATGCTTGAAATGAATCTAATCATTCAAATTTTTCTAAGTATCATTTACAATATAAATAATGATTATTTAACTTTCCAATTTACTCACACTTGTTTTCATTTCAATCTTTTCGTATTATTATGTCACTGCTTACGCAACGACATCTATGATCAGTTCCATGTTATTAATTTATCCGTATTGGTGAAAATTTTCAAATTTCTATAGTTAACATTAGGCATTTGGCTGAAATTTTTGCGTGACGTCAGCGCGCCGCCACATCCCTAACTCTGGATTTCGAGGGTCGACGTCATCCTGCCATGCACGGTAGATCGGATTGTACAATGTAGGTACAGGAAAGGGTGATCCTTCGTACAACTCGAAGTTAGCTTGGGCTACTTTGATCTCTGGTGGTGTTAATTCCATTTTAAGAGTGTTGGTGTAGAATTTATTATTATGGTTTATGGATTATTGAGAAGCAAATTTAGCTATTTTCGATGTTCAAAGTGGATGTTTTATTTCTTTCTTCGTGGCACTCATTGAGGTTGGATTTCTTGGTTATGTGTCTGTGTTTTTTGTGTGGCATAACTCCTCGTTATCAAGTTTTTGTTGATACCATGTGAGTTTTTTTTTTTTTTTACTTCAGTGGATGTGAGAAGAAATTTTTTTGTGCAGAATGCTGAAGTTGTTTGGTTATGTGGTAGGACGCAGGTTTACCAACCTCCTTGACAAAAATTTGACAGGTAAATTTATGAACATTATTTTCTGGCTTAATGGTAGTGGTGCATAATTTGGAGTTCTAATGATTCACTATTTCGCAAAAATTGTAGGTGCAACCTTAGAATTAGAGCATAACAATTATTCGGGTAAGTAGATTGTTGGATTCTAGCGGCGGAATCCTGGTAAGTTTTAGAGTTCTCTCTATTAGAAAACTCTGGTTTAATGGGCCATAAATGTTAAATACATTGCCGACTCAAGTTTCGATGGTTTAAATGCAATGTTGTAGGAATAAACCAGTATTGATTGACCAAGGCTAGATCAGAGGTCGACCCATATTTTCAATTGCAGAAGTCATATGGGTAAGGTGTCAACCCTGATTCCATATGTTCTAGTTTTAAATGGTTTGTCGACCCCGATTCCATGATTTTTTGTAGAGGTCATGGTGATGATTTCCTGGAATTTACTTTGAAACTTGTGAAGTGAGGAGTATAGGGATCTTTGCATTTTCAGAAGGATCGTGAGCAAGGTGGCAACTCCGACTACACATCATTTTATTTTAGATAGTTGGTGGGTCGAATTTCTATTGACATAAACATCTAGGTCAGAAAGAAAATAACTTCGACCACAGTTGAGCGCGACACATTGCGATGTCAGATGTTGACGCATGTTTCCATTTTAGCATACTCATGTATCCTTTTACGTTCAGTTCATTGTCATAGGGAACATTGCTTCTATTATTTTTTTTTCAAAATAGTAAATTTATTGGAATGAAAGTTATATTTTAAGAGTCTCAAATAGTTTCCATCTAGAAAAATAAAAACATAAAAGAATTGATGGAAAAATTCAAGTTTCAACAGTATTCGAGAACTTTTGCGACCAATGTTACCAATATTCTAAGTTTCCAATGGTGGGAGTTTTTAATGTACATTCTTCCTAAATTTTATGCATAGAGGAACATGTTTGACCCAAGGTTGTGAGAGCATGTTTAAAAAAATCAAATTTAGAATAGGGGCATTTGTCCACATTTCTGTTTTCTAGGTTTCTTTGGAGTCAGAGGAAACTCATAGTTGAGGTTGGGACCGACTTCATGGTCGAGTCAACATCTCTTTGGGGAAGAATCATAAGGAAAAGGTCGAGCTCTGAGCCATCTTGGAAAAGGCTGAGCTTTGAGCCATCTTAGCAAAGTCTGAGTTGCGAGCGGTCTTGAAGTTGCAAATGACATTTAAGTTGGTTGTTTTCGACTTTTGTACTTTATGAACCATATTCAGATTGTTTTATTCTTTAGACGAGGTATGACATGTTTGTATATTTTAAGCATTTTAATCCTAATTTTGTTTTAATTTGTATGTAGTTTTTGGATTTGTTATCTTAAACTTTTAGATAGAAAGAATAATAATCTTTTTGTAAAAAAAATTTAAATAAATGTCTTATAAAAATATTTTTTTGAATTTATTTCTTTGTTGATAAAAGAATAAGGTATTTTAAATTACATTTATTAAATAATATGTTATGTGTGAAAACAAAATAATAAATTATAGACACATATGTTTGTTTTGTGGGCCTTTGTAGAAGCAAGTCAGAGGGTGGGCCGACTATGAGGTTGGAGGTGGCCATTGTAAACACGCATAACTATACACATTACTTCTTTTGTGGCTCCTACTGAAAGGAAGTCAGAGGTTGGAATTGTCGTTTGAATGGTCTCTCTAGACACTCTCGACTACTGACACACCCGAGCTAATTCGACTCAGAATCTAGGTTCATTGTTGTCATTATTACTATTTCTTATAAATGACTTAAATGAGGTCTATGATCAAGTTTATCATGAGTTGATATGTTATAAATTAAATCTTAAATGTCTTAAAAAAATAATTTGTTGAATTTATTTCTTTATTGATAAAAGAGTAAAGTATTTTAAATTACATTTATTAAATAATATGTTATGTGAAAAAATAAAATAGTAAATTATAGACATGTATGTTTGTTTTGTGGGCCTTCATAGAAGCAAGTTGGAGGTCAGACTGACTATGAGGTTACGCATAACTATTCACACATATTTATTTTGTGGCTCCTACTGAAAGTAAGTCGGAGGTCAACATTGTGGTTTGAATGGTCTCCCTAGACACTCTCAACTACTGACACTCCCTGACCAATTCAGATACAGCTTCAATACTTATTTTTTTCTTTAAAGAAGGGACAACATGTTCCCATATTTTAAACATTTTATCTTAAAAGTAAATTATTCAAAAAAAAATTATTGATAAAAAAAATAAATTAATTTTATCAAATAATATTTTATATGAAAAATACAAAATAATAAATTATAAAGAGGCCAATTATACATATATGTTTCTTTTGTGGGCCCTGCTAGAAGAAAGTCAGTGTTCAGGCTAACTATGAGATCAAAGGTTGGCATTGTCTTTTAGATGGTGCTATGACATTCCGCGACCAATTGGCCTCCTTCTAAACACGCCCAACTATATGTACATATTTCTTTCGTGGTCCCTACTAAAAGCAAGTTGAAAAATGGATCCAATTATGAGGTCGAAAGTCAGACTTGACGTTTGAATGGTCTCTCTAGACACTCCTGACTATTGACGGTCCCTGACCAGATCAACTCCATCTACAATATTGCATGGAAGCATCCTAAATCAATTTTGTTTTAAATTTAAAAATTATTTATTTAAATTACAATTTTAGACAGTGGATTCTAAAATATTAAGTTTATATATATATATATATATATATATATATATATATATATATATATATATATATATATATATATATATATAGATATATATATATATATATATATATATATATAACATAAAGTTTTATAAATTTATATTTAAAATACATCTTTGCAGTGTATTTAACCTTTGGTTTATAGTATATTTTATATGATTTTTTTTACTTTGTTTGTTGACCATGTTCTTTTTTGTTTTTTTATTTTTTTGGTTTTTTGGGTCCTAATTATTTAAATTGTGGCAAGTGACTAAATTGTTAAGTTTTATTGGTTTTACTTAAAATTGTGGATGATTGCAAAATGAATTAAAATTTCAGTGAATGTTTTGATTATTTTGACTAAATTTTATAAAAGTAAAAGGGACTTAGTTTAAAGTCATGTGAATGTGAATTTAAATTTTATTTCAATTTCAATTTAATTTTATTCATATATTTTGTAAATTAAGTATTTGGAATATTAAATAATTAATTAAATTTAAAATTAATTATATTTATGATAATTTTCATTAATATATATGTGTGTGTGTGTGTGTGTGTGTGTGTGTGTGTGTATTTTCAGATACGGAATAGAAATTGATCTGCTCTGCAACTTGATCTAGGGTTGGCGTTAGGGTTTTTGAGGTTGGATACCATGGCGGGACGCCCAGGGGGGAGTGCCGCTCCCTCCTACAGTCAAGTAGTCATGGATAGAAGCAAGGACGTAGGAAAGCAGTGTTTCAAGAAACCTCTGGAGAAGGCAACAGAGGCAAGTAACACAGAAATATTGGGAAGAAAGAGACCTCATGAATAGGAGGGGGATCAACAGGAAGCAAGTAAGGAGAAGGAGAAAGGGGGTAGCAGTCAAAATACTACTTCTACAAGGACAACTGGGGTATGCAAACCCAAGTCGAATACCATTTCTAGGGTCATCTTGAGTGACCCAGGGCTACAAGCACATAGGGATCATATGGCAAAATATGCGGTTATATGTAAATTCATGGGGATATGGCCAACAGAGAGGGCGCCGCACGTATGGATCAGGAGCCACTGGAAACCAAAGGGGGAAACAAACCTGCATCTAGGTTCGAAGGGCTTCTTCATAGTTGTGTTCATAAGCCTAGAGGATAAAGATAGAGTGTTCGAAGGAGGACCATACTTCTATGCTGCTGCAGGCCTCTACATGCGGCCATGGATGATGAACTTTGTCCCAGAACGCGAGACATTCACATCGGTACCGGTATGGATTAGACTATACTCCCTTCCTCTGGATTATTAGCTACCGAAATCTCTAAAAATAGTAGGCAACAAAATGGGGCATTTTCTAAAGATCTCAGATGCTACTCTAAAAAGAAAATACACCTCCTTCACCAGGATATGTGTGGAAATGGATCTATCGGGAGCACTTCCAGACGCGATAATTTTAGAAGTATATGATGAAGAATGGGTGCAGACAGTGGACTATGAGCACATCCCATTTAGGTGTCGCAAATGCCATGAACATGGGCATCTATCCGAGACTTCCCAACAAACAATATGGAGAGAAATGTGAAAACCACTGCGGATAAAAATCCCAAGGGTTTCACAAAGGTTTGGGGAAAGGGAAATGCGGGAAGTGGCCACAAAACAAGATCAATGAGGAAAGGCAATCGAGCCACAATAGCTTTAAGATCCTAGAAGAAGAAGATGGAAACAAAGAAACAAACTAAGAAACGACGAACATCATCATTGAGAAGGAAAGGGATGATAGCATGGAAGATATCATATAAAACAACTAGCAAAAGGATGATCTGCCAAGAATTATGGAGATAAGTATGGACCATGAGATGACTCCTAGTGAGGCAGGAACGGAGGACCATGAACTGCAGGAGATTCTAGAAAGGGAACATCTAGATCTAGAGAAATTTCTGGAACAGGGGACAACCAAAGGAGTGGACTCCCTGCCGAAAGAGGAATATGATAGGGTCCAACAACTCTTCCTATGGAAATCACAATCGAAGGGCTCTGGAGACAAAATAAATCAAGAAATCTAGGAGCATAGAGGGGTCAAAATGATGGAGGGGTCAAAGAGAAACCCCCAAAACCAATCCATTCAATCAAAGGCCAATATTATCCTAGCTGAAAATAAGTATGTGGCACTTAAAAATTTGGATGTAGATATTGATCTCCCTCCAGATTTGATGAATTGGGACTCTAATGTGGAGGAACCTTAGGCCAAATCCTCTCCAAAAAGGACAACCGTAGAAACTTCACTGGAAATCCCAAATCAAGAAGAGACACCCATGTAAGATGTGGTAGGAATGGATCCATAGAAGGATACTGAGATATTGAAAAATGATGGACAAATCTTGGTAAATCTACTTAAGGAAAGTAAAAATAGTACCCAAGTACCATTTTAGAGCATTAGAAATCACAATATCACCAAATTTATCTTAGATTGAAGAGTCATACAATGAAAGTAGATGGGGATCCCAGATCGACAACTAAGGGTTTGGGAGTACACACAAAAAGTAGCAAAGTAAAAGCCCAAATCCATAAGGAATGTAAGAGAAAGGGTAGATGGACTACCAAAGCTTCAACCTAGATATTTGGGGAACATTTAGTGAATACAAGTAGGTTGGTTGTGTTGGAGGTGTTTTACTCCTCCAAATACTATAGTCAATGAATATTATTTCCTGGAATTTCCATGACCTCAATAGCCAAGGTAAGAAAGTACATCTTAGAGACAAAATAAAAATGGAAGTCCCATATATATTTATGTTACAAGAAACACAAGTCTGAAGTGAAAAGGTTTAGACAATTGTTGATAGATGTTGGAAAGGATGTGAAGCGATCATTTTGGATTCCAAAGGGAGTGCCATGGGTCTCATTATTCTTTGGAACCCTATATAAATAGAATTTAAATATTCATTCTATTAGTATGATTTCATTATTTAGGAGAAAATGAGTCTGGGTTCCTGATGGTTTTTTACAACCTTCATATTCCCATGGAAAAATCATATTTTTTGTCAGACATTAGAACAATTTGATATCTCCATCAAGACGACCTTTGGGTCATCGACATATCATTTAACCTCATTAAATATTTAGAGGAAAATAAGGGAGGGGTAAGGAGAATCTATCTCATGTTGCAATAGTTCATAGATATTCTTCACTAACTTCAGGTGGCTAACCTCAATACTATCAATGGGATTTATGCCAAAGCTACTATTCTAACAAGCATAGGCTTTGACCAATAGGAAATATGTTTGGAATTTGATTTAAAACCTACCACTTACAACCACCCCTTTATATTTGGTTGGACACTGAATCTGCTAAGGGTTGGTGTGGCATGTGAATGGTCACTGGATTCCAAGAGATCACTTGGTATATGAACACCAAGGGTCACAAGGAAACGTATAAATATGTAAATATTTGTGAATAAATTTAATTTCATGCTTATCCTAATCTGTTTTCCATTATTTTTGTGTCTTTAACATGGTATTAGAGAGGGTGTCCTCATGCCCTGCCTATACTTGAGCCACTGGTTTTATCACCTCTACCTTTGCATGTTAGTTCTGCCATCAGTTCTACATGACCTGTCAACTATATTTTAGCTTCAATTTTTGCCCAATTTTGTAGTAGCTTTGAGAAATGCCAATGTTGACATATCAATTCACCTAAGAACTTGCAATAATTATCAATCCTGGCATACACTCAATCCTTTCATTTCTCAGGTTTTCCATTACCTCATAATGCTCCACTAATTTGGCCTATGTCAAGAAATCTATCTGTTTCCGCTATATGCGACTGAGATGGGGATAACTAAAATTGATTTTGATTCTAGACAGTGTACATGCTTAGTCCTCATTCTCTATGCATCAATTCATATCCTTTGTGAAAAGTTTCAATTTGTTCGTGAGTTGGTTGAATTCCATTGAGTGTACATTGTATCCATTAAATGTTATCGGGCTTCAAAGAATGTAGCATTGAAGTTGTGAGTCATTTGTGTTATGCATCGATGAATAATTTAAGTATTATGTGCATTGAGCCGTAACTCATTTAGTGGGTAGAACCCATGGAATGCTGCATTAAAAATATAGGCATAGTCGATTTTCTGTGCGTTGGGTTTTATGTTGTCTCTATTTTGATGTAGAAGAGTTGTGAGAAAAATGATTACAATGTTGAATTTAGTTGATCAAATATGCATTAGATTTATTTGATCTTTTGATAAAAGAGTTGAGTAGCACCACTAAAGAGATTCCGAGTTTGGCCTCTATTATCAATCTGACACACCATGACATTGATTGCAGTGATATCACAGAGAGTTAAAACACGTGTGTTGAATCTCTAGTATATGTGGATCATGAGTTATATGGTTCGTGCTACAAAATATAGTTGGTTTATATGCATACACTTCTGCCTTAACAAGCTCCAACATTGAATAATATATGATATTTCTATGTGTTGAAGCATCTCTACTCCGCATTGATTGGAGTACTGTAGTTGAATGTGAGTTGAATCTCTGCTTTGAAAGAAGTGAGCTGTGAGATGGATACGTTGAATTGATGTTTCATTGTTTCTCTTTGATGAGGTGAGCTTGGAACGAAGCGTTCTTTGAGTAGCTCCTGTTCGTGTATGGATCCTTTGCGTTGAGCATTGAAGAGGTGTTCATTATGGTAGCAATCTATGGCGTTTGGTGAGATGAAATGTTGGTTATGTTTGGCACGATTCCTTGGTAGTTTTTTGTCGAATCATTTATACATATATAACAGCTTTGAATTATGTTGTACTGAATGTTGGAGTTGTTAATGTTGAATGTATTTCTCCCTGAGTTGATGCATGTGCGAGGAATTGTGAAGTAAAAATGAAGTGTCAGTATCTTCCTACTGTTACAGGCTTCCATAGTAGATCTTCCATTCTAGTCACAGAACAACTGACTTAGTTGTGGATAATTGGTTCGAGTGTCAATGATCGTAGTTCCACCAGCATCTGAACTAGATGGAGATTGAGTCCCCAACTCATTGAACTAATGTTGTGGAGCAGAGGTATCTTTCTAATGAGAGGATCGTAAACATACCACATTGATGCCTCACCCTCTTTTGTTGAAAAAGATGGATAAGTATGGGAAACATTTCTCTAGTACCACGCTTGCTAATGAATTACAAATAGTTGGTATTTCCAAACCTTTTCAAACAAAATGGAGGTCATAGTCGCTTGTATGTGGTGAGAGAACGTTAGTAAATATTCTAAGGAATAATGAATGCTAAAAAGGAATTAGAGAATCCTGTGAAATTAGTATGAAAAACTTCTTTACCATTCCATCACTATGAGTGTATGCTATTCCAACCTATATGTGGGTATAATGTTGGTCCTTACTGTATGATGATATGTGTTGATCTCAGTTCGTTGAAGTTTTGGTATGTACATTAAATAGAGTTGTTGCTTATATTTATTGCGCTAGATAACGTTATATGGAATATGTATTTGCATGGTCATATATGTGATATTATGTCATATTTGTTGCATAATTTAAAGTCAAACCAGGAGCTATAATATTCATTGGTTGCTTGTTGACATAGAGTAGATTATTTTCTTTGAAGAAAGTGCCAAGTTCAAAGAGTAGATTATAAATTGATATTGTCATAAATTTCATTTGTTGAAGTTGAGTTTTTAAACAAATGACCAAGGTTACTGAATTATGGTAGTTTCTAAATACTTTAATACACTCCATTGTTCATGATATAGTGGAAATTATCTAAGACTCTCTCACTGACATTCAGACTTGTCTACAATATGCACAAGAAAAAAATGATATTTTGTAGCTTGAATCTCAGCTACAACAAGAGGATCTACAAAAACGTATTCATCATTCTGAACATGTTATGTTTAGAAAAATCCTCTCTTTGAATTTGAGATAGACTCCCTTCAACTACTAGAAACAATAAAGTCATTAAAAGGGCAGATTTGCATGCAGAAGTAGAAATTCAGCCTACACTTCCCAAGTCCATCATCAGACCTTGTGAAGACCTTATCAACAACAAGCAAAAAATTGGTCTTGGATATGACACGGATGTGTCATTTCATAATCCAGAGTATTCCAAGCCAATCCAATTTCAAATTTTTGGATTTCTTCAGGATGATCCATCTTCACCTCTTCCTTCTCCTCCTCCACAACAGTAGATTGTCAAATGACAACACTGTAATCGAGTTGGTCATGTGAAATATCATTTTCTTTTATCTTCATCCTTTTAAACATTATGGTCAGCACACTCATCATTCAAACAAATGCTTTAAAAACAAGCCTATTGAAAGAACAAAGATTCATCTTGGATGGATTTCTTCTCGGAAATGGGCTTCAACAACCAAGAAGATATTTTTCTCATATCACAGAATTTGTTCACGATTACAGAAAATTCTTGCAGTTGATTTTTCTTCATCTTCTCACCTTCTATCTGACAGGCCAATTGATGATCATCTACAAGTTTCAAAGATAAATCAAGAGAGCTTGAGCCACAACCTAGACGTTCTTCCTGAGCCTATAGCTAGAGATAGCCATACCAAAATTCAAAGTTGTAGTCAGAGATAGCCATACTGAAATTCAGAGTTGTATCCAAAGATAGAAAATCCCCTAAGAATGCATTTGGTTGGTGGCCTTCCTTAAACCACCACAGGTTACAAACCTCCATTTTACCACGTTGAAGGTCTCCCTCTTCAAAGCATTAGGGACACTTCTTCTAGTAGAAGATTTCAACTTCTTGCCAGATTCAGAAGAGTTCCAAGAACAACGCTAAGTGTTCCAAGTTGAGACCCCAATGGTCTCCCTTTTCAAAACAATAGGGAGGACTTCCTCTGAAGAGGTTTAGGAACTGAACTACAAATTCTAGTGTTGGTGGCCATCCCTGAGCCCTCAATCCACTACTATGCTAGTTTGCCCAACCTTGTCCTTAATTACTCCAAAAAAATCGATTTTTTCTTCTTCGCTTCCTTCTTTAAGTAGAATTAATCCATGACAAAGAACCCAATCCCTAGGATCCACTTTCCATTATATAATTTTTTTCTTTATCTTATCTTTTTCTTTGCCCACAAACCCATATTCCTTTTATTAAATAAGTAGTTTAGTTTTTTCCGATGGGAAAATCGTAATTTTATTAGTGAAAACAAAATTACATGTTGCAGATGCTTGAAAGGATTCCATCATCTAGTCAATGACCGATGATCATAAATTCATACAAATTAATCAACTAACAGATGAAGAGAAAACGTTAACCTTTTCTCCATTTCTTCTTTTCGACCTTCTGCCATTCTCCTTAAGATGGTGTGGATGAAACAATAGCTAGTTGATTTCCTTATTTTTCTTATATATTCTGATTTCCCATATTGGAAATAGGATCCTTTTCAACGTCATCTTCTTCCTCATCTGGCTCATTAGATGGAAATTTCCATCCTTTAAGTTTTTTGCTTGGTTTCTTCTTCCTTTGCAACTCTTTCTTAGTGTTGGGACAAGTGCTTTGTAGATGTCCAGCTTGTCAACATATTCTGCATCTGAAGGTTGTATTCTCGAAATCTAGGAGTTGCGTCCATGCTTTCTTGTTGTGTGACAAGCGAATGAGATTCGACAAGCCTTTACTGAGGGCCACCTCCACACATATTCGTGTGAATGTATAGATTTGTTCTTCCATTATTTGTGTGTCTGTCTTAATGAATCATCCTAAGATATTCCCAATGCCTTTTAGCACTTGGAGATCCTAGAAATGAAGGGGGAGATTATGAAGCCTAACCCAAACTGACATTATTGATACAATCATGGTATTTGCATCAAAATTTGGAAACCATGGGGTAATGAATACTCCAGTTGATCCCCAAAACCATGCACCTTCCTGTAGGATAATTTCTTGATCCTTTGATGATGAAAACTTTACAATGAAGAATACTTTGGAGAAAATGTATATTTCACAATTAGTTTTCCAATTTGTGAAAATCCAATGGAAAATATCCATTGTTTTTGGCCAGAAACTATTAAATCCGCAAATGATGGCTTCTGCTTCATAAGTTGTGCACAGATTATTTGTTTCTGGAATATCTAGGATCAGTTCCGGGACATGATTCAATTGCTCCACGATGTAGGGACTAGGAGTATTGTGTGATTGTACTAGCTTTGTTGTAGTTTCTATTTCCCCTTGGAGAATGTTTTTGTAGGAGAGACCACCATTTATATGTTCTTGGTTTGGGTTTGTACCCTGGGTAAGCTATAGCCAAAAACCCCTCCTGCAGCCTTTGATTTACTTGATCCCACAACTCTGCCTCTCAGTCTCAAATTTACGATGATGGTGGTCATGGGAAGAATATTGTATTCATGCAAACTCTGATCATGTTGTAGAGATCTACCACCATAGATAAAGTTTTTCAGGTGTGTTGGGTAGCCTAGATTTTGCATGATATTCTGCTTCATTTGAAAAAACTTTTCAGAAGCTTGTACCCAAACTGATGTTGATTTGCTAGCAAGGGTTTTTTAAAAAAATTGTAAAATGTTTTGTTCTTCTTGATCCAAGGGGTCATAAGATACAGGTTTGGGATCAGTGCTATATAGCATTTTTTTTGTCTATAATAGGGACTGAAATGTTGGCACAATTAGCGACTACGTGTTTCTTATTGCTATGTGATCTATTATTATTAAGGGCATATCCAAATAAAAAATCTCCAATAGCCTCAGTTTTGGCCCCGATCTGACTCTCCTAGTACATATTTGCCACAAGATGGATGAAAATCCTAGATCCGTCATTGGCAAGAAGACGGATATCGTTGTGCTTCATTAAGTCCCTTGTTTATGTTCTTGTAACAGATCTTCTAAGACATGAGACAAAGGCGAAAATATCTTCATATCTATACCAGCCAACCACTCTAAGGGTAGATCTAGCATCCATCGGCTTATAATTGTATAGGGTTTCTTCTTTTCAGATAATGCCTAGGCCAATAGGGCATTTGCGGCGATAGAAAGAAAAACCCCAGTGATTTGTTGGGAGCTCCCGACGTGTGTGGTTAGATATGCATATATCCAAACACATTCAATGCAAAAGAGAGATCTATGTGAGCTATGTCGCGACTTAATAGATGCAGATCTAGCCCGAATAAAAAAATCAAAAAAAAAAAAAAATTCACCTCTTTGTCATGGATCATAGAAAGTTCAGATTTGATAATCAAAAGAGATCGGAGAGAGATCCCATGGTGCCCTAACCCATTTGACACAATGCAGTGGCTTTGGATATGGACATACTAGACGAGAGATGCAACCCTATTATTGAGCATCCCCTCAGTTGCAGAGCGCAAAAAAACCTTAGCATTCTCCATCGCGTTCTCCCGCCTCCACACACATATATATATATATATATATATATATATATATATATATATATATATAAGTAGTTTATTATTATTATTATTTTCTCTACTTTGATATCCATTTATTTATTATTGTTAAATTACATTTTTAGTAATATGGGGTATTACGCTAGAACTAGACCATTATATTACGAGAAAAAATAAATTATTAAGTATCCAAACAAAAAAAAATATTAGATAAGCATCTTATCCAAGGACATAATAATAGCTAAGTATTTAAAATGTAACAAAAATGCAATACAAAATGAGATCATCCCCTCAGTTGCAGAGTGCGACAAAACCTTAGCATTCTCCATCGCGTTCTCCCCCGCGCGCGCACGCACACACACATATAGATATACATACATATATATACATATACATACACACACACACACAGATATATATATATATATATATATATATATATATATATATATATATATATATATATAGAGAGAGAGAGAGAGAGAGAGAGAGAGAGAGAGAGATATTATTTTATTCTCTACTTTGATATCCATTTATTTATTTTTTATTATTAAATTACAGTTTTAGTAATATGTGGTATTACACTAGAACTAGACCATTATATTACAAGAAAAAATAAATTATTAAATATCCACAAAAAAAATAAATATTGAATAAGCATCTTATCCAAGGACATAATAATATCTAAGTATTTAAAATGTAACAAAAATGCAATACAAAATGAGATGTTGTATGGCCATCTTGTTCACGTCAAATAATAGATAAAAAAAAAAAAAATGAAACAAAACTACATTATAAACCTCCACATAACTCGCAACAACAATGTTCACTAGGAGAATGAAGAATCATGGCCACATTTTTCAACAATAAGCCACCAAACAAGACAAATTGTATATTTTGTTGAGTTTGAAAGAAAAAAACTAAACCTTGGACATCAAAAACAATAGACATAATGCCAATCCCATCCAATTTCTCTACTATAGCAACATTGTCCATCGCTCTATACAACCTGAACACCAAATTCCATATCTAGAACACCTAGAAAAGAAAACACAATGTCAAATGTCACCAAGGCCCCCATAATAGAATATATAAGATAAAGAATGTCTCACCACAAATGGCAGGTGAATCCTAATGCAGGGCCTCAGCATGAGTAGAACCAACCAAGAAAACCCCAAATTGAAAAACAACATAAAAACACCCAACCATGTCATTAAGTATAGTTAAAGTGCCAAGGCACATCATAAAAGACAAAATAGGCCATGGAAAAATATCATGCAATGTCTAGTGTATTTCTCTACCCCACAAACATGATGCCAAAGTGAATGAAAACCTAGAGGACAATAAGGGGTAATTTCATAATACAGTCATAATGATTTCCTACGTTGATGATGCATAAAAATACTAGTCCTCATGTTTACCATAACCCAACTAGAAATGGAACACAAAAAATTAATAAAAACCCAAACAATGTACCAAGCTCACCACCAACAAGTAGCTGCTAAATCAAATTACAAAAGAACTTATAGACTGATAAATGCCTTACTAGAACCATGTTTTGAAAATCATAAATAAAGTTAAAAGAATATCATGAATCTAGTGAAACGATGAGAAATCACCATTCTTCACACAACAAAGCCAGTAAACCAAAACCACCTCCGTCACAGTCTACTTTTTCCAACACCAAAGAAAAAATCTGAGAAAAGGAATACCACACATGAAAGCCAAATCCCCACTATAACACGAAGAATAGTAAGACACCTTAAAATCTCAAACCACAACTAAAAATCCAGAACACCCACCACTCTAAACATCATTATTAACACCTCCACTATATAAATGAACAACAAACAATTATTTCTAAGTCCATGTTAAAGTACAAACTATCACACATAGACATACGCAGCCTACATTACTGAGAAAAAAAATATTTTCCACGAGTAGAACACCACATAGAAATGAATAAAACCGCCATCAATATATAATTAAACCTCAAATAAAAATGGTTAAACTACTACTAAAACACTATAAAACGACAATGAAAATGCACCTCTATGAAAGCAAGTCACCCCACCACTGCATCCTTGAATGAAAATCCCCACATTGGATGTCAAATCTAGTAAATTCAACCAAGACAAACACAACAAATTGTCTAAACCACAATAGGAACATCCAAAGCACCCACCATGAAAAAAACCATGAGCAACATCTATACCAAACAAATGAAAAGTAGATCTTTGTTTCTAAGATGTCATGAAGTATTGAATACTAACCAAAATGATAAAAAAAACTAATGCAACGAAAACCAATATTCACATACATCCTCAATCTACATTCTCAACATAAAGAGATCTGTTTAGTCAATTTAGTGTTATCTAAATTGCTAGTATTAATTGTCAACCCGGGGCTCGTAAGCTGATGAAGTGAAGGTGTACTATATGTACTTAAGCAACCTCTTAGAGCTTTTTATCGTTGGGGGGTGTTGTTTGTGGTTAATTTATCTTCCTAAAATGGAGTGGTGATTTATAAACAGATGAGTGATAGTGTGTGTGGAGTGAATTCTAAATGAGTGAGAGTGTGTGATTAGTGATTGCTAACTACTTGCTTGAAAGGAAATGCTTGAAAGAAATAAATAACTTGAAATAACTTGAAAGCAAAGAACCACTTCCAATGGCACTAGACACCATTCATGCTGCTGCAAATAAAAGAAAAGAAAGTCACTTTTAAAACCAAAGATAATGATTATCTCTCCCTAACTCCCTGCTTCAAACACATAGTGTTGTGTAAAACACGGTTAGGTAGTAGCTCAAGTTGAATTAGAAAAGTGATTAAAAATGAGAAAAATCTACTTTAAAGACTAGTGATAACATTTGCTCTTTCTAACTCTCTACTTCTGCCATATGTACTATGCAAAGTATGATTAGAAAGTAGTGAAAGATTAGTCTAAAAAGCACTCAAAGCCAACTGTAAGTTAGTGGTATTCTGATCCTTAAAAGATAACAATTTATGATAAAAGATCATTCATGGGTTAGCAGAACTTTGAGAAATAAGACTAAAAATCAGCTATGAAAAGCAAAGGCAGCAACTTGAACCTGTCAACTTCAAATACCATTAGTTTGTAAAGCAAATACATAAACATAAAAACAAATCCCGGGCTAAAAACCTGCAAGGAAGTAATACTGATCAGCTTAAAAGAAAAGAAATCAAATAAATCAAACTATACATGTTTAAAGAAATGTTGAATGAGAAAATAAAGAAATGCTGAACATAAAATACTTTACAGAGGCTAACATGAACAGGGGCCCTCTATTCATTCAGCCACAAGAAGACTTAAGGAACTGAAAGCTTCAAAACAGCACTGTTTCTATTGCTCCATTTGCAGAAATATACAAAACAGAGTGCTAGAACATCACTATGAAAACAGAGTTTGCAAAAGCTCTTAAAATTATCACAAGTTCGGAAATTACAACAGCTAAAAAAAATAAAATAAGTGTACGCAGACGCAAGTATATATAGGCATCTGAAGGATGGCCTAACACGTACAGCTAATAACTGAAAAACAACTAACTGTAATGCGTATTTAAGGTTCATTGACACATCATAAGGCTGCGTGGATGAGCTGGAGGTTCTGTCGTCATGGGAAATGAATCCAGTGTTGGATCATGTCCCCTACCACCTGCAAAACGCGGACAAGTCACCGTTTGAGCTGACGTGACCTAACAGCTTACAATCACCGTTAAGCTGCCTTTATTTGACCATAACTTGACCAGTTTTGACCGGAGGTACGGATGACGTGGATGGTTGAACAAATGGCACAGGAACCTCGAGCACGTTGATACCTAAGTGCCCATGTGGCTCATTTGGAAAACTGACACGTGGAACCTTGAGTTTAACAAAAAGGTTGCGGGATCATCAGATGGCTGCGGGATCGTTGAATGGCTGCGGGATTTCCAAACAGCTGCAGAATTCCTGCAAGTAAGTCAAAATCTAAACAAAACAGTCACCCATTAGCAAAAATCACTTGATCATGCTTAATGACACCTAATGTAATGATCTGGGTGGTTTTACAGTGAAAATGAGGCAAAAGTGAAGAAAAGATGAGGAAAAACTGAGGGAAATGGTAGACAAGTAGGTGTAGAGTAGAGGCTCTACATACCCCCACTACGAGGGTATTGCATGTCCTCATGCAATGAAAACACAGCTCAATCCACCTGCTGGGATGCCTCTGCTAAGACATCCAATCTCCTCTTCTTCCTCTGTGTGGAGACATTGACTTTTGGTCTCTTGAACATGCATCTGAATTTCAAATTGATTAAGGCTCTGTTTAGCCTTCTACATTTCTTCTTGAGTCTCCTGTTTTTCTTCTGCCACATGCCCATGTGAAGCATGGTGTTATCTTGGATTGCTTTGTCAATATCAGCTTGCTGCTTCATTTTTTCATTTTCCTGCTTAATGTGGCGATTTAGCACCTCAAGTTCATAGATCTCTTGTTTGAGTATATCTATTTGCTGCTCATGAGGTATGATATTACTTGGGCCAGCAGTGTTCTGCTCCAATGTTTCAAAATAGTTGTACACCTCTTGCTGAACTGGGTCAACAATTGGTGACTTTCTTGGACTGTGTTCATGCTCAATTCCAGTTTCAAACTCCGGCTGAAATGGACTGTCCTCCCTTGGAGGAGTAGCTGCATCACGTTGTGGACTATCCTCAAGGTCTGATTTTATAGCACCCTTCTCAGGTGTGCTTAGATCAATGAAAAGTGTCCTTGTGGCTCTCCCTTTATTCTGCAATCTGCTGCTCCTTCTTACATTGGTAACACTCTGTGTTTCTTTTTGTGCCTTTTTCCTTGGTTTCTGCACTTTTACTTTCTTGGAAAGGGCAGTTTTTTCATGGAGTTTGGCCAACCTTTGTGCTAAGGGTTGACTATCTTCCTCACTAGAAGTCTCTGGAGTTTGATAAATTTCTTGAACTATGGATTTTCCCTTGTCTTGCTTTTGTTTCTTCCTATTTTCTTTTATCTTCTGGGCAGCTTCTTGGGCAAGTTCTGAGAGGGTTTGTGTGATAATCCCTTGAGCTATTGGATCACTGTCCACAGTAGGTTCAGGCTCCATCTCATGTTCAGAATGATGTATTTCAGTTTCCTCTTCAATCTGTCCTTGGACAGTTCCCTCTAAGATATCAGTTTCAGGGGTATCCTCTTTTCTTTTCCTTCTACTTTTTCTAGGTACAGAGGTTTCTCCAGGTTCTTCAAAATGATTTCTCACAAGAAATTTCTCCCATGTGTCTCGTTTGGCTTTTAATTGTTCCTCCACTAACATCTTAACAAGACTATGATGACAGAGATGTGCTTCAATGTTTCGTGGATTCCTTTGGGCCATGGAACACATTTTTCTAAGGCTCTGGAAGAGAAAGTAGGGAAGATTTATATCATGTTCTCCTTGAAATTGCAGCATAACTTTACCATGATAAACATATAAGACCCCAAATCTCCCCTCACAAGTGAAAAATTTTTGCACTAACAACAGTAAAATTTTCCATTCTTCCTTAACATAAGTGATAGGAATTCCTTTTGTGAAGATACTTGTATCCATACCTGGGTTTTTTAAAATCTGCTTCCATTGTTGATCTTGAACTGACCGGTTCTTAAACCACCTTTCACCGGTTTGTGGGAGAGATGTAGCTTGTGCTATGCTGCCCTCTGAGACTGCAAACGTTAAATCACCCACCTCCACTTGACTGTCTTTATCTCTGAATGACCTTGCAAAGGCCTTAGTAACCTCCTTGTGGTAGCCTTTAAATTTCTTGATGCACTGTAGCCAGTTGGCTTTCTGCAATGCCTCCTTAACTTGAGGGTATGCTTCCAGGAATTTTGAACCTTCTGGTTCAGCCCTTAAAAGTTTCCCCATTGTCTCTACGGCTCTGTTCTAAGACACGGCTTCAATGGTGGCTTTACACAGTAAATTCTCGGCTCTGTTCCAGAATTTTGTGGAGAGGAGGTTGTATGGCTTCAACAATAGCCTTAGACACGGTGAATTCACGGCTTGAACACAGTGAAATGGTGGATTACAGCTTTAACACAGTGGAACGGTGGCTTAACAGTCGTAATACAACCGTAACATACGTTCACTGGTTATATGTATTCACTGTTTCTCAGAATTAGCAGAGAGGAAAAACAGAGTATGGTTTATGGAGACAGCGTAGTGAGTGGAACGAAATGAAGGAAATGAGAGAATGGAACAGCGTGAAATGAAGTGTTATGAGCGTAGGAGGGTTTCAAATAGAAACGGCTAGATCCTTAGATTTCGGCTGTAGGTTTACACATGGCTGCGGGATGAGGACTTAGAGAGTCGTAGTACATTAGGCTACGTCACTAGGGTACGAAAGCCTTAATGACAGAAGCAGCCGCAATTGATTTTTAAAATCGTGGTAATCAAGGACTGATAGACTTGGGAGATACATGGATATATGGTCGCATGGTAGGAAAAATGGGTAATCATTACAATTAGTGGCAAAAAGACATAACCCAGCAAACTTTGCGTAACGAAATAACTGTAAGTTTAAGATTAAAACATACCTCAGATCCGCGTTTGGTTTGCCTTTCAATGATTTGCCATTAACCCTTTGTTAACTTATTGTTGTTACATGACTCTTTCCTCCTTGTTATTGGTGATTTTTGAACTGTAAAAATTTCTCAAACAGACTGTGTTTCTTTGTGCAGGTGCAGAGGGCTGCGGAAAGGCTAAACGGCTGCAGAATTGCCAAATAGCTGCGGGAACTGCAATGGTGTCCTCCAGCTGCACAAAATAACCTTAGTTGCCTGAAAAAAAAAAAACTTTTATTAATGAAATGAAATGGAATGAATGGATGAATGGGTAGTGAGGTGAAGTGAGAATGGTTAGATGGAATGAAATGGTGAATGGAATGGATGAAATGGCGAAATGAGATGAAAGAGAGAGAGAGATTTTTTTTTTTTTGGAAAACATGAGGTGTCAGGTGACCCTGATTTTCACCTTAGGTTTTCTGCATGAGACTGCCAATCAGAGATTGGTTTTCAGGCTCATACATTTATTCTTTTTTTTTTTTTATTGAAATTGAAAGAAACAGAGATTAGGCTAATGGAGGAGAAGAATTCTTCTCCACCAGCCTTATTTCAGAATCGCCTTGGAACAACTTAACAAACTCCTCTCTTGAAAGTGGCTTTTGGTAAACTTTCAACCGATGGCCATTCACAATGAAGGGAGTTTGAAGTTCATCAATAGTCTTCACTCTAACTGCTCCATTATTAAAGACTTCATCAATCTCATATGGCCCAAGCCAATGAGTTTGAAATTTTCCCTTGAAGTCCTTAAATTTGGAATCAAACAAGAGTGCCCAATCACCCTTTTGAAACTTCTTTTCTTTGATATGTCGATCATGCCATTTGATTCTTTGGTGCTGAACTAGATCGGTCCTTAGAATTGCATCTTGTCTCATTTCATCTAGTTCATTTAACTGGTCCATTCTATGCTTCTGGGCTTCTGATAAGCTCATCCCCAATTGAACTGCTGTCTTGAAGGTCTTGATTTGGAACTCAATGGGGAACAGGAATTCCTTCCCATAAACAAGTTCATAGGGAGAATGTCCTATGGTGTTCCTCCATGTAGTTCTATAGGCCCATAAGGCTTCAGGAAGCCTTTCTGCCCAATCTCTTCTATGAAGGTGAACAGTCTTTGTGATGATGCTTTCAAGAACTTTATTTGTAGATTCTACTTGACCATTCGCTTGCGGATGGTATGGAGTAGATGTTCTATGCTTGATCTTATACTCCTCCATCAGCTTCTCCATCATCCTTGATGTAAATTGGCTCCCCTGGTCTGTTACAATTTCTCTTGGGACACCAAAACGAGTGAAAATATCCTCAAAAAGAAATTGAACAACTGAATTTTCAGTAGCAGAAGTCAATGCTTTAGCTTCTACCCACTTAGTAACATAATCAGTACAAACCAATATATATCTCTTTTGCTTGGATGGCGGATTGATTGGTCCAACAAAATCTAGAGCCCATTTCTCGAAGGGTTCGATGCATACCTGTGGCTGTAGTGGCATTTCATTTGAAAGAGTTGGTCTCCCAACTCTCTGACAACTGTCACACCTTCTAACATATTGCTTTGCATCCTTAAAGAGAGAAGGCCAATAATATCCTAAAGAAAGGATTTTATAGGCTGTCCTCTTATCAGCAAAGTGTCCGCCACAAGGTTCGTCATGACATGCCTTAAGGTGTTAGGCATTTCATCCTCCCGTACACATCTTCTGATCATAAAATCTGGCCCTGTCTTAAACAATTCATTAGAAATCCAAGAATAATGTGAACTCTCCTGAATGATTTTCCTTTTCTCATTAGGAAATAAATGTAAAGGTAACTTTCCAGTAACTAAATAATTAGCAATATCAGCATACCAAGGAGTTTTGGTAGTTACTGCAAACAAATACTCATCTGGAAACTTATCCTCTATAGGAGAATCCTCATTAGTGTTTTGAATTCTAGACAAAAAATCAGCTATTGTGTTCTGTTTACCTGGTCGATCTAACACAGTTATGTTGAATTCTTGTAAAAGAAAAAGCCATCTTGTAACTCTACCATTAGTGACTGGTTTGTTCATGAGGTATATAATGGCAGAGTGATCAGTATGGACAAAAGTTTCATAGCCGGTTATATAATGTCTAAACTTGTTTATAGCATGAACAACGGCTAGAAATTCCTTTTCAGTAACAGTGTAATTTAACTCAGTAGGAGTCAAATTCTTACTTGTGTAATAAATGGCATAAGGGATCAAATCCTTTTGTCCCAAAACAGCTCCTAAAGCTGTATCTGAAGCATCAGTAGAAATGTGGAAAGGGAGTTTCCAATTTGGACCCCTTAGAATGGGTGCTTCAAATATTCTAGTCTTTAAAGCTTCAAAGGCAGATTGACATTCAGGATCCCACTTAAATTCACAATCTTTAGTAAGGAGTTTGAAAAGAGGGGATGCTATCTTAGTGAAGTTTTCAATAAATCTTCTGTAATAACCAGTAAACCCAAGAAAACTTCTAACATCTCTTTGGCAATTTGGAATGGGTAACTTAGAGATGACTTCGACTTTAGATCTATCAACTTTGATTCCATCTCCTGAAATATGATGTCCTAAAACAATCCCTTCAGTAAACATCATAAAACACTTTTCATGACTTAAAGAAAGATTTGTTTCCTTACATCTTACCAGTACTTTTTCCAAAGTTTCCAAAGCTTCTTCAAATGTATTACCATAAACTGTGAAATCGTCCATGTACACCTCTACACAATCATGAATCAGATCTGAAAAGATTCCTAGTACAGCCCTTTGAAATGTAGCGGGTGCATTGCACAATCCAAAAGGGAGTACTCGGTAGGCAAAAGTTCCCCAAGGACAAGAAAATGTGGTTTTGTCTTGATCTTCAGGTGCTACCTGAATTTGGTTGTAACCACTAAAACCATCCAAGAATGAGAAATACTTTTTACCTGCTAAATTGTCTAGTACCTGATCAATAAAAGGTAGAGGGAAATGATCCTTTAAGGTTGCCTTGTTCAATTCTCGATAATCAATGCAAACTCTCCATTTACCATTCTTTTTGGGCACTATAACCAAGGGAGAAACCCATTGGCTATCTGAAATGGGGTAAATGAAGTTTACCTTGAGCAATTTCTGAAGTTCTTCTTTCACAATTTCCCTAAGATTTGGATTCATCCGTCTTTGTGGCTGCCTAATAGGTCTGCTGTTTTCTTCAATATAAATGTGATGAATACAAGTCTTAGGGTCGATTCCTTTCATGTCAGTGTATTCCCATGCAAAGGCAGTGGAATGTTTTTGCAACAGTTTAGTTAATTCTTCTTGTTGTGGTCTTTCCAAGTTCTTGTTAATGTTCAATGTTTTTCCTGGAAAGATTTCAACTGTAGAACTACCAAACTCTTCCATTGAGAAGAGAGACATCTGTCTAGAGGAGAGATATTCAATGTCTGCATCTAACTGAAACTGTGTAGAGTCATATTCTAAAGGTGTTTCAAAATTTTCTAATGTATTTAGAATTTGACTGTCCTCACTAATCTTAGAGATGGTTAGAACAGGTTGAAGAATATCCTCATCATCGACCCACTCATCTTCTCCTATTTCTGTTATTGCCTTTGCGGGAGGATACAAGTTGAATTTCTTGGTAGAATTACCATCTGATATATACATGTCTCCAGACCTACAACTTATGAAAGCATCAGCTGTGGCCAGCCAAGGTCTTCCTAAAATAAGAGGATGTCCTCCTAGATTGTTCTTGGGAGTTAAAATCATAAAATCAACTGGATACTCCCAAGAGTCTAGTGAGACTGGAATATCTTCCAATACACCATCAGGTTTGATGATTGATCTATCTGCAAGTTGCAGCAAAGTAGGTGTAAAGAGAAGGTTAGGAAGCTTTAACTGATCCATGGTCTGTCTACTCATGATGTTGATAGCGGCTCCTAAGTCAATCAAAGTATTTGGGATTTCAACCCCATTAATATGAGTTTTAACAATAGGGCTACCGGGATCTACATACTTTTGCATGGTAATCTTACCCATCATAATGTCTGCAATTTTTCCAACTAGATGTATCCTTTTGGTATCTCTGGTTTTCTTTCCTGTTTTTTTCAAACTCAACTCCTTTGTTGTCTTTGTTAGGATGGGAATTTCCTTAATGGCTGTTAACAAGGGAATCTTGATACAAACATTTTTCAATTCATCTAGAAAGTCATAGTCAGGTAACCAAATTTGTTTTTCCACCCCCTTGTCAATTTGTAACCATTCAGGGAAAGGAGGTGTAGTTGAAGATGTAGGTTGCTCAACTATGGGAGTTGATTCTTTTTCTTTTTCTTGAATGCTTGGGTTTTGAAGGGATGCTTCAAAACCCTTATTGACTTTGAGAGATTCTTCCTCGGAAATGCTTGGTTGTTGAGCACTTGTAGAAGGTTGGTCTAGGATTCTACCTGATCTGAGTTGTACCTCATTGAGAGGAACAACCATATAGGTAGGGAATGGTTGACCTTCCATGAGTGGTTGACCTTCCATCACATAAGCATTTTGAGGATTCCTATTATTGGGGTTTGGTTGAGGCTGAGAAGGAAGTTGATTTGGCCTCTGTTGAGATTGTAGCAAGAGTTGAGAATTTTGATTTTGTGGAGGAGGTTGTTGTTGTTGTTGAGGGAATGGCAATGACAGTTGTTGACCTTGATTTGGAAGTTGGGGAGCTTGCTGATTCTAAAAGGATTGAGAATATTGATAGAATTGGGCAAATCTCCAATAAGGATTTTTCATTTGCATGCTTTGCAACCATGCTTGGAAACGATTTTGTGGTTGTGACCAAGGTTGTTGCCAAGGATTCCAATTTGGTGGGGGTTGGAAATTCATAGAGTTGTTAAACCCTTGATTTTGCTGCCCCTGCCAAGGTCTTCTTGCAACAAGACAAAGAGATTCAAGCGTGCTTGGATCTTCTTGAAAGACTGCTTTGAGCCCAGGGATTGAAGGACAATCCTTGGTCTCATGAGTTTCTGAGCAAATTACACATGTTTCCACAACTTGTGCTTCCAAGGGACATTCCCTTAAAGCATGCTTCTTTCTACACTTCGGGCAAAATATAGTCATAGCCTCGGCTTCTGCTTTTTGTTTATTTTGAATCTTAAGGGTATCAATTTGTTCACTAAGACTCCCTAAGATGTCAGTTTTAAATTCATCCAGCATATTACCGATTTCAGCCCTACTCGCTGATCCTGTTGCAGATTTATTTGCCCTAAGGAGAGAAGGATCTCTAGGCCCTTTTTGAGTTTTTGATTTGCCCCTTGAGAGATGGATACAAAGTTTTGCTATATCATTGAGAGAAAGTTTAGAAATATCCCCTTTCCCCATCATGTTTAAGATATCTATCCATTCATCTCTAATGGCTTTTAATAAGAGGGCTTTTAAGGTCTCTTCATCCAAGGTACTCATTTTTGCTCTTTTTAAGTTATATTGAAATCTCTCAAGTAAATCTTCTAAGCTCTCATCTTCTTTTTGCATCATTTTGAAAACCTCGTCCTTGTGATTAGTAGGCATACAATAATCCAAATACCTATCCAAAAATGTCTGTTTCATCTCGTCCCAAGTCCTAATGGATTGAGTGACTAACCCCATAAACCATTTCAAGGCTTGATCCTTTAGTGTTGAAGGGAACAATTTGAGTTTCTGGGAGTCATCCAGGTAGTCATAAGTTCGACACACCACCTCAAACTCAAATAAGAATGTTTCAGGGTCTTCAGTCCTTAACCCATGGAAGTTTGGAAGAACAGATGGTGATATATTTTTCATAGTGGCTCGGGAATCCTCATCAACGATAGGAAACCCAAATGAGTTATCCCCATTTCTATTTCCTCCTCCGATGGGACCTCTACCGCCTCCATTATTATTGTTATTTCCTCCTCCTCCTCTACCTCTACCTCTACCACCTCCTTCTTCCTCTGCCATGATGATTCTCCTAGGGATTTCAAAATCTTCTGGTTCTTCTACAAAGGGTGAATGAGAAGAGATTTCTCCTTCTTCTTCAGGTGAGTCTATTTCCTCAATTACAATTGGTTTTCTTGTAGGAGAAAGAGAAGAGTCTCTTCCTGGTTCAAACTCAATAGAAGGTGTAGGAGAGTCAACTCTTGGCTCTTGAATTTCAGGAATTCTAGGACTAGGAGTTTCGGTTGGAGATAAGGGAGGTGTCTCTTGTCTATCTCTTGAAGCAGATGGACTTGTAAAAATTGAACTTCGAGCTCTAGCTAAAAACCTTCCCCTAGAATCTCTAGCTCTATGCATGTCATTTTTTATTTTTTTCTTCAAGTCAAGTTAATAGTTCTTTTTCTGATCTTCCAGTTCACTCTAGGTGCAAGAAGAGAGCATACTCAAGAAACTACCAAATTAATAACTTTCTCTTTTCTGATCCTCCAGATCACCTTGCAGTGCAAGAGGAGAGCATACTTTGATAGGTTATCAACTTCTTTCCTTGAAATTTTTATGTGTTTTTTTTTCTTCTAAGAATATGGCTACTTAATTTCACTTCCCCGGCAACGGCGCCAAAATGTTTAGTCAATTTAGTGTTATCTAAATTGCTAGTATTAATTGTCAACCCGGGGCTCGTAAGCTGATGAAGTGAAGGTGTACTATATGTACTTAAGCAACCTCTTAGAGCTTTTTATCGTTGGGGGGTGTTGTTTGTGGTTAATTTATCTTCCTAAAATGGAGTGGTGATTTATAAACAGATGAGTGATAGTGTGTGTGGAGTGAATTCTAAATGAGTGAGAGTGTGTGATTAGTGATTGCTAACTACTTGCTTGAAAGGAAATGCTTGAAAGAAATAAATAACTTGAAATAACTTGAAAGCAAAGAACCACTTCCAATGGCACTAGACACCATTCATGCTGCTGCAAATAAAAGAAAAGAAAGTCACTTTTAAAACCAAAGATAATGATTATCTCTCCCTAACTCCCTGCTTCAAACACATAGTGCTGTGTAAAACACGGTTAGGTAGTAGCTCAAGTTGAATTAGAAAAGTGATTAAAAATGAGAAAAATCTACTTTAAAGACTAGTGATAACATTTGCTCTTTCTAACTCTCTACTTCTGCCATATGTACTATGCAAAGTATGATTAGAAAGTAGTGAAAGGTTAGTCTAAAAAGCACTCAAAGCCAACTGTAAGTTAGTGGTATTCTGATCCTTAAAAGATAACAATTTATGATAAAAGATCATTCATGGGTTAGCAGAACTTTGAGAAATAAGACTAAAAATCAGCTATGAAAAGCAAAGGCAGCAACTTGAACCTGTCAACTTCAAATACCATTAGTTTGTAAAGCAAATACATAAACATAAAAACAAATCCTGGGCTAAAAACCTGCAAGGAAGTAATACTGATCAACTTAAAAGAAAAGAAATCAAATAAATCAAACTATACATGTTTAAAGAAATGTTGAATGAGAAAATAAAGAAATGCTGAACATAAAATACTTTACAGAGGCTAACATGAACAGGGGCCCTCTATTCATTCAGCCACAAGAAGACTTAAGGAACTGAAAGCTTCAAAACAGCACTGTTTTTATTGCTCCATTTGCAGAAATATACAAAACAGAGTGCTAGAACAGCACTATGAAAACAGAGTTTGCAAAAGCTCTTAAAATTATCACAAGTTCGGAAAGTACAACAGCTAAAAAGTAAAATAAGCGTACGCAGACGCAAGTATATATAGGCATCTGAAGGATGGCCTAACACGTACAGCTAATAACTGAAAAACAACTAACTGTAATGCGTATTTAAGGTTCATTGACACATCATAAGGCTGCGTGGATGAGCTGGAGGTTCTGTCGTCATGGGCAATGAATCCAGTGTTGGATCATGTCCCCTACCACCTGCAAAACGCGGACAAGTCACCGTTTGAGCTGACGTGACCTAACAGCTTACAATCACCGTTAAGCTGCCTTTATTTGACCATAACTTGACCAGTTTTGACCGGAGGTACGGATGACGTGGATGGTTGAACAAATGGCACAAGAACCTCGAGCACGTTGATACCTAAGTGCCCATGTGGCTCATTTGGCAAACTGACACGTGGAACCTTGAGTTTAACAAAAAGACTGCGGGATCATCAGATGGCTGCAGGATCGTTGAATGGCTGCGGGATTGCCAGACAGCTGCGGAATTCCTGCAAGTAAGTCAAAATCTAAACAAAACAGTCACCCATTAGCAAAACTCACTTGATCATGCTTAATGACACCTAATGTAATGATCTGGGTGGTTTTACAGTGAAAATGAGGCAAAAGTGAAGAAAAGATGAGGAAAAACTGAGGGAAATGGTAGACAAGTAGGTGTAGAGTAGAGGCTCTATAAGATCCACTATTGGTAGAACCCCGAGACAACCCATCCCTAACAAAACTTTAAATCTCATGTACAACCACCACAAAAAAAGACTACAAGAAACACCTCAACCATAGAAACCAAACATTTTGAATACAATGGATGGAATGAACAACTAGGACATAAAGAACCAATGCAACACAAACTATAAACTATAGGCATCCTTTGCCTACACTCCCCACACAAATAGTTCCTTTGTGCATAAAACACGAAGAAAAAGCCACCAACAAACCAATGTTAAACCTCAAGTACAAGGAATTGTATTCCTCCAACCATGAGAATGCATTGAGAATACCACGTATCCACAAACCCACATCAATGCATCATTGCATCTTGGGATTCAAATCCCAACATAAGATGTTAGTGTGTGCAGGACCCACCAAGAGAACCCCACATCAATAAACAATATAAAAAGTGCCTAGGCACATTGCTAAATGCACTTTAAAGCATTAAGACATGTTGAGAAAGTCAATGAACAATATTAGAACATCAACTTTAGCAAACCTATAACTAAAACATAATTCTAGCCATGTATGATAGGGAGAACTATCGCTACATGGTCACGATATTTTTGTGCCACATAGGGACATAATTAAAAAATACAAATATTTTAATTTCATGCTAGTGTGTTGTCCCAAATAGCAAGAAGAGATTTGATAAAGTGGCCAAATAGGTGAAGTATAACGGTGTAAACATGCTATAAATTCAACTTTTTATAGTCATCTTTTTCCAACCATTTTTATGAAAAATCTAGATAGAAATTGCTATTATCACATATTTCAATTGTTGATATAACACAATCTAGCGTAATATGGATTTTCAAGGTCATTGAATATAGTTTTTCAATTAAAAATGCAACTCCAACAATGAAAAATTGTAATTCTAACAATTTTTCTATAGTTTGATTCTAGTGAGATTGCTAGAAAAATTCCAAATCATTGAATGTTTAGACCTATTCAATGAGCATAGTCTGAATGTTTTACATTTTGGCTCTTTTCCTAACATGTTTTCTAATTAATTTTACTCGAAATTTAGAAAGAATTTGTCGGGATTGCAACTTTTGAATTGTTGACTCTATATAATTTCAGAGTCTGAGGGATTTTTGAAGATGTTGAATCCATTTATGCATTCAAAAATGAATTTTAAATAATGAGAATTATTATCTCACCAAAAATTGTATCACCAAATTTCAAAAGAAAAAGTCAAAATACAATATATTTAGACCTTCCCTGATGGGATTGGAATTAAGTGGTACAGTATGTTCAAGGAGCATGCTTAACATGCGAAACATGGGAATGGAGCACGAGTTGAAAACCCTGGGAACAAGATCCATACGCTCCAATTGTCACTTCTTAGTCTTTGCGTGGAACCTTTATAGTTCAGAAGTTTTGGATCACCTACCCTAGTCTCATCGACTTAAATGCATGCAAGTGGTCGCATATGTAGTGGAGCACAACATTATCTTTGCCATCAAGGTTCATCACTTAGCAACTACAATGGTTAGGCCTTCTCATGGAAAATTGGTTATAGGTAGAGGAGATCCTGACACACAGTATACAAAGCTCATTCATGAGCATATGATTTATGATAACCGTGTGCTTGTTGAAGTGTGTGCCCGATCATACGCCTCTCCCTCCATGGATTTTGCACACTTTGGTATTTTATCTCAACAACTTAGTCCTCTCATGTCCATGCCCCATTATAAATTCATGGGAAACTTCTTAGGTTGGAGACATAGATATGCTATGTGTATTGTTGAGGAGGGCTTCAAACCATCATTTTGCTCGCAGATGCTTTGGTTGGTCTCTTCTGGGTTTGCAAGAGGTTCATTTCTTTGCTATTGTCTTTCCTATTGTCACTTTTTCTCATTGTTTAATCACTCAACCTTTTGGTACCTTCTCTGTAGTTTTGTGAGTTTACAAAGGGGTCAATATTTTTTGTTCTCTTTCTACATGATATGGGGACGAGTCCTTCTTTTGAACTAATAGCAGTTTTTCCTACCTCATTGCCTCAAGTCTCTGATGTTGTCAGAATTTCCTTCAATTATCCATTGTTGTTTTGAGGAATTTTGTACTTAGGTACCTTTTCCTTTTGGTTTTGATGTTGTTAATTGTTTGTTTAGTTTTGTAGTATTCTCAAAGTCTTTGGGCTCCCTTTGTCTTTGTCTCTCAGAAATTACAATTTACTAGGAGTTAGGGTTGGTATTTCTATTAAAATCCCGTGAAATTTCTTTACATATCTCCCCTCACCCAAATACACTGTCCTTTTTCCTTTGCATAGTGGATGATGTCCTTCTTGCTCATGCATTTACTCCTCACTTAAGAATATATCTCCCTAAGTTCTCGCCTCTGACTTCAGTCTACTTGTTTTATCAACCCGTTTCCTATGTAATGATGGCTCCTCAACAGAGAATACCCAATTGCCGTGGTGGTGCACTCGAATGATCTTCTTCTCATCGACATTTATTTAGATGGGAGTCAATGGCGAACTACTTTGACTCGGTTCCTCTTGAAGTGAGGAACAAAAATATCCATCCAGAGGTAAAGGAGTTATGGTGATCATATATATTTTTCTAATTATGAGATTGGAGGGAACAACCTCAAGTGGGTTCCTAATCCAGGGAAATTTAGGAAGCATTGACTTCACTTTCTTCATTCATTCACTCTGCATCGATAGATGGAAACACTGCCTTGTATGGTTATTCATGACAAGCAGGTCAACAACTACAAACTGTTTGCGGGTTAGGAGGATATTAAGAAAATTCTAGGGGACATTCACTACAACCTGGATGACATCATGGCCAGACTAGCAAGTATGGAGTGATTTGTGGTATCTAACTCGGGTATTGGGTTTGATGAGGTGCACGAAGTACTGACAGTTATTAACACTCATGCTAGTAATTCTCCTTAGGAAAACTCCTCTCCCCTCTCTCCTGTCATCATTTCTGAGCAATGCTCTCTGATGTTTAATGCGCTTATCTCTACAATTGGGTATTCCATGGTTTTGCACTAATCTTCAGTGGGTTAACGAAATGACACTGATGGGACCAGCCCAAAACTTTTATAAACTATCGTGTGGGAATGATTTTGTAATGTTTATTTGGTTGATTAAATCATATGACAGTGACTACACGTGGATGTAATGCAATTCAGATATTTTGGATTTTGGTTGATGTGGCATTCAATTAAGCAGTAATGAAAAGTACCTGCCTTGGAGTTTGCATTCCACGCTCGACCTTATGCTTGTTCCCTTTGTTCGTTGGTCTCTTCGGTCATTTGCTGTTGCCCATCGAGGGTTTACTCCGCAGTGCTCTGCAAGGTTTAGTGGGCAGCTATGCTGCAAGTCCTGGGTACGCTTCTGGTGGCTTGTTGCTATGACTGTGTTGGTCTTTAATCCTTGGTTCGTAGACGGTTGTGGTTTGTCCTGTGGTTGCCTGGGCCTGGGTAAGACCTCTGTTGTGTTTCGGTTTCTTTCTTCCGTGGGTTCTACAGGCCGCCGTATGTTAACTCATGCACTGATATTTCTCATCTCTGGTTGGCAACTCAATGTCTGCTTGTTTCCAGGTTCAGCTCGATGGCTTTCTTCCATCTTCGGCTTAACACACAAGTAATTACTCTTTCTCTGTTTCAATTTATGGGTCTCTTTCCATTGTTACTGACCTGGATTTCTCTTTGTTCTCCACACTCGGTCGGCACTGTTGATGGAATTCCTGTCTTTGGCCTCACTGCAAACCCTTAGGTAACTCTTTGCAATTTCAACGGTTTAGTTTTTCCTTCCCAACTCTATATTTCCACTTCTGCTGCAATGTATCGGCTAACACCTGTGTAACTTGGCTGTACAGGTATTAAGGGTTTGCTGTTGGAGGGTTTGGCCATACATGTCTCGGTTTTGTTCGTAGGCTCTACCTCTTCGAACTTCTTTTAATCTTCGTTTTGGTCTTTCACTCCGTCTTTGGGTTAGATGGGTTTGTCTAATGGCTCACTGTGAGCGATGCTCTGTTGCTTCGAAACTCTGGCTTCCACTGTGTATCGATTGCAGTCTTCTGTTTGTAATTGCAACTCCTTTCTAAACCCTCACCTAGGGTTTATCGTTCAGGGTCTATGTATCTATGTTGTGTATGGTTATTATGGTTGAAACCCTCGCCTAGGGTTTATAGCTCAGGGTTTGAGCGTTCACGGTTTTTGTTTTGACAGTTCTGTTATTGAATTATAATACGTTGGACTTTGCAATTTTTGAAAAGAAATTCGTCTGAGAAATGTAATAATGTTAGCTTTGATTTACCTGATTTACATGCGTTGTTTGTTTGCTCTAAGTTTTGTAACCGGAACTGCTGTTATGCGCCTTCAGTTTGCTTGAAATTTAATGTATAGCTCTACACGAACCCTGTAACTATGCTGACAATTTTATATGGTTGTCAATTGAAATGTATTGTGGAAAACGGTCGCTCGGCCTGTAGGTGTTTGGCCTGTATGAAACCCTGGTTTATCTCCGTTGTTTGTCTCGAACGAGTTACAAACCCTCATACTGTGTCTAATCTTTGGTCTCGTTGTGTAAACTGGTTCTTTCTCTCTGGAAACGTAAAGAAGAATTTATTTTCAAGAATATGTATATGGCTAGTTGTGTGTTCAAATAGTCATAAATCAGAAAACATAACAAATTATAGTAGACATACAGATGGACAGAACTTTGATTTCTCTGTTGTTATTTTTTAATTTGAGTGCGAGAGGTATTGAACTGAACCCCTTACATGATTTGTCCTGTTATATTTATAGGTTCCCTGTTCCAGTTAATGAAACTGTACAATTGCTTTTCAGTTACAGACTTTTATAGTTACTTGGTTATTAGTCATTCGTTTTATCTTATAACAAGATTTTCTCTTCAGATACATTTGTCTTTTCCCTTTTAACTAAAAGGATAATCATGACTTGTTAACAACAGACAAACACATAATCTTAACTGACCAACTACTCTTAACTAAGTTAAAAAATAAAATAAAAATAAAAGTCCTACCTACTTTTCTGTCAACCAACATAAGGACGAATAAAAACAAACTCAGCTTTTTGACCTGGCAGAGACCAACACCCGGTCATGGTGCTTGAGTTGGATGCTCCTGCATCAGACACTTTGGAACAAAGATCGATTTTGTTTTGTTTTCTTCATAGTACTATAGATGCAATTGGCATGTAGTCAGTTTGTCTTTGTCTTGGATGTGTTTAAATCTCCATTTTTTATTTTTGTAGGTTGGTATAGTATTAGTAGGTCTGGTTTACCACTCCCTCGTTTCAATATTGTCTTCCTTAATTTTTGTAAAAGTCATAGGGTATCATTGAAAAAGTATGGCAATCATATCAAGGTCGCTCTGTCTTTGCGACAACCAATACCTTGTATTTTAAACCTTACTAATAGTAATAGTGTCATTTTAGTTACCCCTTGTTGAGGAAATGACCTTCTAGTGTGGTTTTTTGAAACATGAATGACTATCAATATAACATATTTCATTATTAATAAAAATATATTAACATAACTTACAAAAATATATATATATATTTTTCATTTAATAAATAAATATATTCAAACACCCCACATGTGCGTAGTAAAGACAAACAATCTTCCCTTTCAAATTTGAAATATTATCCATATAAATTTCACAAATTCATGCGTATCAAATTACAGATAATGTTTACACATTTCTTTCGCCTCATAATGTTACCATCAATATCATAATTTAAAATTAATCCATAATCAATTTTGTTGATTTTAGGTTAAGTTTATTAATAAATCCATCCTAAGATTTCCTTCTAATTTGTAGGATATACCTAGTGGAATCGTGCTTAAAAATAAATATATTTTCCTCTTGTAAGTGGAATGTTGTTTAAAAAGATTTCCTTCTAATTTTTAGGATATAGGATATAACAAGTGGAATGGTGTTTAAAAATCAACATATTTTCCTCTTTCAAGTGGAATTGTGCTTTAAAAGAAAATCTTCCTAATTTTTAGGATATACCTAGTGGAATCGTGCTTAAAAATCAATATATTTTCTCTTACAAGTGGAATCGTGTTTAAAAATAAATATATTTTCCTCTTGCAAGTGGAATAGTGTTTAAAAATAAATATATTTTCCGCTCTCTCCTGCTGAAAGTTCGTATTATGGTTAGTTTTCGGAATTTACTATTTTTAAAAATGTCGAACAACCCACAAAGCCCTATGGTTTTCGGATAGAGACACCCGAAACCATAGGGGTGCGCGGGAACCTCCAACACAGCATACATCATGTCACATGAGAGGTGACCGTATTTACCCACAAATACAGTAAACCATCCTCAGAGTAAGTTGACCGTATTTACAGAAATAAGCGAAAAAATCGTCGCGCAACCAATGTTAACATCAACGTCAACATCAATATAAATATATAGTTGGTCAATAAGCATTAAATGAGCGAAGCTGTAGATGTTTACTGTTCAGAGAATTAGTATGTCAAAATCTAACCATAAATATATACAATCTCACTCATTTAATAGTTGGTTAATAAGCATTAAATGAGCGTGGTTGTAAATATTTAATGTTCATAATTAGTATGTTAAAGTCTAACAATAAAAATGTATAATTTCGCTCATTTAATGCTCATTAACTAGAGCAGATGTCGTAACGTCACAACAAAAATATGATTTTGAAAACCCATCACTAGACTGATCATCACGGTGTTCAATTGAGGCATCTATATGTCTCTCACTCAATGTGGACACATACCACACGATGCATGAGAGCCTACTGCGTTTAGTTCCAATGCAACCAACATAAGCGGAATTTTATTCAAAATTTCAGCGCAACCAACATAAACTAATTTTATTCCACACACTCCACTCATTTGCCACAATCAGATTCCCAAAGACTTTTTTTTAATATGAAAAAAGCGTTATATTCATATCCAAGAGAGTACATAAACATCATAATGATACTGTCATATACCAACAGTGCAATACTGATACAAGTCCATAATGACTCGTCAGAAAAACATGTAAAGCCATCTTTACCAGTGTCATGCTTATATGCACAGTTCTAAACATATTTACATAATATTCAAATATCAGAATAGTTTAATAGTTCCTATGCTCAGTAAGCAAGTCCTATAGAACGAGATATCATATGTAAAACACAACAGTGAATAAAAGTCATAAACAACAAAAAAGTTCTGATATATTCCATCAGCAGTTGCAATATGGATCCACGGAGAAGAGGAATTATCCTGGAAGTGGCAGCGCCCCGACATCCATGCAGAGGTCCCCCATCTGGATCTTGATGTGCATCCCTTCCAGCTTGTCCAGTATCCCTCTCTTTGAAATTCCATCCGTGATTTGGTTGAAATCTCTACCAATGTGCATAATCGTAGAGTCCTTTTAAGTGCCCCAAAGATATGTGATTTGTTACAGCGAACCTTGGAGTGTGGGTTGGTATATTTTTGCATATCCCACGACATAATCAATCATAATCTTATAATCCTCATATATGTGGATTTTAGGGATGTTCAAAAAATTAGAGAACCAGAGTAATCCCCATAATGCCATGGCTTCTGCCCTAGTGTTTGTGCTGCTGCTAACACCCCAATGTACCCAAAAAGTCTGATCCAGTGAATGAAGTATCAAGAAGCCACATCTACATCTTCTTCTTTGTGATGCTCCATTAAAGAAACCAGTCGGATAATCTATCCTCGGACAAGGTGGATTTTGTTTAATTTTTTTTCCCATTCTCGATTGTTGTCCAATAGTGTGTAATTATTTAATGCACTCCAACACCTATGAAGCATTTTCTCTGAAATTTTTAAAGATGATATTATTCCTCCATCTCCAGATCTCCCCAAAGAGAATAGGAGGAATATTGTGCCAAAAGGTATTTTGTTGGCTCCACCATTGTAAGCAGTTAGAAATACAGTTGAACTGAGTGTATTGGAAGCCAATATATCCAACAAGGTTTTTCCAAATCTGAGAAGCCACGTGACATGTTAAGAATAGGTGAAGATTTTTCTCCTCCACATCCTTGCAAAGTACACATATCCCCGTCCCATACCAATTTCTCTTCTGGAGGTTTGCCCACGTTAGATTTTTATTTTTCCAAACCAACGAAAGGAAAAGAATGATCTTAATGGGGATTTTTGTTTTCCAATATTTAAAGAACTAACATAGCTCTGGGTGTTGTGTCTCCAAACGGCAAAGTGTGAGGTATGTATATGCCACCATGACATTACCCCCTTTCATTTTACTTGACTAGGTGATCTTGTCCCTATCCACGTTGCGACTAACTCTAGCAAGCTGCAAAGACGGTCGAATCCTATCCCATTCCTGCACTGTCTGTCCGTCCAATCCCAAATCCCTTGCTTGCTTCCAAATGGGGCATCTATCTTGCCATGTCAATATAACATGTTGCTAGAAGAATATGTCGCGGCCATTTAAACCATATATGAGATTATCAGGTAGTCTGTCAGCAACTTCAATGCCCACGATTTTATCCAAACCGATGATAATGTGATGACCAGTGCCCAATTTCCAGGCAAGTAGCATAAGAAAGCAATAACATACTTTTGTAAAACTGAGCCATATAGCTGAGCCCAATTTGTTCCCGATACATCCCCTGTGCATCCATACATGAAAATCGAGGTTCTTCAGGTATTTTTGTATAATGATCATACCCTAAGTGCCATCCCCAAATATCCCTCTCCAAAATGATTTAAGTAATAATGCACGGGCGAATCTCCTCAAATTCAATATGCCTCAGCCTCCCAAACGCTTCGGCATGGTAAGATGGTCTAGCTTGGAAAGATGGAATTTATTCTTGTTTTCATACCAGACCAGATGAATTTAGCAATGATCCCATTTAGTTTTTTGATGATGGTGAGTGGCAGATGGAATAAGTGTGCCCAGTACACTCCCATCTGCGTGGTCACCACTTGTGTCAATGTGATGCATAGGCATCTGTGTTCCCAACTAGATATTTTTTGTAGAATCTATCTGCAAGCCACATCCAGTCATTGACTTTGTAACTGCATGGTTTGATATGGAATCCGAGGTATTTCATACCCCCGACAATACCTTAGAAGCCACTCTGAATAGCCTTTGAATGTAAGCAATAACCTCCATATCACATTGATCATGAAATATAGTAGATATCATATGATTCATAATTAAACAAGATGCATTCCCAAACTTAGCAAAGATATGAAAAAGATGTAGCCAAGCGAACCTGTTGAGGATCCCCATGATGAGCACGACAAGATATGGATGTCCCTACCAAGAAGTAGGAGATGAAAGTGACCCTCAGCGAAAACATTTTTAATATGGAGACTTAGCCCGTCCATAGCCAAAATGAATAAAAGTGGCGATAGTGAGCGGCGCTGTCAAAGACCTCTCCCAGCCATGAAGAATGTCATAGGATAAGCATTTATAACCACAACATCTTGGACATTTGAAACGCAGGCCATAATCACTCAGCACCACTAGCTTGTATACAAATTTTGTGAAGAACCATCCTCAGATAGCCCCAATCTAAATAGTCAAAAGCCTTTTTTAAATCCACTTTCATGATACCCGCATTTAATTTTTTTGAGTGAATCTAGTGCATACACTCCTAGGCAATCCCCACAGCATCATGAATCTATGTATTTTGCAAAAACCTGAATTGATGCGGGGAAATATACTTGGAGAGGGTGTGCCTCGTCCGGTTTGCAATAGTTTTAGAGATAAAATTGTAAACAAGATTACAAAGAGAGATAGGTCAGAAATCAGAGAAGGTGAGCGAGTGAGTCTTCTTCAGAATAAGCATTATGTAGGTGGAGTTTATGTCCTGATGTATAAATCCCCAGACCCGCGATTCCTTGACCATGTCAATAATATCTCGTTTAATGAGATAAAAAAATTGTGTAAAGATCCCCGCAGTCCATCCGTCGGGGCTAGGACTCTTATCCCCCTTGAATGATTTTAATACCCCCAGGATTTCCTCCTCCGATACTGAATGATAGAGTGCCATATTAGCATCCTCATCAAACATGGAAGGAAAATTTTCGAGCCCCTAGATCTGGTCCTTCGGGTAAACCAAATCCCTTTGGCTATATGCTTGCTGAAAGTGGAGAACAGTGGCTCGATTAATGTCTTGCTGCGACTGAAGCTTGGTACCATTTGAATCAGAAATATCCCAAATGGAATTAATCATTTGCCCATGGTTTGCATATCTATGAAAAAATTTGGTATTTCGGTCCCCTTCCCAAATCCAAATTGCTTTGCATTTTAATCGCCAAGTAGTCTCTTTTATTTGGAGCAGTTGTTTCTTTTTGTGTTCCAAGACTTGTATGCAATTTTGGATGTCAGCAGGTAAATTATGTACAATAAAATGGGGGTGGATGTCCAAAAGTTCTTTTGTAATTGCAGCCAGCTCTTCGTTCATATGCCGATGTTTCCTTTTCTCCCATGCCTTAACCTCCCGCCGTAGGATCCCCAACTTGTCCTGAATGTGCAGCATGGGAGAGGTGCACCGAACCCTGATGCAGTTCAAGACATCACACACAAGGGAATTAAAATCTAGGTCCTCAAGCCAAACCTGATTGAACTTAAAGGGCATGTCGCCTCTATAATCCTCCCTTCTCTAGTGTAGAGCAATGGGTTTGTGATTGGATATATAACTACTTACCACTTCATAATATACCATCCCAAGCCTCTCAATGATCTGATCATGCAGGAGAAAGTGATCCAATCACTTTGCAATATATCCTGCACCTGACCTCCCATTGTCCATGGTTAGAATAAGTGTGGAGGGGAAAATGTCCACCAGATTGTGCTTCATGATGATATCCTTGATACGATCGGCCAAAACATCTACGCTTCTGGAAAACCCCCAAACCTCGTTCAAACCAATAGTATAGTTTAGATCCCACGCAATGATGAGATAAGTAAGGTCCAGTAACTCCGACTCGATCAGATTATCCCAAAAAGTGGCTCGATCACGGTATGGTGCATAGAAATTTAGAATGTGAATTATTCCCTTGAGCCCGCGAATGTGACCAGCAAGGAGGATGCCAAGAAAACATGAAAAAGCCTTGACATTGACCCACCAAGGATCCTAGATAGCAACCAACCCACCCGAGAGGCCATGAGCATCAGTGGTCTCCATATGCTACTCGTGAAGCATCTTTTTGAAGTACTCAACTACTTGAGGAACAACATGCATCTTTTCCTGAAGAAGAATAATATAGGGATGAAGAGAAGAGAAAATTTCTCTGAGGGCCAGGATTTTGGAGCAGCGCCCAGACCTCGCATATTAAGTGAGAGGATGAAGGTCATGTTTGACCATATGCTGGCATCTGTGCTCCAAGGGCCCAAGGGGAGGAAGAACTAGAAATGGGGACATCAATGAGAGAATGTGCTTCAACGAGACTAAAAGGGAGAGGTCGGGGACAACCTCGAATGTGTCTGCTGCCACGATTATGTTTTCGGCAAACAATAATATTCCCAGTAGATGAGGGGCTGATGTGAGGGGATGAGTGTCCAGTAGGCTTGTGAATAGTAAGATAACGAAGATCTAGTGTCTTCTTTTGGAGGATAAAATCAAGGTCACTATCCACTGAGTTTGTGGGGGAGTTAAGAGGAGAGTGTGGCGATGCAGGACTAGTTCCTGACACGGGGGAATGTGGAGTGATGCAAGAAGGTGATGGCGTGGGGACATACATTATGTGTGAGGAAGAGAGTGCATATCGTGACGTCAGATGGAGAGGAGAAGTAGGCAGAGGTGGCAGACAATCACGAGGAGTAGGAATGTTCTGTTCTATAGGGTGGGGTGAGGTGGAAGACAGTCACGATGAGTAGGAATGTTCTGTTCTATACAGTGGGGTGAGGTGGCATCAGTCGAGGGAACATCGGACGCATCAGAAGTACGAGGGGACGATAGAATAGGAATATGGGCAAAGTCAAATGGATTTGCAAATAATTGTGAATAATGATGTCCAGATAAGAGTAAATTTGGATTACCTGATTTCTAAAGAGAACCACGCCCATGAGAAGGTGTTTTGAACCAATGATGAGGAGAAGCAGTAGGTGGAGCATCTTATCTTTATATTTTTTCCAATCGCCATGCCGATGAAGATGGTGCACCATAAGTCTACCGCTAATCCACTGCAGACAATGTGCCAGCAGATGTCCAGTGTGATGACAATTTAGACATCGAAAAGAGACCCCCTAGAAATCTAGTCTCTGACCAAATGAGTGTCGTCCTAGCTTAATTCAATATGATCCGGAAAACCCCCCACCCCCCGTACTCCTTCTCAATTAAGATCCAAGGAACCTACTTATTAGGTGCACCCAAACACCGAGGATCAACATACACAAATTTTCCAATGGCGTTGCCAATGTCCATAAAAACTTGCCGCGTCTAGAATTTGATGGGAAAGGCAGGCAGCTTAACCCAAATCAACTTGTTTTGGGGAGTCTCCTTGAGAGGATTGAAGCCAATGTACCATGAGTGCAGTGTGAGAAAACTCCGCTCGCTAATCCAAGGAATAGCTTTGATTTTCATGAGGTCTTCCTGGTAGAGGAAGTGGAAACTATACCAACCATTTAATAGATGCACCACTGTAGGAATATAGGCTAACAATGTTTTCCATTTTGTTCAACCCAAACCCGCATATCAACTTCACTCAACTCCGTAAAATGCCACTTACCAATGAGAGCACGCTTCTGAAGACTGGTAACTTGGTCGATCAGCATGTCATGGTCGAAGAACAGAGCAGGAGCCGGAGTAGTGATTTCTTCTTCATCCCTTTGTTCCCCCATTCATCACGCCATTTTTGCAACTGTTCAAGCTTCTTCCAATTCCTATAAATGGGTTTGTTTTGTAGTGAAGGCAACGCATTAAGGATGCTAGAGTCGAGGAGGGAGAGAGAGCCATGGATAAAGCCATTGTGTCCATGCTTGTTAGTTTTTTCGTATTGATGGTAGCATTGGATAATGCGATTGCGGTATCTTGCAATTACCAAACAATTCCTAGTATTTATGGTGAATATCATCATCTCTATGACCACACCAGTAATTAATCTGTTTCAAAGAAACGTAGTGTAGAGGATCAATTGACATCATCTGGGAATAAAAGTGACGTGGAGGTGCTTTTGTCATTCAATGAGGCAATCACATTGGATCCACTAGGATCACTCTCCAACTGGGCAGCTGAGAAGTCGGAGAATGTTTGCTCATGGAAGGGTGTTTACAACATAGATGGCCTCTTATTACTAAGAATTTCTGGATGAGGCCTCAAAGGTACTCTTTCCCCATCTCTTGGCAACCGTTCCTTATTTTGGCTAGATCTTTTAGATAATTTGTTGAGCGGAATAATTCCAGGTGAATTGGGCTTGTTGCAGAACTTAAGCGTAATGAATCTAAGTTTGAACAACTTGAATGGAATAATTCCAGTAGAATTGGGCTTACTGTAGAACTTGGTTATCTTGTCTCTAAATTCCAACAACTTCAGTGGACGAATTCCCATGGAATTGGGGTTGCGGCAGAACTTTTTGTTCTTGGATTTATCATTCAATAACTTGAGTTGAAGAATTCCCATGGAATTGGGTTCGCTACAGATATTAGACTGGCTAGATTTATCATTCAACAATTTGATTGGAAGGATTCCCTCATATCTAGGGAATTTCACATCTCTAAGAGCTCTACTGTTGTTCAAAAAAAAACTTAGAGGAATAATCCCTCAAGATATTGGAAAATTTTCATGTCTAACCTCATCAGATCTATCCAAAAACTTGTTGAATGGAAAGATTCCTAGATATTTATAGTATTGTACATTCTTATATCGGATCAAGTTGTCAGAGAACAAACTGAGTGAACACATAGGCACAGGGTTTCCAATTTCCTTGTTGGGAATCTCTACTCATTCTAATAGTTTCTCTAGGAATCTTCCTGCGTCTTTATCCAATTGCACCAAACTTCAAGTATTAAATTTAAGGAAAAATAAATTGATTGGGAGCTTCCCTAAGATTATCAATATTTCCAATCATTACAAGTTTTAAGTATTGGTTACAACGAGCTTAGGGTGGTATCCAAATTGGATCACAAATCTCCTTAAATTACAGGTGTTGGATTTATCCAATAATAATTTCACTAGGAGAATACCCTTTACTTTAGGGAGACTCCTAGGATTTCAAATCCCTAGCTCTTCTTAGTTTATTGGTAGTACAATAAATATTGATGTGCAAGTTATCATTAAAGGCTATGATTATTCTCTAAAATATTTTTTACTAACAAATACCATTTTGGACTTTTCTAGTAACAATTTTATTGGAGAAATACCTCAAAGCATGGGAAATATGAGTTCCTTGTGATTTCTGAATTTATCTAGAAATCATTTGGAAGGAACAATTCCTACATCTTTGAGTGAGAAATCTACTTTGGAGCACTTAGAATTGGCTAAAAATAATTTAAGTGGAGAGATTCCTCAAGAACCCCCTAAATGAACCAAGTTGGCATATATGGATGTATCATTTAATATCTTTGTGGGCGAATCCCAAAAGCAACGCAATTGGACACTTTCAGTGTGACTTCATTTCAAAGGAACAAGTGCCTATGTGGTTATCCTTTACAGGTATGAAATAAAGCCACCCCAACAAAAAAAGATGGAGTATATGCAAATGTTAGTAAAGATCAAGGATGGTTAAATCATGTGGATGAACATCTCTCATTAATTGCATTAGGGTTAGGAGTAGGAATTGGCTTTGGTGGAGTTGTAACATTAATAATTATGTGGGGTAAAGCATGGCATTGGATGGTACCTCCAGAAATAAAACAATTTTATGGAGTGTATAGATTCCCTAAATGACTTATCTTTTGTCCATCCATAATACTATTCTCATAATATATGTATCAAAAATTAAAATAATATCTCATCAATAATATGTGAATGGTTTTTTTCATGGGGTCTTGGATAGACGATGATCTTGTGCTCTATTAAGGAACTCCTTATGTAAAGTGTTCTATTAAGGCACTTCTTGATGTAAAGTCACCAGCTCATTTTCCTGCCCCAATCAGGGTGATATAATGGACATGATGAAGATATAGTCCCACCAAGCTTACAAAAAAAAATGTGAATGGTTTTTCTATTTTCTATTTTAATTTTCCATTTCCACTTAATTATAGTTAACTATGGTTTTGTTTCACAATAAATAGTTTTTAATTTCTAGTTTACACATATTTTAAGCATTTTGAGAATTATTCATAATGAAGTGAGATACGGGTCCTATGTTTGGGCTTTTTACATAGATCTTGAAAGCAACCTTCTTGGTTGAGAATCCTTGTAAACAATTAACACATTTTTCTTTATCCTTCTTGTCTAGTTCCAGATGTTTCTCATGTGATATTTGATTAATATGTTTTTAACTTGATTTATAAAATTATGGTTACTTATGAATTGAAATTGACAATTTTTTTATTTATTTTTATATTTATATTTTAATTGGCGTTTTTTAAACATGCTACGTTTTGACGCATTTTTTTTTAAAATCTTTATTTTTGTTGTTTAAAATTAGTTTTTGACTACATATATGGATTCAACACCTTAAAAATCTCCAAAGGCACATGGACTGTTGAGAGTTTACGACTCAAACTTGTGATTCCAAGAAATCCCTGCTGGATTCTAGACAATTTAAACCGGAAGATATGCTCGAAACCCTTCCAAAAAGTAGAATAGATTAGGACATTTTAATTTGGGTAAAAAATTAAATGAATATTATAACCTTAAAATTCATTTTTATTCAGAAATATATTTTTGGAATAAATATTAAAAGTTTTGTAATGAAAAGAAAATTAAAGTTTACTTTATTATTAGGGGAAATTAAAAAATAAAAGTAAAATGGAAAAATTCAACAAATCTTAAAATTAAAATATATGTTGCTTTATAATTTTTGGACACCTCACAAATTAATTTAATACATAATTTTTGTATATAAATTTAATTATTATTAATCAATTATTGAATCAATAAAATTGTGATATATAATTCATGGAACCAAACAATTTAAAAGGTCATGTTGCTGCTTGTGGGATTTGTGATCATGAAAACAACAATATCATTGAAAATTCAAGTGCCACATCATTCAACTTTTTAAGGGAATCACCATATTATTCTTTTTTTGATATTTCATGAGGAATATGATAATCTTGATGACCCCACACCTAGTCGAAGTACTTCACTTTAACCCTATGATTCTTTTTAGATACAATTGACTTTGGAGGATTTCATGTATCAATTGACATCATGTAGGAATGAAAGGGACATGGAGGAACATATTTCTTTTGGAAAAGGTTATTACATTAGATCCACAAGGATTTTGTACAACTAGACAATTGAGAACTCAAAGAAGCTATACTCATGGAATATTGGTTCCTATATGCAACACACTAAAAGAGTTTTTGCAGTAATCCTTTATGGATTACATTTGAAAGGTACTCTCTCCCCATCTCTTGGTAGCCTCTCCTTATTGTGAACTTTGAATCTTTGAGAAAAAAAATTATGGGAAGAATTCCTCCGAAATTTGGATATCTTAAAGTGCTCCAAAAACTTTATCTCAACATTAATATTATTTGGGGCTATATTACAAAGTATTTTGTAATTGTACACACATTCAATGAAACATTCTTTCAAAAAGCATTTGCTAAAGACTATACCAAGATAATTGGGTCATCTAGTCAAGTTGGAATATCTCTCCTTATTCATTGATCTTCTAAGTTGGAGTATTGAACATCTTTGAAGAGATGCAAATCTCTCTAAGTATTGGACATTTATTTTAACAATATTGTTGGTCATGTCCTTTCAACCCTAGGAAATTATACTCAGTCATTAAGTATTGATTTTTCCATAAATAATTCAAGTGGAAGAATTCTAGTTGACTTGGACTTGCTATAGAACTTCGATTCCTTTATCTATATTCCACAACATGTTTGAATACAATTCTTCTATCTCCAAGAAATTTCTCTTCCCTTTTTGAAAACCTCTTGCTTCAAACATGTTAATTGGTAGTATCCTTGAAGCCATTATAAAATTTGACAAGTTGGCCCTTTTAAGTTTTTATTCAAACATGTTAATAAACAACTTACTTGATGGAATTTGCATTTTAATCAAGCTTCAAAGTCTTTATCTTTATAACAATATTTTCAAGGGTATCAACAAATGCGTGTATCAAAGGCTATTAAGATTTTCCATGAACAAATTGCATGCAAAAATCCTCATGCCTTCTTAAGACCTATATAGTGAGTTATTACATTTATAGTATTGTATTATTTTTGTCCTTATTAGTTAACTAGGATTTTCAATGGTCAACTATATGCTTTAGTTGTAATTTCAGTATTTTTTTACTATATATACTAAGGATATTTTATTTAATACACGTCATCTTGCACATTTTCTATATAATAGATGGAGGTTGCATCCCAAAGAGGTTTCTGATTGGTTCTTCTCTCTCATTCTCAAGGCATGAAGTTGTTTCTCTTACTATTTTTAAACTATTTGGGTGTTTTATGCATAACATTGAACTTATCTAGAGAACTATTCCTCTAGAGAACTCATCCATGACACCTAAAGAATGTGAAGGTTTAACGAACTAGGTATCCCAATTAAGGAACCCGTTTAATGGCATGTGTAATATTGTGTTGAAAATGCTGATTTGGCATGTTCATAAGAAATCCTTAAAAGATAAATTTAATATAAAATGGAAATTGTTGATGGATCTAAATATGGAAAAGTGGATGGATTAAAACATGGAAAAGATAAAATGGAGAATTTGATGGATCAAAAGATAGAATGAAAGAAAAATACATGGAAACCATGTTCCTACATACCCTAGATGGGAGGCTCCTTAAAAGAGGTATTATTACCCAAAGAAGTCATGAAAATAAGCAGAACAAAATTCTTGAATGCTTGTCACATATGGGGAGCATTTTAACACATTTGTAGAACATGAACACCGAGTCACAAAATTATGGTCGTTCATCACTCCAAGATCCACATCATCAAGGGTTCAACCTGGGGCTTTAACCCCATAATGTTTAGTATATAAACGACTATAAATATGAGGATAAGTAGTATATTTTATAAAATATTCTATAGTAAGTTCACAAAAATCATTAGAGTTAAATTAGAACGGAGACATATTATATAATAACAAAAAAACACTTATAGGTTCTACCTCCTCTTAAAAAAACTAATTACTACAGACTTCCTAATGACATGTCTATAATTGTATATCCTGCAAAATTGTTCACAGAGAAACACAATTTTACAATACTTACTCATTCACAATGAGAGGAGTCCATTCACATTGCATCCACCATTTCTGCATTTACATTTCCTTTTGTGGATTGAGGTCTCATTGTTGGGCTAGTCATTGGTATATTCTCCACATGATGACGCAAGGAATGTATTTTTTCATTTTTACGATCAACATTCAAGGGTAAGCATCATGTCTAATTTCTTTGCTCCTTAGAAGGAGACTTGATGAATGAGTAGCAAAAGAGAAGGGAAGTTGATGATTCTAGCTACCGGGGGATGCAGGTAGAGAGGGAACTTTGGGGGGCCTTCTCCTTCATCAGGGTGCCTATGGGGATCCATTAGGCCCTTACGGAAGGATCGTCCCTAGTTCCTAATCCTATCTCCATGAAATTCCCTAGAGCTCTTGAAGCAGAGACGCCAATGACATAGTAGGATAACACTAACAAATTAACTTACAGATAAAACTAGAGACTTATGCCAGGAAAGGAAAGGGCAGGTTACCAATTTATGAACCGAGTGAAAAATAAATTCCCACGAGCCTTTCACACTGTTGCTTCTGTTCATTTGGTCTGCTTCGTACTTAAGTCAACTCTGCGTTTATCGATCACCACCTGTGTCTGCTTCAGATTCAACTCATTTTAAAGGTGTTCTCTAAGGATTCTAGAATGAAGAGGACTGGACGTTCTTGTAAGACTAGTGCAACCAGCCAAAAGCACATCAATCCTTAGATCAGACTTCTCTTCCCAAGGACATAGATTCCAGGGATGGAGAAGGAGGAGCCAAGCTTCTTCAAACTCCAAACTTTTACCATCCTTGATAGATAAATAAACCCCATGAGGAAATAGGTTCTATCCTCAAATGCTTGAGGTGATGTTTGGTCCTCCCACACGAACCCAAACCTTTCTTCTGGTGTGGGTGATGTAGTTTCTAAGACCAAATGATTGAAAGGCACACATTCAAGATTTATTATTCAAATCCCACCATGCAAATCTACCTCGAGAAGAGTACATAGGGCACATGACCTGCATGTTGGCCCAACGCCTCCATCCATATGAGACTACCACCAATTAAATTATTCACTTTACTCATCATTGAATGTGCCTTTCAAACATTGATTCTCATAGATTTGTTAATTAAATCCTACTTCTCCATAATGATTTTAATATTTTCATAGCCTAAGAACATAGAGTGATATGAGATATTCATAAGCAATGTCATGGAATGGTTCTCCAACTCCTTTTCCCATTGACCTCTTTTTGGCCCTTCTTCATACCACATGCTAGATTGGCTTGTTGGTACACCCCTGAATTCTAGCTCCTTATGACATGGAAGAAGCTTTTGTGTTGAAAGAATTCCAATGTACTCATAAGTCTTTGCAAAAGAATATTTAGCTTTCTTTCCTTGGAGGATACACCCTTTTGCAGGAAATGGATGGTTATGAGAGAATACCCCACAATGGCAATCTTGGAGATTTCATGATCCTTGGCTAAAATCAGTCCTAAAAGAAGATTGTACATTTCTGACATGTTGTTGATTTCTTTACCAAGGCCCCACACAAACTTAATTTCTTGTTGTTCAATAGGATCCCTCCGCCGCCTGCCACTCCTAAAAAAATGAGAACATTAGCAATAATAAATAAATAAATAAATTCCTAGATTTGGGTGAGATCTCGTAGTGCGGAAATGGTGGGATATGTGCCCCTGTCATACAATTAATAATAGGGCATGAAGGGTACATGCATGCTCGCCCTCACTTATTTTCACCCATGCGAAATGTGGCGAGGATATTGAGTATCTTTATCCGTCAGCATTTGGGTAGGCCCACAAACACGATCGTTGGTTTCTATGGAGGTAGTGTCGAAGGTTTCTTGGAAACAACCTTGGCATTACAGGCCCTCCCAATGAAGGATTGATCATTTGGATGGAAGTGAACCCAATCGCTATTGGAATATGCCACCCTTATAATTGTTGTATTCGCGGGTATATTTACTTTGTCAAATTTCTGCATCCCACTATCCTTGTAATTTTCTTGGGTCTTAATAGTCTATGGATGGATGCTCCTAGTGTAAATTTATAGTTTAGAATAGTATTATTTCTAAAATTGTGGGACATAGGGGTAAGCCTTTTCTCTAGGTTGTCCGGGGTCCTACGACTCATGCCCAAAAACCCTTTTCCCTGTTTTAGTATCTTTCCAACCTATGCGCTCTTGCATCTTTGGAATCTCTATTTAGTAAATGTTGGAATATAATCCTAACATCTACATTTATTTTTTAGCCTAAGTATCCTTGACTTAGCCACATGCACTAAAAATCATGTTCACACTTAGTTTTCGGTAAACTAGCTCGGTGGACCAACTTTCCCTTGTTTTTTGCCTTTAAAGGCTTAATATTATGGAAATATTGGTCCAACCACTTTCCTAAACCATTTAGACATCTAAGTTCATGTTCACACATAACCACACCTCATTCACTTGAGCTATTTGAGGATTGGTGCCCCACATGAAGATTCCCCCTTAAATCAAGGGATTTGGTCCCTTGGACCATTTTAGCATGTTTTAAAGTTGCCTTCCTTCGGAAATGTGCCCCTCCTCATGCTTTCCTCATGGTTGATAGTTGGCATAGGTTTTCTTGAGTCATTGTTGCTATTTTAGGCCTCCCTTTAGCTTTTCTTAGCCTTTTTCTAGTTTTTTTCTAGTTTTTTTCCTAGTTTTCTAGATTCGGCAATTTCTATATAACCACCTCCCTTTGGGATTTGAGGTTTGGTTGCTTATGTATTACTATTGTTCATTAATTTAATACATTGATTTTATGGAGCATATTCTTTCTCTCCTCTCTTGAATATCAGCAAATTACTTGTGTTTAATTTAACTAGAATTCTAGATCTATCAGAGTTTCTGCAGGAATTCTACATGGTATCGGAGCTAGTTCGAATCTAGTGGATTGTACATGGTTTTATTTGAAGGTATAGATCATCAGGAGGTGCAGCAAGCAGCAATGGATCATCTCTCTCAACCCACAAAACTCATTCTAAATCCTTTCAATTACTTCAAATGGAAGACAGAGATCACTTTGCTCCTTCGAAGCAAAGGGCTTTACAGGGTAACAATGGGGACGGAGACTGAACCGACTTCTGCAGCGGAGAAGATCAAGTATTTCAATAAATTAGATGAAGCAATTGGGCTAATATGCCTATCAATTTCCAGAGAACTCCTCTTTCATGTTAGTGGAGTCACTACTCCTGATGCGGTTTGGACCACATTGGAAGGACTATTCGGCAAGCAGGATGAAATGAGAGTGCATCAACTGGAGAATGAACTCATATCCCTCAGTTCGACTCATTTCAACAACCTGAAAGAATACTTCACCAATTTTAAATACCTTCTCATTGAAATTGATGCATGTGGAGTCAAGAAAGAGGAAGATCAACTCATCCTTTCGATTCTCTCAAAATTAGGCCCTGAATATTCCATATTTGTATCATCTTTTCAAGCATCTAAATTGACTCAGGAAAAATGGAAAATGCCTCCATTGAATGACGTCATTGCAGCATTGACTCAAGAGCAAGCTAATTTCGTCCAAATGGGTGCCATCAAGTGCTCAAAGAACCAAGCACTTGCAGCTACTGATGCTCCAAAGAGCAGTGGAAGAGACAAGCAAAAAGGGAAGGGTAAATTTAATGAATCGAAGAAGGAGAGACCCGTACAATATTTAGAGAGCTCTTCTTTGCCTAAGGTAAGAACAAGAAGGAAAGAACACTTTGCAACTACTGTTCCAAAGGTTTTCATCCTAAAGAAAATTGCAGGAGGAAAACAATCGATGAGATGGCTAAGCAATTGTAACCGCACAATCTCACTGTGCCCGAGAATGCAAAGAAGAAGGATGATAATAGAACGGGAGATGGGAGAGGGAGAGCATGAGATGGTCATGCTTTAATGGCTGTCACATCCAATCCATCAGCGTGGATCCTTGATTCAGGTGCATCGAACCATATGGTTGCATCAAAAGATGAATTTTCCTCCATCGAAGAAAGCACCAGATCCCTAATTTACTTGGGAGATGCCACACCCACCCAAAGGTGTGTAGAGAAGGAATTGTAGACCTTGAAGGGGTCTGCTTCACAAATGTGCTTCATGTTCCCTTGCTACTCACAAATCTTCTCTCGATATATCAGATCACTCATTCCGGCTCTGGAAGGAAGGTGGAGTTCACTCCAGACTCCATAGTGATTACCGAAATTTCCACGAGTTCACAACTTGCACATGGAATTGCAGATCAGGGTTCTCGTTTGTATTTCTTCTCCCACTTTGTTCCTAAATATATTAGCACTGTATTTCTATCACAATCTAATGATATCAGCAGGGTATGGCATGAAATATTTGGCCATCTAAACTATAAGTACTTGCATCAACTTAGCAAGGAAAACATGGTAGAAGGATTGCCTGCTATTAAATTCACAAGCGATGTATGTCAAGGATGCATTCTTGGCAAGCATCTAGAGAAAAAGTTTGACAAAGAGAAGGCATAGAGAGATTCTTCACTTCTTGGGTTGATTCACAGTGACATCACGGGCCCATTCCCGTCGCCTTCAATCAGTAAGGATCGATATGTACTCACCTTCATAGATGTTTTCTCTCACTTTACTTGGGTATTTTTTTTGAAATTAAAATCGGAAGTATTTGAATGCCTTATAGAATTTAAAGCACTTGTTGAGAATGAGTCTGGGTGTAAGATTAAGATACTCCATACTGATAATGGGGGGGAGTATGTCAACAAAGATGTGAAGCAACTTTGTATTGATGCAGGTATACAGCTACAACACACAATGCCATATATGTAGAAATTCCCACCTGTAGATCACCTGATAATGCAATATACTAAAGTAAAATACTTGATTTACTTCTACAACCAATTTAGCGGAAGCTTAATCGAACATGAACAACATCAATAAGAAAACATATAACTAATATGGAGAAATCAAACACACATAACATAGAAGATATAACCAGGGGAAAGTACCAGCCTAAAACCCCACTCTCTGTATTATCATACATAGGATTTATACAAAGCCTTAGCTCTCATACAGCTAGCCAGTTCTCAGTACAATCCTCACAGATGAAGGTGGAAATACATCAGGATTACACAAAGCCTTAGCTCTCACAGCTAGCCAGCTCTCAATGCAATCCTCCTGGATGCTCACAGGCAATCAAGACTTCTCCTAAGCCTTCTCCTTTGCCCTCCAAGCCTCCTATTTCCTTGCACAATTTTTCCTGGGTGATCCTCCTGTTACCAAGTGTAACACTGATCTCTCACACTGATCTCACACCCTGTAAAACTGCACAATCCTCAAGGAACCTTAATCCTTCTGCTTGGATGATTTTCCTTTATAGGAAAAAATCCATCCAACTGATAGTACACTGTCCCTCCTGTGATCTCAACTGGGTCTTTCTCTGAAATGACATGCATGAGTTATTTATGAGAGAATATTCAATTATCTGAAGTGCAGCAATTACGTGCATGCAAGCATTAAGTAACTGAACTCACATTAATTTAAACAAACTGTTTAAATCAAATATAACTGGACTTGACTTAGTTAACCAAGCCAACTAATTACTACTCAAATTAGAACTCGTCCTTATCTCTTTAATTGATGGATAAATTCCTCAATTAATAGATAAACTCTTGCATGTCCTCACATAGACTTCAAGTTTGATTTTCCTTAACTAATTAACTCAAGATGAATTAATTAATTAATTTTCAAACTGCTGTTAATATCAAATTCGAATTTTACTTCCTATTTTTAGTCCAGGGACTGACTAAAATAGGAATCCATCCTGAACTGCTAAAACTAGAATGTTATCTTTAGCACTTCCATTTTTCATTCCCTGTTGCTCAATCCAGCACTGGTATCCAAACTGCTATTTTTAGCAGTGATATATTTTAGCACTTCTATTTTTAGCATTTCTTATTGCCATTTTTCAACAATATGCACCACAGCAGAATGGTGTCGCGGAGAGGAAAAATGGTTGTTAAAAGAGATGGCCAATTGTATGCTACAGTCCAAATCATTAGCTCCTAAGTTATGGGCTGAAGCTATTAACTGTGCAACATATATTCAGAATCGTATTCCTCACAAAGCACTAAAAGGCACCACTCCATTTGAATGTTGGACTGGTAAGAAACCGAAAGTGTCGCACTTTCGCATTTTCAGTTCACGAGCATGGGCTCACATTCCGACAGATAAGAGGAAGGCTTTGGAGCCTCATAGTGTTGAATGTATCTTTGTTGGATATCCTGATAGTGTCAAAGGATATAGATTGCTAGACTCTCACATTGAAAAGTTCCTTGTAGCTCGAAGTGTGAAGTTTGAAGAAGAATCACTGCATGATTTTTCAGAAGACCTTGCTGAGGAACCACTTGTTGCCACTGATGAGGAGGAGTCTGAAACTTCTTCGAGCACTTCAGAGCAGCCATTAGAGAAGCCTCTTAGGTCTGATTTAGAGGATGAGGAGCAGGTCATGGCTGCTCCAACTTAGCTGCCAACTTGGGCAGAGAAAACCCTGCAAGATGCAGGTGAACTAGTCGGTGATCCTACAGATACAAGAAGGACTAGATCACAACTTTTTGGGGCTCCTCAAGCCCTGACTGCCACCGAACCATTGCTTCCCATACATTGATATATGAAACTTGGTTCAGATCCATAGTCACACTCTGAGGCTGCTAGAAACCCGCTTTGGGAGGCTGCCATGGATGAAGAGTACTCTTCTCTCATGGAAAACAACACATGGGACTTGGTTCCACTTTCGAAAGGAAGAAAGCTTGTTCGATGCCGATGGATCTATCGGACAAATATTGCTGCAGATGGTGAGATTAGAAAGTACAAAGCTCGACTTATTGCAAAAGGATACTCACAGGTACATAGCATAGAATACACAGAGACATTTGCACCTGTTGCAAAAATGGACTCCATTCGACTAGTTTTAGCCATTACTGCTTCTCGTAAATGGGAAGTTCATCACATGGATGTGAAAAGTGCATTTCTTCATGGAGATCTCAAGGAGGAGATATATATGGAGCAGCCACAGGGATACATTCAGAACTCTTCCCTTGTTTGTAGACTAAAGAAATCTTTGTATGGCCTAAAACAGACTCCCAAAGCCCGATATGCAAAGATGGATTTTTTCCTTCTTTCCATTGGATTCATTCGATGCAAATCTGATCCGAATGTTTATTTGCTACAACATGATGATTCCCTTTTCCTGATAGTAATTTATATAGATGATTTACTGATGACAGGGAACCTTACCTCAGCAATTGATTCGACAAAATTAGCATTGGACGATCGATTTTCCATGACAAATTTGGGATTTTTGCACTACTTTCTTGGTCTTGAAGTTTGTTAGTCTACTTCAGGGATCAAGATGGCACAGTCTAAGTATGAATCAGATCTACTTGTCTACTTTCATATGACAGAATGCAAGCCAGCAACATCTTACTCACACCCGACCTGATATATCTTTTGCAGTAGGAGTTTGTTCTAAATATATGTAGGAGCCCCATGAGCTTTGCTGGAAAGCTGCAAAGAGAATCCTTAGATATGTGAAAGGTACTTCCAGTTTTGGTATCTTTTATGTTGTAGATTGTTCACTTTCACTGATTGGGTACACAGATTTTGATTAGGTTGATGATGGTACAACCGTAAGTCCACCTCTGGTTATGTTTTCATCTTTGGTTTAGGGCCTTTTTGCTGGTCTAGCAAGAAGCAATCCACGATTGCTTTATCTACAACCGAGGCAAAGTATAGAGTTGCAGTGAATGCATCTACATAGGATGTTTGGTTGCAGGGGCTTCTCTCCGAGTTTGGTATTTAGTATCCACTTCTGACTGTCATATTTTGTGACAATAAGGGGTCCATTCAAATATTGATTGATCCAGTTCAGAGGCAAAGGACTAAACACATCGAGATTCACATGCATTACATCTGCGAGCTGATCCGTGACTGAGTCATATCACTGCAGCACTGCCCCACTGAGCAGCAAGTTGCAGACATCTTCACCAAGTCTTTCACTGAAAAGAAATTTTTAGAACTAAGAGCTATGCTTGGAGTGGTGGAGATAGCTGAGTAGGCCCTTCTGGCCACTTAGCCCTTTTTTCCTCTCTTTTTTTTTGTGGGGGGGGGGAGGTTTTCCCTCTTTCTTCATTTTATGAGGATCTTTTATTTATTGTACCTGAGTACCTAACATGGCATCTTGGTCGGGGCTCAGTTTAGATAAGTGAGTTAGGATGAGGGGGGGGGGGGGGGGGGGGTTGTTGGAATATAATCCTAACATCTACATTTATTTTTTAGCCTAAGTATCCTTGACTTAGCCACATGCACTAAAAATCATGTTCACACTTTGTTTTTGGTAAACTAGCTCAGTGGACCAACTTTCCCTTGTTTTTTGCCTTTAAAGGCTTAATATTATGTAAATATTGGTCCAACCACTTTCCTAAACCATTTAGACATCTAAGTGCATGTTCACACCTAACCACACCTCATCCACTTAAGTTATTTGAGGATTGGCGCCCCACATGAAGATTCGCCCTTAAATCAAGGGATTTGGTCCCCCGGACCATTTTAACATGTTTTAAAGTTGCCTTCCTTAGGAACTGCGCCCCTCCTCATGCTTTCCTCATGGTTGATAGTTGGCATAGGTTGTCTTGAGTCATTGTTGCTATTTTAGGCCTCCCTTAAGGTTTTCTTAGCCTTTTCTAGTTTTTTACTAGTTTTTTTCCTAGTTTTCTAGATTCGGCAATTTCTATATAACCACCTCCCTTTGGGATTAGAGGTTTGGTTGCTCATGTATTGTTAATTAATTTAATACATTGATTTTATGGAGCAAATTATTTCTCTCCTCTCTTGAATATCAACAAATTACTTGTGTTTAATTTAACTAGAATTCTAGATCTTTCAGAGTTTCTGCAAGAATTCTACAGTAAAATTGTTTGTCAAGTGTTGGGATGTTATATTTATTCTCTCTAAAATTTAGAAGAACCCTTAGACTGACCTACTTTGGGGAGGTCTTCAAGGGATAACCCTGTGCTTTAGTATTTTTCTTGTACCTATGGGCATATGGTGTGTTCTGGACCTCTCTTGTCAGAATTTATGGTCGATACAAGGTAAAGAGGGTGGGAAATACTCATTTGGTTCATTCTAATTTCATTGTTCCACTGCACATGTTTTTCTAAAACCTGTAAGACTGCACCTTAATTTATTCGGGTGGTATCTCCCTCTAGGTCATTTTCTAGTTTTGTGGTTTTCTTCCTGGATGAGATCTCTGAGGGTCACGATTTTTGTGTCAGTTTTCACTTGCATTTCCCATCTTCATTACTATCATCATCAAGAAATGGCTCGATCGATCTCGCTTCAGGAGAAAAATTCTAGGGGAAGTCGAGGTTGCATTCGAGGCCATGGGTGTGGAAGGAGTCAGCCTCAATCATGACTAACCAAGAGCAGGGGTTGCAGAACCAATCACGACCTCATTATGGATGCTATTAGGACCTATCAGACTAACACACACCCTCACACCCATCAAATTATTATTGGTTGGAAAACTGAAATTGGACAACAAACAACAAATTATGAGATGGAGTTAGATGAGTGGAAATATCTCATCCTAGACCCTGGCCAAACCAGAGGCTATTGCACCCAGTATCAACAGACCTTATATCTTTTCTGGATGAAGAAGATAGTTTTGGAAGAATCCTTGACCTCAACTTTTGCAGGAATCTCAAAGCCAACAACAAAAAATTCAAGAAATCTACAAGGAATTCCAACTTATACAATGTTGAAGATAGAACATCAGTATGCAAAAGCAATCATTTGTAGATTCTATAAGTAAGAGTAATTTTCTAATTATATTATTGAATAAAATTTGAATGGTGATTACAATCCTTCATGGCGGTTTGCCTATATAGGCATTGACTAACCATGAAGGTGAGTGGTCACATATTTTGGCCTATGCCACTTCATAATTAATGGGTCATTAATTAATTAAATTATATAATTTATTATTAATATTATTATTTAATTAATGTATTTTATGAATATTTTATTCATAACATTTCCACCCCCCTTTAGAGATGCTTTGTCCTCAAAGCATAATAAGAAGGGTTTTCTCTAGTTGAACACACTGCTATGGAATGGCATCCTTTATTTTGACTTGGTTTCTGCTTTGTGAGTTGGTGAAAACCTCATGTATATTTGCACCTTTCTTCAATTTGGAAGTGTTAACACCATATAATTAATAATGTTGTGCTTGCCAACTAAACTCCATGAATTGTTCTTCAAGGTTCATAGTTGATCAAGGTGGATATTGGTGGCCACCCACCTATTCCACTTGGACCCCCACCATTATTTATTTTCAGTTTCCTTAATTGTATCCCAACATACTATTTTTGGCCATTTTTTGGGTCCTAAACTTCTGCAACCATTTTGAGGGACTAAAAGACGTTTTTAGAGAAAACGGAGAGATGAGAAAAGTTCCTTCCTCATGCATGAGCTTTTTTTCAGACTCCTCTTTGAGATCTTTGAAATGAGGTATTATGATAGCCAAATGGAGATCGTATGACAAAGTTACGACCCCGAGAAATTGATGTACCAGTTTACCCAAATGGGGCCCACAGTTTTGGTGCTTCATCTCCTAGGGTTAGGTTTTTGGATGTTTAGGGTTTTTCATTATTTCTCAATAATAAATAGGCCTTTGACCCTCATTGCAACATAGTTCAGAGGCATGTAATTGCCACATCTCTTCTTAGAGATAAGCTACCATTGCCCGAGCTAGTTTATTTTTATTTCTGTAGGTAAGCATATTTGAGTTTTGTGATATCAATGAAATGAAGTTTTATTTATGTTGCATCTTTGTGTATATGGGTATTTCTATATTTTTTTTCGTTCCTGCATAAGTTTGGATTAGTGGTATCAGAGCGATCTTCTCTTTCTCTATTTTTCCTTGCATGTCCCCAACAAGGTCAAGATATAAGGAGTTAGGGCTCGATCTGGTTGAAGCTTTGCAAGACCAATGTCGCAAAACCTGATGACTTCCTATGGCGGAAGAAAAGAAAGATGGGGGGGCAAGAGACCCTAACATAATACTGCTCGAGGAAGCCCTCAAGAGACAAAGAAACATGATGATGGATAAATTTTCCTAGATCCTTTGACGGCTATCCACAAGTGACATATCTTCATCCAGTAGCCACTCTGGAGGCACCACCACTTTTAAGGTACAAGTTAAATTTGATATTACCATATTTGAGGGCCAGATAGATGAAAACATCGTAGATAAATGGTTAAATCTGTTGGAAGGATATTTTTTAGTTCATGACTTTTCCAATTGGGAAAATATTACTTTTACACTTCTCAAAGTCACCCCACACGTCAAGTACTGGTGGGAAACCTACTGTGAACAAAAGGACGAGAGGGAATCCTCACTTTTTTGAGCCACACCTGTTAGGATATTTCGACACATAGGAAATAGTTAAGTTCAACTTCGTCTAGTATAGAGTTAGGTATAGAGTTAGGTAAAGTGTGTTTCTTTACCGTTGTACATTTTGTAACTTACAATCCGATGGTTCACTCTCTCCTCGGTATTACCGACACTTGATCCGTGGCTTGACACCCGATTGGTCCATGAGTTCTATTTAAAGCGCATGGAGGGTCATTGTTCGGGTAATCCGTGCATGAGAGAAGCTTATGTAAATTTTCATTCTTTGATTAATAAATTGCCTGTAGTAGTCACGTTGGCGCAGGTCGTGGACTGTTTCCCTCTTTGAGGGTTTTAACCACGTCAAAAATACTGGTGTATTGATTTGAGATCTGGTTGTGAGCGGTGTCCTTTTGGTGTTCTTTCTGAGGAACTTACCCTGTAAATTCCTACATGGTACTTCTCCTGAAGTTGATGCTACCTTATACCGTCAACTTGTAGGAAAACTCTTGTATTTAACCCATACTCGTCCTGACCTTTCCTTTGCTGTTGGCCTTGTTGCTCGTTTTATGCAAAACCCCCGTGAAAGTCATTGGAAAGCAGCTAAAAGAATACTTCGTTATGTTCGAGGAACAGTATAGTTTGGGATTCATTACAGTGCCAAAGCAGCTCCTCTATTAGTTGGTTTCACTGATTCTGATTGGGCTCGTGACCCTGATGATCGGAAGTCTACTGCCGGTTATGTCTTCACTCTTGGTTCAGGACCTATTACATGGGCTTGTAAGAAACAAGCTGCCATTTCTCTTTCGTCAGCAGAAGCAGAGTATCGTGGTGCCGTGGAAGCTAGTAAGGAAGCCTTGTGGCTTCGTCAGATCCTATCAGAGTTTGGCTTTGAGCAGCAACATCCAACCACACTTTGGTGTGATAATCAAAGTTCCATTCAGCTATGCAAAGATCCAGTCCAACATCAGCGCAACAAACACATTGAACTACACATGCACTTCATCAGAAAGCACATTCATGACCATGTTCTTGAAGTGCAATATTGTTCAACAGATGATCAGGTTGCAGACATCTTCACAAAGGCTCTCACAGAGGCGAAGTTCACTAAACTTCGATATATGCTTGGAGTTCAGGAAGTTGTCACTAAGGGGGATAGGCTCTAGTGCCTCCTTCCTTCTTCTATTGTGTCATATTTGTAAATCCTTCAATCCTATCCCAAGTTGTTCTTAAGGGGGGATGTTAGGATATTCCGACACATAGGAAATAGTTAAGTTCAACTTGGTCTAGTATAGAGTTAGGTATAGAGTTAAGTAAAGTGTGTTTCTTTACCGTTGTACATTTTGTAACTTACAATCCGACGGTCACGATATGTAGTGATCCGACGGTTCACTCTCTCCTCGGTATTACCGACACTTGATCCGTGGCTTGACACCCAATTGGTCCATGAGTTCTATTTAAAGCGCATGGAGGGTCATTGTTCGGGTAATCCGTGCATGAGAGAAGCTTATGTAAATTTTCATTCTTTGATTAATAAATTTCCTGTAGTAGCCACGTTGGCGCAGGTCGTGGACTGTTTCCCTCTTTGAGGGTTTTAACCACGTCAAAAATACTGGTGTATTGATTTGAGATCTGGTTGTGAGTGGTTTCCTTTTGGTGTTCTTTCTCAGGAACTTACCCTGTAAATTCCTACAACACCCACATGGAATTATTTCCGAGATGCCATCAAGGAATAATATTACCCTATCGGGAGAGATGAAGATAAATGCATAAAGTGAACAATGCTACGGCAGGGAAGGGACCAAGATGTACTGGAGTTTACAAATGTTTTCCATACCCTTCGCACGAAGCTGGGTATCAAGGATTCTCAATGACATTTGGTACTCAAGTAACGCGGTTGTCTACACAAGTATATTTAGGAAAAGATGGATTTCTTGGACATCTCCTCACTCGGCACAACGTAACGATACACTGCCAAGATTGAGAAAATGTTTAAATAGAAGAAGCGAGACTTTGGATTTTCAAATCTGAAGCAAGGAAAATGCGCCCCCAAACCACAGAGAAAAGGACAAAGCCAAGGTGGGGTAACCTAGGAAAACCTATTGAAGCCACAAGAAAAGAACAACACTGCAAAAATAAAGGACACGAGAAAATCGTGTGAGTTCCATAAGTGCTCCACTCATAACACAAGTGAGTGTCGAGCCAAGCAGTCACTAGTGGCCGAGCTGAAGGCTTCCAAATCAGACGCATATTACGACTCTGAGTTAGAAACCAACAAGGGGAATGATACAGGGATGCAGATCATTGACATGAAGCCTAGTGCCATCGTGGCCACCACTAAGATCCAGAAGAATGAGCTTGAAGATCCATAGGGGGGGAGTGCCTCTTCCACTCACAAATGTGGGTGAAAGGTTCTCTGCTACAGTTCATTGTTGAAAACATGAGCCAAAATAACCTCATTTCAGTAGAGCTCATGAAGAGGCTGGGCCTACCGACTACAACACATATGCAGTCGTACAACATCAGGTGGCTTCACCAAGGATGATATCTTCACGTCAGCCAACAGTGTCGCCTTACCTACAACATCAATCCCTTCATAGATGAGGTACTACGTGATGTTTCTCCTCTTGAAGTTTGTGATGTATTACAAGGACAACCATACTTGTGGATGTGACATGTTGTATATGAGTCTAGACTGCACTCTGTGATTATTACTTTGGGCGATAAGTTATACAAGATACTTGAGGTAGCCCCACCTACCTCCATCTCTTTGATCACTACAAAGAAATGTTGTAAGATCATTTCCCAGATCAGGAAATTTGTTTTCCTTATGATTTTCCCTCAGGGAAAGAAGACAGTTGTGGCCACGGCTCCCAGATAGGGCTCCTCCACACAACAACAGTAGAGGGACAAGGTCATGGAGGAGTATAGGGACATTTTCACTTCACCTACAGGGGTACCTTTGGACTGTCAGGTCAAACACTCCATCGATCTGACCCCGGGCACGTCGCTACCCAATGGACCAATCTATCGATGCTCTGTTCTGGAGAACAATGAGATCACGAGGTAGATTTAGGAGTTGTTGCAGAAATGGCACATTAGGCCAAGATCATCACCCTGTGGGAGCCTGATTGTATTGGTACAGAAGAAGGACAGAAGCTGGAGACTCTGTATTGACTATCGGGTGCTAAACAAGATCATTGTCTGGAATAGGTACCCAATCCCATAGATTGATGATATTTTGGAATAGATCAAGGGGGAAATATTTTAGAAATATTGACATGAATTCCAATTATCACTAGGTTCCTATCGAACCCTCTGATGTGTGGAAGACTACCTTCAAATCCAAGGAGGGCATTTTCGAATAGTTGGTCATGCCTTTTGAGTTGACGAATAACACCACAACTTTGATGAGATTGATGAATGACATCTTCTTACCCTTCACTAATGCATTTGTGGTGGTGTATTTAGATGACATCATGATCTTTAGCCAACGTTGTGAAGAGCACCTCTAGGATATTCCGCAGGTCCTTCAAACCCTGCGACAAAATAAGTTGTGTGCTAATTTGGAGAAATGCACTTTTGGCATAACCAAGGTTTAATATATGGGGCACATCATTGATGAGTAGGGTGTGCATGTGGACCCAACTAGGATACAAGTCATTTTGGATTGGCCAGCTCCAGCCACTCTAATAGAGCTCTGCATATTTCTCGGTCTTGCCAATTTCTATCACTGGTTTGTGTTTGGGTTCTCTCATATCTCTTTGACTTTAAGTAAAGTCACCAAGGGTGGAGTGAAAGAAAAGTTATTTTGGTCTGAATCCCCAAAAAAACCATTTTCTCAGTTGAAGCATTGCCTCTACTTTACACCAGTGCTCACATTACCAGACCTGCAACAACCATTTGAGATCGATACAGATGCCTTCGACTATGCTATTGGTGCATTTCTTACTCACAGGGGCATCCAATGGCATATCAAAGTGAGACACTTTCAAAAACAATTCGAAAGCACCCCACCTATGAAAAAGAGATGTATTACATGGTGCAAGTTTGCCAACAATGGAAACATTACATTTGGGGGAAGGAAATGGTCATCCACATAGACCATTGACCCCTACAGTTCGTACAAACATAAGGGAAGTTGCAGAATGATCGCCATCAGAAATGGTCCACATGCTTGCAATAGTTCCATTTGAACATTAAGCACAAGAAGGGAAACACCAACAATGTTTTAGACTGCCTCAACCGACCACCGATCATGGCACCTACCACCGTGCTCGACTCTTGTGGGCATGAGACTGCGAGATGGACACATATTTACAAGAGCGATTCAGAATTCGACAACACATACCAGAAACTACTGGAAGGTAAGAAAGTTCCAAATTTTCACCTAGAGGATGCACTATTATGCCAACTTGGACACATCTGTGTTCCTTCAAGAGAGCATGCCAAGATGATTTGGGAGGCGTAATACAATCGGATCGCTGGACATTTCGGGGTAGACAAAATAATGGTAGTGTTATAGAAGTAATTTTATTTACCAAACCTTAGGTGGGATGTTGGGAAGTACATCAGATCCTGCACTTCCTACGCCATTTCCAAACCGACCATCAAGAAGCAAGGCTTATATACTCCTCTGCCTACTCCTAGTTGACCTTGGGGATCCACCTCCATGGATTACATGTCTGGCCTTCCTTCTACTAATCATGGCAACAACTGCATTTTCGTGGTCATCAACATATTCTCTAAGATGGCCATTATGGTGGCCTACAAGAAGAGTATCACAACAACAACCACTGCGATTCTCTTCTTTGAATGAGTGTGGTACATTTTGGGATCCCACAGTCCATTATCTCAGATCGAGACAACATGTTCATAAGTACATTTTTCTCAAGTCTCTGGTCGATGTTGGATGCCAATCTCACTAAGTCCATGACTTTCCACCCCCAAACTGATGGCCAAGCATAGGTTGTCAACAGGATGATCATACACATTATGCGTATTTACAACTCGAATCATCCACACACATGGGATTAAAGCCTCCCCTATGTCCAGCACAGCTACAACATAGTTCTCCATAGCTCAACTGGCCACAACCCCTTTCAGGTGGGGTTGGGATTCCAGCCACTACGTCCCATTGATGTGGCCATACCATTTGCAACTACTCAGGAAGATTCAGATCATGTCTAGTCTGAAGCTGACGGGGTTAACAACTTCATTGAGAGCATTTAGCACATCCTCCAGGATGTCCATGAAATATTGGACAAAGCCAATGCTAAGTACAAGTAGCGTCATGATTAGCATTGGGTGTCACACACATTCTAGGTGGGAAACAAACTCTGGTTATATTTTTAGAATGAGCTCCTTGCTAGGCGCCATCGCAATCTTCACCCACTTCGATATGGGCCTTACACCATCACTAAGACTGGAGGGGACAATGCTTTCAAGCTCAACATTCTACTATTCCTTGGCTTGCACCCAGTGTTCAATGTGGACCACCTTCAACCATACTTTCCACCATTTCTTGACATATTAGACATTACAGAACAAATCACACCAACAAAGTTAAATCCAGACTGCATGGAACATGCCACAACTGACCAGATCATGGACATGTAGAACAAGAACACTCGCCAGCAGAAGATCTAACTATATCGGGTTGTTAAAGCTGGCCAACTCCTGCAACAGGGAAAGTGGCTCATGAGGGACCAAGTTCAACAAAAGTTTCTCCATCTCATGGAGGCACTCAACGCAATGGGGACCATTGCTTCCTAAGGGGGGAGGAGTTATCCAGGTGGATATTGGTGGCCACCAGCCTATTCCACTTAGACCCCCACTCTTGTTTCTTTTCAGTTTCCTTAATTGTAGCTCAACTTACTATTTTTGGTAGTTTTTTGGGTCCTAAACTTCGGGAGCCATTTTGAGGGACTAAAAGACGTTTTTTTAGGGAAAATGGAGAGACCCAAAAAGTCCCAAACTAATTAAATAGTTTTCTTTTTCGGTCTCCTCTTTGAGATCTTCGAAATGAAGTATTATGATAGCCAAATGAAGATCGTATGCCAAAGTTACGACCCCAGGAAATTGATGTACCAATTTACCCAAACAAGGCCCACAATTTTGGTGCTTCATCTCCTAGGGTTAGGTTTGTTGGCATTATGAATTATGTGTTGTCCTTGATGGAAACATACGTGATGAGTTGCCCTTGATGACAAACTACTTGATGAGTTGTCCTTTGATGGAAACCTACTTGATACAGATGTCAATAGGATGTGTCTACAGATGTGACATAATGTTTTGACTAAGGCATAGCGGTTAAGAGGTAGAGGAATGACAAAGTTCTATTCAGAAAAGTTGTGTACACATGCGAGTATGAAGATGAAAAGATGCGTACATTTTCTGCACCATGGTATTCTAAATACCAAGGGTGTTTAACATGGTATTTCCATGTGGTATTGAGCCAAGTAAAATATGTTTTGATCCTGCCTAAGAAAATCATCAACTAAAGTATGGTTTTGACCTATGGTATTGGATAAGGGCTAAGCTATATACAGAGATGAAGATCAAAGTGATAAGTTGTGCAAGTGATGAATATATTATGAATAGTTAGATTTGAATCAAATATTCAAGTAATGGGAAATTGATGTTTTGCTTGATCTAAAACTAAGTATGCACCTGAGAATTTGATGATGGAAAAGATCTGAGATGACAATCTTGATTATGAGGTGATTTTATCTTTGTTGATAGTGTCTTGACGCATAATTTTTATGTGTATGTCAAGATCTGGGTATGTTTGAAGTTCTGTGTTGCAATGAAGGTTTGAATATGAAATTCCATATCCATATGCATGTTTTATAGCCTACGAGGTAGGTACATTGATGGGGTGTGATACTTGTAAGTCGGGTATATGCTAGTTTGTTTCCCGAAAAGCACATATACACGCGGGCTTTCTTTCAGGAAAGTGCATACAAAAAGTAGGGTTTTGATGAAAAAATACCTGATCAGTCTTGATATGTTTCAGATGTCTGTGAATGAAGTCTTCTTGATGATTTTGGATTAAACAATGATGTTTTGACTATGAAATAACTGATTTAAGTATGTTGAAGATACTTGTTGTTTGTGATTGAAGTTCAGTGAAGGTTCTATGGTTTTTTTGGAATGATGCAGTAGATTTGAGTATGTGTGAGTATTTGTTTTAGAGTGACAATGGTTCATTTTTTCAGAATTTAGTGGTTTAATATCTGTACACAGGTATGCTTCATGGAAAGCACATACACAAGCGGGTTTTCCACTATAAATTAGCATACATATTTTGACATATGATTGATCAAGGTTTACAATAACAAAGTCTAGTTTCTGTGATGTTCAGTATGTTGATTGGTATTCTGGTTATAGTGTTTTGACTATTTTGGTTATTTAAGTTGATTGATTTGAGTTTCAGTTGACTTGGTTGATTCAATGATTGGGTTTGAGTGATTGGCTGGTTTAGTGATTGGTTTCTTCAATGGTTGAGTTACAATGATAAGTTTTAGTTTTGATGATTGGTTTTGGGCTTAAATGTTGGTAGTGGGTCCAATATAAAAATTTGATGAAACATGGCCTACAAGTTGTGATGTGTAGTAGCAAGTGGATTTAGTATGAAAATTTATGAAACGTGGTCCCCGAAGGTGTTGAAGGTTGGAGCCTTCAATGAGGGAGTTGAAGATTCCTTCCAGTGGTAGTTGGTAAATTAGATCAGGGGGTTGGAGCTCCCTTCTGGTGGGTGTTGGTAAAAAAGATTAGGAGGATGGTGCTCCCTTCCAGTGGGTGCTAGAGAATAAGCGAAGGTTGTAGCCTTCTGCAGGTGGGTGCCTGTGTGCTTGTATGAGTCTGTGCCAGTACAAGATTGTAAGAATTTTTTCTCTATATGAAAATAACATAGAGATGACAACAACAATGATTTTTTCCCACATTGAGTTTCCACCTTGAATCCTAATGTTCATGTGTGTTGATTATGTGTGATCGTTTATTTCGTTATTACTACACATGGTTACTGTTTATAGAATGTTGAATGAAGTACTAATGCACTGGCTTAAGATAAACATAAGATGAATTAACTAAAAAGTAAGTTTATTGGATATATGCTAGTTGTCTTAATAACAATCACATACAAATGTGGTTTACCTTCAGTAACGTCACATACATAAATCAAGATATGAAATTGAAATGTTTAATTGTGTGAAAATACTGATGCAGCCCCCGCCCCCCCTCATTATTTTTCCTAACAAGGTTTTTGGATGTTTAGGGTTTTCCATTATTTCTCAATAATAAATAGGCCTTTGAGCCTCATTACAACACAGTTCAGAGGCATGTAGCCACCACATCTCTTCTCAGAGATAAGCTACCATCACCCGAAGCTAGTTTATTTTTATTTATGTACGTAAGCATGTTTCAGTTCTTTGATATTAATGAAATGAATTTTTATTTCTACTATATCTCTGTGTATATGGGAATTTCTGTATTTTATTCCATTCTTGCATATGCTTGGATCAGTAGTATAGCTTCCTAATTGTATTAACCATTCTACACCTGACATTATATCCATTTCCTTGAGTGGCAGGGCATACAATTCTATTTGTAACTCTAGTTTTGTATCTAGATTGAAACTTTAAGACATTCTCCTACCTCTTTAGACTTTTGCCGAGTACTGATAGTCATGCTCAGGTCCTTGATTGGGCATATACAAATATCAAGTTGTTTAGTAGTATCAATGTCTATACAATTATGAGTACTTCTAGAATCTACAAGTATATTGACATTTCTGCCTCTTATGAGCCCTCTAGGCTTTAGGGTTTTAGGGCGTCATCTCCTTGTCATGTTTTTTGATGGTGTAGTAAGCTTAATGTTATTTCTTCTTGGAGACTGATTTCTCTTCTTTCGAATATGTTGTGGAACATATTTTGTGGTTGTGTGTTGTTCCTGATCTTTTGAAGAATTGTTATTTTCATCATGGTTTTTCCAGTCACATGAAATTGCAGCTAATGATGGTTCCTTAGAATCTAAATATTTTTTGTGTGTGACAACGATTTCTTCATTAGGTTCGTGTACTTAAAATTTCCTTCCATTTACTATTTTATAGTAGTGTAAGGATGTTTCTTCACATTTATGTCCTAGCATCTAGTTTTCTCCACACTTACGACAATTATTTTTTTTATCCTTTTTTCTGACTCATTACTAGAAGGGCATGATTCCTTCTCAACTTCATCAGTATACAATTTCTTGTTAAGGAATTTGTGTCCTGATATCCATTTGTCTCCACAATACCTACATTTGTTTGCATCTTTTTTACCTGAGTATTGATATTGGTCTTCATCTTTCTTGAATGATGACATTTTGAACTTATATTTTTGTTTAATAAGCCTTGCCACATGTCTAGATTCTTCAATAGTTTTATATTTGTACAATTTCAATTCTGCATAGATATTCTCCTTAAGTCCACATTTTTACATTTTGAGTAGTTGTTCATCAGTAAATCCTCTTTGTCTCATACCTAATACTTTCCATTCATGGGTGTATTCACTTACATACCCTTTTTCCTTAAGATGAACAAATATTTCACAGACATCATCTTCTTCTGCATCATAAAACTACCTTAGAAAATCATCCACAAAGTTCTTCCAAAGAAAGGAACAAGAGTCACATTTTCCAGACCACCATAGGAACCAATCATATGCCTTTTCTTCCAAATCATTAGATGTGGTCATTATTTTTTCTCATTTTCCTATTTGCGGGTTTGATTAAAAAATGGCTTCCATTTCATTAAACCAGACAATGGTGCCTTTATGGTATTTTCCATCGTATTTTGGAGGCTCCTCTTTAATCTTTTGATAGCCTCTTTATAGAAATTTAGTGTAATACTCGCTACCTGAAAAGTATATCTCAAACGGATCCGTAGGTTCACGCACAATCCTACCTTGCATGCTGGATTATGGTCTTTGAATAGTTTGGACTGTTAGCAAGTCCACTTTCTCCATTAATAGATTAACTCATTCGTTATTTTCATTAAGACATTTGGTGGTTTCCTCAAACTTGTCCTCCCTTTGTAATATCTTTTCTATCATTAATGTTAACTTCTTTTGGTCGGCATTAAATTTTTTATGCACCTTTTCTAAATTACCTAGTCGATACCACATTTTATTGATGTCATCTTTGGAACGACTAACATTAGCTTGTAATTATTCATTATTCATTGTTTTTTCTTTTTTCTTGTCGGAACCCACCCTTCTTCCTTTTCTTCTGTCTTTTTTTTAATAATATTATAATAATAATACTAATAAATTTTATTTGTTAATTAATTAAATAATTATAACTTTATAATACAATTATAATTACTATATAATTTATATAATTATACTATTTTATAAATTGATAATCAATTAATCAGTCAATATGTATTAATCAACTAATATATATGTTAATCGATACAAGGGATGTGGCTTTGGAAAATGCGATGGTTGACCACGATATTAAGGTTGTAGGAGAGTCGGACAATCAACGGCAAGGCGGTTGGTCACCAGGAAGATATCAATGAATTTTTAGGGTAGTTGCGATACAACGGGGAACAAAGGTGAAGTCTTGGCGTAGGTAGGAACAATACAGGGTAGTGGAACAAGGGAGCATGCATAGGTAAGGTTACTGATCGATGGTTGGTCGAGATGATCGACAATGTGTCAAGTAAGTCATAACGAGGATACAAGAGTGAAACACATTGGTCGAAAGTATGTAATGAAACATAGAGGACGCTGGACAGAGTCAAGGTGGAGAAAATGACGATTTGTCAGTGGGTGTGGTGGATCGAGAGAGACAAGAATTTTAGCATTGATGAGATCAATCAGTAGCGACAAAGTAAAAGAGCGAGCAGTGTGAAATCGATGAAGCAGTGGGGTGATGAGATGAGGTCGAATAGAAGTGGAGTGGGGCGATGGTAGGCAGAGAATCAGTGGCTTTGATACCACTGTTGAAGACATAACGTCTGTATGCAAAAGTAATTATGTGTAGATTTTGTAAGTAAGACTAATTTTGTAATTGTATTATTGAATAAAATCTGAATGGTGATTACAATCCTTCATGGTGGTGTGCTTATATAGGCATTAACTAGTCAAAAAGGTGAGTGGTCACATATTTTGACCTATGCCCCTTCATAATTAATGGGCAATTAATTAATTAAATTAATTAATTTATTATTAGTATTATTATTTTAATATTATTATTTAATTAATTCTTTTTATGAATATTTTATTCATAACATACAAAGTTAGATCCAACAACAAAATTCTCACTTAGCCCAAATTGAGAGGCACATGCCATGCCTCCCACAGACAAAGCTGTCAGGATCCAATCCTAAAGACCCAACACCAATAGAATCTTTAGATGATTAGTATGCTACTAAGTATAGTTTGGATAATCAATTTTGTTATGTATATATGAGTACAAAGATGATTTATTATTATTATTATTATTATTATTATATTATATTATATTATTTATTTTTATTTTTATTTTTATTTTTTATTTTATTTTTTATCTATTTTTTTTATAGGCGTATTTCCAGTAGAAGGCACAAAGACACTCATGTTTATATAACTTTGTTAAACATTCTCATACTATTTAGATTTTGGATGACTTATAATGTTGTCAAATGGCCAACAGACCTCGTTTCCTAATTGGTAGTTTGAGGCCATTTGATTGTGGATGATATTTTGTAACGCCTACCTATTTTTTAAAATGGAATAGAAAGGATCTGCTAAGCTTAAAAAAAATAAAAAATAAAAAATAAATTACAAATTGATACAACCAACCTCGTAAAGGCAACGAGGGTTGGAAAAATAAATGAACATAAATATGGTTATGACCATAAATATATCATACTTAGTAAATATTCACACTTAAAAGGGTCAAGAATATTTATAAATAAAGACTTAACTCCAATTAAGGAAGGAAGTTCAAAGGTAAAAGTAGTCACAAAGGAAGACAAGTGGACAATAATTATAAATTGAAAAGTTATTATTAGGGATAAAGACTAGAACGACCATAATAAATAGGAATTTGGAACAATATAGATCCTTTTTTGAACAAATATGGATTTTCATGGGGCAAAGGTCCTATTTAAGCTAGATCTAAGTGAAATTGATATTGTTCTTCTAGTTGAAACCTTAGAGCATGAGGAATCTAAGGTCCCTAACATAGAAGGATTTGTCTTGTGGTTGACATTGAACAAGAAATCCTATCACAAAGGGGTTGAAGGCATAACTTGTTACATAAGAAAAAAATGTCGGTCCTCAAATTTGGTTTCATAAGATAGAACCACTTAATAAATATATTTGGATAGAAGTTTCTAACATTGATTCTAAGAACATTTATAAGAAATGTTTTATTTGTGCCCATTAATTCTACTTTTATAGTAAAAACAATCTTGAAAATAATGATCCATGTAATACCCTAGAACATGACTTGAGAAATGAAGTTATTTACACTTTGAGAAATGAAGTTAATACCCTCCCGCTAGAAGATCTTAATGTTAGAAATGAAATAAAATTTATAGATAGTATTGGTTGTACCATTGTGTGGTTTGCATCTTTTAAAGGTCATCAACATGTTACAATATATCTTTCAAATGCTCGGAGAATATGCAATAATTTCTAGGTTGAAAGAAGCTGTCTCGAAAAGATTATGAATATTGGACTTATTCCATGCTTGGACTTTCTCCTCTCCAAACATTATGAAGAGTCAAAATCCAACAATATGAACTCTTCGTTGCGGATTGACCTCAATATTTTGGATTATGCCTAGGAAAAGCACATGGACACTAGTGCATGATGTAGTGCACATGGCAATGGACAATGGTAAATTTGAAGGAAAAAGAAAATTAAATGGTTTTTAGATGCAACAGTAATAATCCTCCTATAAAAATACTTGTGTTTTCTTCAATCACCAATGAAGTACTCAACAAATTAGTTGTCCAATTCATGAGTCTAGGTTTTAGCCCATGATCTCTTCACACACAGACATCGCAATCAACTATTTTGTTACACACAATATTCAAAGATATCACTCATTCCTGCTTTTTAACTCACTAAATATCTCTACAAATACCTCAATCAAACAAGTTTTATGGAAAATATAACATAGGACAGCTATTAAAATTTAAAAAACAAAAAAATACAAAATATGTTGGAAGTGATGGTATAGAGCTAAGAGAATAGGATCAAGTCAAACTGAGTTTAGGTGAGAAGAGAATTGAGTAGAGTAATAGGTGCATAGGAAGTGAATGAAACAATGAGAGTGTGGTGTTAGACAGACTGCACGATTCAATGACATGTTAGAGGTGCATCCTTGCCAGGGTAGAGAGGCCAAGGGTGTTTCTTCTTCTAGAGATGGTAGGTTTGAGTAAGAAGAATTATTTTTTCTATACTTGATACCTTAAAGAAAACCACCAAAGGGTACCCAAAGAGAAACAATTCTTTCGCATGCAGGTTATATGCAGAGAACCTGACTCAAATCTTGTTGACAAAGGGTTCAAAATTGCAAATATGAGTGGCAGAGGGGTAGGTATAACCAACCTACTCTGACACCATGTTGAACTCTCACATAAAAATAGATAGTAGATTAGAATAAATTGTGGATTACATCCTATTCGCATGATGTACATATTAACACATAGTTTTATGACCCTCATTTTTCATCTTCCAAGAGGTTGTTTGGACTTCCAATAAATGTTGGAGTTCCTCACACAAACCCTAATGAATTAGGTTTCCAACAACCTTAATGAGATATCTAATATTTATTTTTATAATTTATATGGGGGATCCTTTAATGGAAAGTAAGGTTGTTTCTCACATAAGAATCCATTCATTCTTGGAAAGAGTTTGGAAAGTACTAAATGAAAATTTCTTAAACACGATAATTTTTTTTAGCCTTAATGATCTCTATCATTGATTTTTATAAATTATGGGTACTAATGATCCCTATGGTATTTTGGATTTTTAACTCTATGTCTATTAATTCAATTCTTATCTCATGTGATTTTCTTGAGAAACATTTGTGAAAAAATAGATATAGGAACTCCATCTCATAGGTAGGTTGGAGGAAGGTTATTTCAATATATTTATATAGTAACATGTATAAAATTCCATTGTTGTCATTGTAGAAAAACATTCAAAGAAGAAAATGCCTAAAAATGTCAACCTTCAAAGGTTAGAACCCATTGTTTGCCCTAATCCATGGACATCTAGGCCTTTAGGTATGAAAGTATATTTTTTTAATACGAATTACTATTCATCAAGCCAACAAGGTCTCCTTGGGAATTCCTATAAATTTCAAGCAGGACCTTTGTGGCAACATGGAATGTGGGAGGTAAAATTCCAAATAGTGGGCTTGACCTCAAAGAATTCATATAAATTTCAAATCCTTCAAACATATGCATTTTGGGATATAAGCTCTCTTTCCCTTCCTCTACCCATTTTGGAATTTCTAGTTTCTGAAATATATGCATCATGTTGTAGTTTTAACCCTATATAGAAATTACCTACAAACGAATATTAATAAACAAAAAATATACGATGCAAATAATAGAAAATATACACAAGGAATTTTCTCCTGGAAACAACAACCAAGAAAACTAGATTGATTTTTCAATATATTCATTTCAATGTTATAATTTTCATTATATACATCCTGAAGCATTCATAAAACCCTCAATTCATTAACCCTAGATTAGAATGTAATCCTAGTTCCTTTAACTAAATCTATAAAACCATGGGAAAAACCATCATGCGTAAAACCATGGGTGGTTTTTCGCCCCCAAAAAAATTGGGTTGTCACCCCCATAGTGACCCCCCCATTATGCCCAATGCAACATAACAGTGCATGGTGTTATTCATGCTAGGAATATAGGACATGCTTTACTAATATACCAAAAAATGGGCAGGATAGGTCATTATACAAATTTACATCTTAGTTGAAATTTGTTCAACCATTTCTAGTTCAAAATTGATAAAGTTTGCATTGAAGACACTACTTTCCAACAATATCTTTACAGTATGGGAAAATATAAATTGATTAATGGATTATTTCCCATTGTATTTGTTGGCCTAGGTTTCAATAATTTGTACCTTTAAATGCTTCAAATATGTTGGGTATAGAGGATAGTGGCCCTGCAGCTATATATGTTTCCCTTATTCATGACACACTCAATAATTCACTAGGGACACACGTGATCAAAATTAATAGTAGAAATTTATCATCTCATGGAGAAAATTCTAGACATATGATTGATCAAATTTAGTAGTATACATTCTAACTTTGAAATATTGAAAATGGTCAACGATTTGTCTCATTTATGAAGTGTGTATTTTAGGAATTTGAGTAGATTCCCCTTATTCATGACATACTCAATAATTCACCATGGACACACACATTCAAAAGTAAAAGTAGAACTTTATCATCCATTTGAGAAAAGTCTAGAGATATGATTGATCAAATTTGTAGTATACATTCTAATTTTGAAAGATTGAAAATGGTCAAGGGTTTGTCTCATTTACAAAGTGTGTATTTTAGGCATTTGAGTAGGAGATTTAGGTCATATAGTGAACATGTCAAGGGAAAGTAAATGTTGAAACAAATGTGGACTGCCTCTAACCATGTATTGTTGGGAAAGACAATAAAAAAGCTATTAGATTCAAAAAGTAGTTTTAAGTCAACTTCTTCATGTGAAGAGGAAGACAAATATAGTGTGCGAGATTTACCTCTCTTCTCTCAAACATTAAAGAGTTCTTCATCAAAGGTTTTATAGAATAAGAAATATTGTTTAGTTGTAAGAAACAAATGGTGGGCATATTTCTCATCATGTGGGTTTGAAGTGAATTGAGAAATCATGTACACAATTTGAAGGTTTCTTGTACTCGACACAAGCTAATGGGTTATCTAGGAAACAAGGTGAGACACATGATCGTGACTAATTTTTCTTGTGATGCAGATTTTACCACTAATAAAAGGTATTCCTTTAGTTTTTTTATTTCTATACTCAAAACGTTCATCTCAAATAACCAACAAGTTATTTCTTAGTGACAAAGTGAGAAAGGCCATGTAGAGTCATTGGTTTTTTAACAATGTTGCGAGATTCATATTTCCAATTGAAGTTAAAATTTAATATTTTGTTGTAGATTTGTATTTCAACTAGCATAAGATAATGATGAATGAATTTTGATGTTTTGGAAATCCTCAAGTATATATACTTTCCACAACATCACAAATTCTCTAGAGAGAAATGAGTAAGTTTGGAATTGACAAATTTACATCTTGAAATATATTTAAAAGATAAATATATGATACTTTTTAATTTAAAAGCTAGACAAATTTAAATTAACATTTTTGAATTTATGTTCAACATATGTCTCTTTTTTCTTAAATAGTATCATAGTAGTGAACCTAGTAGTCTAAGTTGATCTAGTGATCAATTTTGATAATAGACTTATTTGGATTTAAGATATGAATTATTGCATTTCTCTCAATTATGGTGATATAAAGATGCTCTTAGAAAATAATTGTGGGGAGGTACTACTGCTTCATAAAAATGTTGTGTTATATAGTTGTAGCTGGTGCTAGTGGGGAGCTTTTTTACATATATCACACCAATAATAAACAATGCCTTTGTAAGGCCTTAAACTTGGAATGATTTTGAACAAATAATACCTTTGTAAGGCCTTAAACTTGAAATGCTTTTGAAAGCTAATGATTAAGAAGAGAGTTGGGAGAGCCTTCAAAGGCTACAATAAAGGAAAAAAATATTTTTCATCCATGAATAGGTACTCCACTTATTTAGATTGGTATGCAGGTGAAATCCCGAAATCAAGTGAAAAGTATCACACACTAACATGGTAAGTATGAGCAAATACATTTCCATTATTATTATTATTATGAATCTTAATATTTTGCTGACATAATTTATGTCATATTATTTTGGGTGGGGAAATCTAAACCCTTGCAGAGAATGTGGATTCTTGATAAGTATGCAGTTATATTCAATCCATATAATTATACATGCAGTTGTTGTGTTGAATGTAGGTGTGACTGAATACTATGTATGGTGAAGGATTTTTGTGATAGGAGAACATGAATAAGGACATCAACGACTAATAAGGCGGGACTGGACCAAAAAGGCTCGGTATCCACTAATAGTATTTCGAAGAGTGGAGCTTTGGCACTTGCAGTTGTTAGCAATAAAGCTTTATTTCCTGTAAGGATACCAATCACCATCGCTCTCACGCCGAATGTGGCACGCTTCCATGCAAGACACAAAAAAACGAGGTTAAAAATATCGGCTGAAATGATGAATTCGATCTCGGTTTAAGGTTTACATCATAGTTGTTGGTTCAATGTTCCAGTCTCATAGAACTGGATTAAGTGTTTCATTTTTCATAACAATGGTGTTTTTGAAATTATTATTATTATTATTAATTTTTGGTATCAATGATGTTTTTGAAATTATTATTATTATTATTAATTTTTGGTATCACTTAGTGTTTTTTTTAATAAATATAGTATAATTACCTAACTGCTTTATTTAACAAGATTTTGTGGTTTTAAAGAATTGTGTAAAATATATATTTTAAGCCTTCTCGTATTTTTATAATGTTTTCTTTATTAGGGAAAATTTTGTTCATGATGTTTTTACAATAAAATGTTTATAATTATTATTAAAAATTTTAAATATATTTTTATTATTAAAATTATTTTTTTCAACTAAATAGGTAAAGAGTTTACACAATAATAAATATATTTATTACAATATTATAATGGATTATTTTAAATATTAAGCTAGATTCATTTTAAATGGAAAATGGAAATTTATTGGTGGTTGATAAATATTTTAAAAATTAAAATTTATTATTGAAGGAATTAAATTTTTGAGATATAAATTTTGTCATGATTTTATTTCATTTAATTATAGCAAACAATATAATATTTTAAAGAAATTCGTACTTTTCAATCATAGATGTTTTCAGATCGATTTATATTGATTTCATCATATATACCATTATTATTATTTTATTTAATTTTTTTTGTTATAATTTTATTAATAATATTTTATTTTTTAAAGTAGTTAGTTTTATGTCCTTGGAGTTTTGGATAGACATTGATCGGGTGTTGTATTAAGGCACTCTTTGATGTGAAGTTATTGATTCAATTCCCTGCCCCGATCTGTATTAAGGCACTCCTTGATATGAAGTTATCGATTCAATTCCCTGCCCCGATCCTGCCCCTCATCAAGGTAATATATTAGAGATGATGAAAATGTAATCCTTCTAAACTTAAAAAAAATTAGTTATTTTTATATTATGGAGTCATCTACAGAGGCGGAGGAATTGCTTGGACGACCAAAAGTGGCCGGAATCCGAGCAAAAAAATTTCAAAAAATCTTGTTGAGGCAGTGTTTGAATCATGTTTTTGATGGTGGAAATGGATTCAACACCATCAAAAACTTCTAAGGCACTTAAAATTATGAATTTTGACATCTTTTGCTTAGATTTACAAAAATCCCTCTCAGATTTTTTTTCAAAATATAGCCAGAATTTCCATAACTTTCTGGGGAAAAAAGCATAATTGTTACACTATGGCTTATATTATTATTAAATAATAATTTTATTAATAATGCTTTTGTTTACTTTAAATATAAATATGGTGAAAATTTTGAAAATGTCACATTGTTATGCTACCTAACCTTTATTATGAAATAGTTAACATATATTTTAACATATTAGATTAATATGTTAAATTATTAATAAATGCCAATATTTTATTAGTATATTAGATTAATATATTGATGATGATGATGATGATGGTTAACGTCCACTGAGACCAATCTTTGGTCTATCGACATAAGAAACGAATTATTTAGTTTGATTTAAGATTTTATTCCTATGCTCAAAAAGCTTGGAGAGAAGCCTCCCGAGCTCACTATAATTTTGACATCGTAAAAGGCGAGGAAGGTCAATATTACAACAAAGATTATGAAACTGAGATCTAATGTGGTTGTATGCGGGGCACTCTAAGAGGAAGTGATTTTCATCCTCGATGTTCATATTCTCACAGAGATGGTATATCCTTTCCATCCATGGTGTTTTAGGAATTGCCCAATGACCCGTTTCACTATGGAGCTCATGAGAGTTCATTCTAATCTTGGCTATATTAATTTTCTTTTTGAGCTAGTTAAAACAGAGAGATACTTTTGATCTTCTAGGGTGGGGTTGATGACCTCCTTATAATATCTTAATTTTGTTTTAGTTGCTAAATCTTTCTCACGCCACATTTTTTCTTTGAACTTAGAAGTAACAATATTTTTAATGTTACTAATGTTTTGCAATGCAACATTCTCGTCGATCTCCCAATGGTTTAACCAGGCCTTGGTGTCTTTATACCAACCTCGTTTGAGCCTTAGGTGGTTTTGGCTCGAATTTAAAGCTAGCTTAGGAAGTCTACGGTCTCCTATGTTATTGAGTTTGTGCTTGTACAATAAGAGCCTAGTCATAGCTAGGCTCTCGATAGGGGAAAGACCCACTTCTACAAGGAGAATAGGATAGGGTGTATTGCTTTTAATTTTGAGGTTATACGTTATAAAACGTTTCTGGATTTGCTCAATCTTTCTCCAGGATTCTCTAGAGATGCTGTAACCCCAAACCTCACATCCATATAAGATAACAAGAGTGACTAAAGTTTCAAAGAGGAAATTCTTTCTATCCCACATTACAAGGTTTGTCGTTTTACAACTATTTTTAAGATCAAAATAAGCTTTCGACCTCTCATTAATCCTTTTCTCAATGCTATAGTTCTAGTTGAGCTTGTGATGAATATCAATTCCTAGGTACTTGTAAGAAGACACTTCCTCCAAGTTACTATTGTCATACATAAAATTAGTGTAAGTGTCCTTCTTGGATTTGATAATCATAACTTTTGTTTTGTCAGTGTTAACTGTCATACCCATGGTAGAGCAGAAATCCTTAAGAATTCTAAGTTTCTTATCAAGATCAGATGGGCACCTTGCGAGAAGAACAATATCGTCAGCATAGAGAAGAAGGATGATGACTATCCCAACTAAGATCGTTCCAACATAGCCTGCTTCCTCTCAACAACCTTCTAGCTTGTCGATGTAAATGCCAAATAGGGCAGGGGAGAGGGGACAACCTTGTTTAACTCCGATATTACACTTAATATCTTTCGACCACCCCTCATTGCTTTTTAACTTGGCAATTACATTCTCATATAACCTTATAGCGACAGCTCTCAACTCGAAAGGAACCTGTAGCTCTTCTAATCTATTCCATAGGTTGTTTCTAGGAACTGTATCGAAAGCCTTTCTAAAGTCCACAAAGAAAAAAAAAGAGATTGGATTTATCAATGCGACATTCCTCCACAATGATCCTAAGCGTAACGAGGTGGTCCATTGTTGAATGCTTCCCTCTAAAACCTGCTTGGCCTTTAGCCCGCTTACCTTCACTTTCAAGACATATGCTCAAATTCTTTTCCAAAATAATACCATATAACTTGGCTAAGAGAGGGCTGATCATAATTGTCCGATAATTAGAGGGGTTATTTGTATCCCCACTTTTAAAAACAAGGATAATTAGGCTCTGGGTCCATGGTTTAGGGAACCCTTTCTTGACCACCTAATTGAAAAGCTTGTGGATGTGGGGGATGAGGACAGGACCTCCAATTTTTAAGATTTCCACTTGGTAACCTTCAATGTCTTTAGCTTTCCCATTTGCCAGGCGTTTAACCCCAAAATCAATGTCTTCTAATGAGAAAACTTCTTTCATTACATTATTAATAAATATCAATAATTTATTAATATATTAAGTTTTAAATATGTTTTCTTTTTTATCTTATAAAATAATATATCAAACTTATTAATATGTTTAATAATAAATTAATATTATTATTTAAGTCAAGTTTAAATTTAATAATAAAGTTAGTATTCTCATTAAAGTTTAATAAGGTTGGGGTTAATATTTAAATTTATTAATTTTAATATCAAAGTTAACGTGAATATTAATAAATTTAATCATTTTCATGTTAATATTATGATTGAGGATAATATTTATAAGTTAATTTTATTTTAAATATTTGGTAGTTATTATTAAAGATTAATAATTTTATTAATAATTGTTAATTATTTGATATTATTATTGTTTAATAGTAATATTCAAGCTCATAATATTAGTTAAACCATATATATCAAAGTTTAAATATAATTTATGTTTAATAATTTTTAATGTTTAAATATAATTTATGAAGTTGTTATATTTTGGGTTTTAATTCTCTCGCGCGCAACGTTGCTTCCCCTGTGAATGCCCCCTGCAAACCCTCCTCACAACCATGGCTCCAGAGGGAGGCTCTGAGCCTCCTTCCTCCCTTCCCCCTGAGTTCCTGGCCTTCAAACAGCTGGTGGGCGAATGCAGCAAGCGCCCAATTTCAGCCTCTCAGCAGAAGTTCGTCAAGAAGATGGAAACAATCCCAACCGTTGCTCTTCCAACTGATGAACCCTATCGTGCTGCCCTGAATATTGCAGAAAGAGGACTCATCAGACAGTTCAATGGGTTATGTCCATCACCAAGAACCATCGAATCGTGGGTGCAATGCAACTGGAGACCGCTGGTCTCAAAAGGATTAAAATGCCATTTCGTCGGTAAGGGTTATTTCGTTTTCATTTTTTATTGCATTGAAGATAGGAACCTAATTTTTAGAAACGGGCCATACTTCATGGGACCCCAGGGCCTGTACCTGAACAAATGGACTCCAGACTTTGATCCAGCCCAAGATGTGCCCTCGGCTGTTCCTGTCTGGGTGCGCCTCCCACATTTACCCTTGCACTGTTGGAGCCTGAAGACTTTAGAAACCATTGGAAACACCCTTGGAAAATACATTGACAGAGCAGAAAGGAAGGGGAAATACTCCTGTGCCAGAATTTGTGTCGAGGTTGATCTGGAAGTTGGGCTTCCAGAAGCTATAAAACTAACAGTGGCAGAATGGACTCATGTGCAAGAACTGTATTACGAACAACTACCCTTCAAGTGTAGACATTGCCATGGATATGGGCACTTTGCAAGAAACTGTAAAAAGAAAACCGAAGAAGAACCAGAGAAAACAAAAGGAGAACAATGGACAACGGTGCAGAAAACGGCCTCATCAAAGCAGCATAACAAACCGAGAGGGAAAGGGGCACAAGCAGGATCCAGTGTGCCACCCACAGAACTGGAGCTGTAAGGGGAAACACCCCCTAGAACAGACCTTCACTCAAATTCCTTCGCAGCTCTTAGCACACAGGAAGAAACCCCTGTTACGGAAAGTGATGCAGAACTATAGGCAAACCCCTCATTAATCGAGGAAGGAAATGCAGGGGCCTCCCCAGCCCAAAATAAATCCACAGACAAAGGCTCTCTACCTTCCTCCTATGTAGACATGACAAGAAAGAAGCCCTTGGAATTGACAGGCTCATCGGAAGAGGAGACAACCGGAAGACCCTCGAAGCGGGCAGGGAGGAAATCCCTCAAGGAAGCAAGAGAGGAAGAAGTGGAGAGGCAAAAAGTGCAAGGAATTCAGTCCACTCTAGAAATTTCCATATGTCGAAACACCAGAGCCCGTACAACAAAGGGAGGCCTCTCCTCCTCTACCCCAAATAAATAATGCGTATAGTCTCTTGGAACTGTAGAGGCTTGGGTAAACACATGAAGATTGCAGGTGTTAAAGATCTCATGAAAATAGAAACCCCAGAGATCCTCATGATCCAAGAGACTAAAATAGAAGGGGAAGCCCTTCTTGAGTTAAGCAGAACGAACTGGAAAACCAAAGCTGGGATGGCTGTAAGTGCAAGGGGAACCTCAGGAGGACTTGCCACGGTCTGGATGGAGGAATTGTTCCAGCTAGAGAATTCCTTCGAGAATCAACACTGGATTTTCACCGAACTTCGACATAAAGTAGGTAAGCTCACTCTCGCCCTGTTTAATCTTTATGTTCCTGTTCTTTACCTTGAGAAAAAAGAGTGTTGGCAAGCACTTATCGATTTTGTAGAATGTTATTCTCCCATGAACATTGTAATAGCAGGAGATCTAAACATTGTTCTTGACCCAAAAGAAAAAAGAGGAGGTAATAATAGCAGAGATCCATTGCTACCCCTTGTGGAGGACATAATTCAGTAGCGGGATCTTCTTGATCTTAAACCCAAAAATGGGAGATACACTTGGACCAACAACAGAACAGGGGCAGCTCACATCTCAGCCAGGCTTGACAGATTCCTAGTGCAGAGAACTCTTTTGATGGATAAGAGAATAGTATCAACGAGAATCCTACCAAAGCTCACCTCGGACCATAAACCCATCCTCCTCCAACTGGACGAGGAAGAAAACCTGGGGCCTATACCATTTTTCTTTAGCCCTTTGTGGATAGAGCAGGAAGGGTTTATGGAAATCGTTGACAAGGCTTGGTCCATCACGGTCACCGGGTCACCCAGTTATGTTTGGGAGAAAAAAATAAAAGCAACCAAAGCAACTTTGAAAGAGTGGGTCAAAACGCCACCCAACACCTGCACCACACATAGAAAAGAAACTGTCCAACAGTTAGCAGATTTACAATTGGAGATGGAGGTCAAAGATGTAACCACACATGAATTGGAGAAAGAACAAGTAGCCCAACTCGCTTCTTTCAGCTCTTTCAGAAAAGAAGAAGAATTCTGGAGGCTTAAGTCTAGAAGCCTTTGGTTGAAAGCAGGTGATCGGAACACAACCTTCTTCCACAGGCAGTTCAGAGCACGTCTCTCCTGGAATCACATCTCAGAAATCACCTCAGCAGATGGGATAGTCGGCAAAGGTTTTTCCCAAGTTAAATAAGCTGTTGAAGCTCACTTTTAGCGGTTATACACAGAGGATGGAACAGGAGACAAGGCGATTTCCAATGACTTCCTCTCTTAGATCCCTTCCTTGGTCAACGAGGAGAATAACTCAAAACTTATGAAGCCCTTCTCGGAAGAAGAAATCAATAATGTAATTTGGGACATGGAGCCCGACAAAGCCCTAGGTCCAGATGGTTTCTCGGCACACTTCTACAGAGCTTGTTGGACAATCATCAAATCTGACCTCCTAAGAATGGCAAAGGCGTTTAAGAAAAAGGCTAAAGTGGGAGGCAATACAAAATCCACCTTTCTCGCCCTAATTCCCAAAGAAGTGAATCTGACTACCTTTGATAGATTTAGACCCATTTCACTATGTAATGTATCTTACAAAATTCTTGCTGAACTGCTCGCAAACAGAATTAAACCTCTGCTATCTAAGCTCGTTTCTCCCTGTCAAGGAGGGTTCGTTGCAGGAAGACATATTTTAGACAATTTGATTCTTGTTCAAGAATCCATGCATTCCAGTCATCAGAGAAAGGAGCAAGGGATGTTGATCAAGTTGGATATGACAAACGCCTTTGGTTGGGTAAAACTTTCATTCCTTTACAAAGTTCTTCTTTCCTTTGGATTCAGCCCAGCTTTTGTGAACTTGATCAAGGCCTGCACTGACAAACCTTGGATCGCCCCGCTGGTCAATGGCCAACCTACCTCTTATTTCCAAGATTCAAGGGGGATAAGGCAAGGATGCCCGCTATCTCCCTTTCTGTACATAATAATGGAAGATACCTTGAGCAAGAAACTAATAGCGGAAAGAAATGAAGGTACTCTCCCGGGCATCCGACTGACAACTGGATTAGAACCAATCAACCATGCCTTGTTTGCAGATGACTCTCTTCTCTTGGGAGGAGCTTCCACTAGAATATAAAAGGAATTCAATGGGACCCTGCAGAGCTTCTGCACCATCTTAGGAGCGCTCATTAATAAAAGAAAAAGTGCAGTATACAGCTAGAACACAGAGGAGCAAACTACACTCCGAATTGCTAGAATCCTGGACTTCTCGGGCTATGCCTCCTGGGACAAAATTCAATACTTGGGACTGCCTTTAACTCTGGGGGCCAACCGAGCCTCATTATGGAATGAAGCCATCAGCAAGATCAAATCTAAGATAGCTGCTTGGGGTGGGCAGTGGCTTAACTACGCTGGCAAGTTAATCCTCATAAAGTTTGTCCTTTCTGCTCTCCCTATCTATCAGGCCTCCTTCCTCCTGGCACCAAAGACAATCACGGACCAAATATCATAGCTTCTCAGAAACTTCCTATGGCAGGGAGGCAAAGGAAATGAAAATAAATTCCACCTAGTAAGTTGGGACAAAGTGAAAAGGCCAAAGCTGGAAGGTGGTCTCTAGATTAGAGACCCTGGACTGGCAAACATCGCTTTAGGTGGCAAAATCCTTTGGCATCTCTTCTCCAATAAACATCATCCAGTCAGTCAACTACTCCGGAATAAATATCTCAAAGGAGTCTCATTGAGAAACCTACAAGCAGATAGAGTTCCCAAAGGCATGCTGCTCTGGAATCTCTGTAGAAAAGGGCTTGCTACCTTCCAAAACCAGCTCTACAGGGTGCCTGGAAATGAAGCAAATATCATGATATGGAAAGATAAAATCATGGGCAATTCCCCCCTTGAACACACAGTGGAGTTAACTAATCCCCGTGATTGTCTCTCCCAACATGGATTGCACAGTCTAGCCGACATTTCTATCTGGGACATTCACGGGAACTCGAAAGAGTGGGTCTTCCACAATCTGCCAACACATTTAATACAACAAAAGAAAATTCTCTTGGATATGCTAAAGGGATCGACACCAATTAACCTACATACACCAGATCATTGGATATGGGGGAAGTCAGGGGACTATACCCCTGCACTTGGCTTTGCAGCCTTGCAATCTGTTATCACTTAAGAAAAAATATTTCAAATTCTAAACATCAATTTTTTAAATTTGTCAAAGGGTTGGTGTTAGTTTTGGTCTGGTCTTTTCATCTTGTTTTAGAGTCTAAGAGTTTGAATAGGAGTCTTGTTAAGAGTCTTGTTGGTATGTCAAAAGGAGTCAATTCTCTGCTTTAGTCCATCATTGGTCTCATATCTCACATGAAAATCATATGTCGAAACTCGTTTTAAAGTTCTTATGCGCTACGAAATTGTCTAGGTGATTTCGTAGCGCAAAAACCCAGTCTAGGTGATTTCGTAGTGCAAACCCCAGATTTTGCATTCGCTGCGCTACGAAATCGGGGATTTGTGTAGATCCGTAGCAAATCTTGTCCAGCTTTCATATCTGTCAAAATCCGTTATTCTTGCATCATCAGTGGTTGGTCCATACACTTCGCCTATCACATTCAACTGCTTATCCTCATCATTAAGGTCGTTAAGTGTCTTGGTACGCTCAGATTGCAAGTTTCAAAAAGAGTCAAGTTTTCATACTCATCATTATGATTTAGTTCATGCATGAAGAACGAATTGAGCAGCCTTTCAATTTGAATTTCTTAAAGATCAAGCGAGGCAGTTTTCAAGCGAGGCAACTTTCAAGCGAGGCAGTGATCAAAGTGTGAGACAATGCCAGTCTTTCAAATTTTCATTCTGCTGGAGTTTCATGAAGGGGTCTGCAGAGAAAAAAGAGCATAGCTCGGGCAAATGTTTGAGGAATGAACCTGAGGGTTTAGACAACATCCTAAAGAATGATGAGGTTGCACAAGCCTTCAAACAGGTTGGCTGTTGGAGGTTTTGCGAACAACTTCAAGGAGGCCATATGCAAGTCACCGAGGAGTTCGCTTTAAATTTGACAGGATTGAATTCAAAGGTTGGGGTACTTGAGTTGCCAATTTCTCCAGAAGTTATATCGACAGTCACTGAGATTCCAAGGGGACAGGAAAAATGGTTTAAAAATTTCAAGTTTGACATGACCCCCTGCAAAGAATTTTTGAAACCAGAGTTCATTAATTCAGACTTAAACAAGTCCATGCCCAGAAGTTCTGTCAAAGATTCATACACCAATTTTCTTACCTGCATACAGAGGTACTTCACCTGCAAAGGGAGATATCATAAGTTGTATCCTTATCACTTCAAGCTGTTGCTTCATTTCACTGGAAGGATCTCTCTTGATTTACCCTTCTACTTGTTTCGTAGCCTCGGAAAAATGTGTGACAAGGTCCAGTTAAAGAAGGAAGCCTATGAGACCTCGCTGTTTCATCACGGCTTGGTCAAATTGATCATTTTGCATGAGCTCCAGAAGATAGATAAAGAATGGTCCGTGTTCATGTTTATGTCTGGCTTCAAGAATGAAACTGGTCTCAGTCCTCAGGCTACGAAGAATTCTCGACCAGCAATTAGTCATCATGCAGAAACAAGATCCAGGAGATTCATAAAATTGAAGGCTAGGAAACAGGTAAAGGATCCCACCAGACCACTGGTAATCCAAGACACACCCCAACAGTCCCAGAAAGAGATATGTCAGATCAAAGAGGGTGTACGTGAATCATCTACAGGTGAAGCAGTCCATAGAAGAATGACCAGGAGTCAATTAGCTAAAGAAAAAGGCAAGAGAGTGGTTGTTGAAGAAAGCTCGGTTTCAAAGGGAAGTCTGAATGACTTACTGCAAGCTATCGACATTGAAGAATATTCTCTGGTTCGAGCAGACTTGATAGAATCAGGTAAAAATAGAACCAAAGGGGTCAAGGCCTAAAAAAAACTCAAATTTGATGATCAGGTTTCTAAGTTTGTCTTTAAACCAATAAGACCTGTGACGAGGCGTTCAAAGGAGATACAAGAGGAGCTGCCATAGTCAAGTGAAACATAGGAGTTAGCCAAAGCTCATGAAGAACCTGTGACTACATCAGAAACACCATCTCAGTTGCATAAAAACGATAAAGGTAAGGCAGTTATCCCTCAAGAGGAACATAGTGTTGAAGAATTGAAAAAGAAGTTGAAATTAACAAACCTTGAAATTGCTAAACTGAAGAAAACCTCAAGGAAACATGAAATCAAGGAAGCTCATTTTAACAAAATGGAGGCTCTTTGGGAGGAAAAAACCATTGCAATACCCGAGGTGGTCGACTGTCATGCTCAATACTACACCTGGTCAGTCCCTGCAATAAAGGAAGCAAAATTCATCAGAAAAGTTAATACAAGACTGAGAGCTGGGATCAGAATCATGAAGAGACAAATCAAGGATTTTAAGATACGACTAAGCCAGCGGGAAGGATTTCCTTAGCTAAGGAAAATCACGCAGCAAGTAAGGTTAAGTCCTTAAATTTTGATGATTTACCTTTTTGAAGTTTTCCTTGAAGAATGATACCTCTGCATTCAGTTTTGAACAACTTTAGGGCAGATGAAAAGGACATTCCATGATAAAGAAGCCCAAGACAGTCGAATTTTGGCATAAAAATTGTGTTTTTGTGATTACACAGCAGTTTCATAGCGTGCTACGAAACTGCTGAAGATAATGCCTAATGCACAGCAGTTTCATAGCGCGCTACGAAACTGCTGTAGCTGCATATTTTGATGAAGTTGACCAACTTTGAGGAACAAAAGGGAAACCTTTTCGAAAAGGAGTTTCTGAAGAAGGATCATTTACACAATACAAGCATCCAGCAAGGGCAAAACGAGCAAAGGAAAAGCATATATGAACCATAAGCCATTTGTTATAAAAGTGATCACAGCTAGTATTGTTCATCATACTTCAGGCCGAATTAAAGAGGTTTTATCTTCATACAGGTGCATGAGCAAGGTCTACAGTGCATGAAAAACATGATAGTCCAAAACATTTTTGTGTAATCAAAGAAGAACAGCAAGGATAATTGATTTTGAATATCCTTGTGGAGACCAAAAGCAGAAAAACAGGGGCAGTTTCCTACTTTCTAGGAGCAGTTAAGAGATGAGATATTAAGGGCCAACAAGCAATTTCAAACATCCACCAAAGCTAAACTGAAGAAGGCCATCTGTCAGAGAACGGATTTGGATTGTATTTAATGCTACTACCAACATGATGAAGAGTTAGAATCCTAATTGTTTTAGGTCTCTAAAACTACTTGTTAGCAGTCAATTGCATTCATTAGTTAGTTTTAAGTGTTAACAGGTGTCATCATAGGAAGAATTCGAGTTCTCCTCATGCTGGAGGAGGAATCTCAGTTATGTAAAGAGCTCTATATATAGCAGAAGAGCTGATGTACAAGGGGTTGGAAATTTATTGAGAAAAGCTCTGATATTTGGCTTTATGTAAAGACTCCGTTTTTCTAGTAATACAGTACTTTGGCTTTGCTTCTCAGGAATCAAAAGGAATTCGATGCTTTGAATATCTTGTATTGTTCTCTTCCTATTATCTATAGTGGTATGAATGTGTGATTACTTAGAAATCACTAACAGTGCTCTAATTTCCTTCATGCATTTGTAAACTATGTTGGCCCTATGTGTTTCTGGTGTATTCTACATGCATTGAGTTCTAAATGCCATGAATTCTATGTAAATCTAACCTTACTGTCAATACTGAAGCATATTTGACTCCATAAGCCCAATGGATACTTTCTAATTGTGTTTCCACCACTTACATTTTTACATTTGTTTCATAAGAGTTAGCCATCTTACTCATAATAAAAAATCATTAATCCTTTGAGAGAGCCCTCTCAGGTTGAGGAGGCTAAGCCTCAGCCAAAAGTAGGTTTGAAATAGTTACTTAAGGTCTACCTGATCAGCAGCCTATCAGGAAATGATTTTGAGATAACACAATCCACGCAAAATCAAGTCCTCAACCCCTTAATCTGGCATCGCACATGAGACACTTATGGTATACCCAAGGTGAATTTCTTCACTTGGTTACTTATTCATAGGAAAGTGCTGACAAGAGAAAATCTTGACCACAGAGGCATTATAGGGTGGCACTTGTGCATTTTGTGCAGATTGGCTTCTGAAAACATTGACCACCTCTTTGTAAGCTGTGCCTTTGCACAATCGGTATGGGCCCTTGTCCTCCAAGGCTTAAATGCACCTGCCCCTATCCAGTGCACAGTAGTGGAACTTTTCTCCACTTGGACTGAAAGGTACCCTAGGGCCCTTAGAGCAAATTCTCTATGGAATCGGATCTGGCACTCCATTCCCAAGTTCATCTGCTGGAAGCTCTGGCTAGCCTGAAATAACTGGAAATTCAACAATGTACCGTCCTCTCCCTTGTTTTTGGTTGCCAAAGCTAAGGTGACACTAATGGAGGCTCTAGGGAACTACCCAAGTAAGTTATATAACACTCTCATAACTGAAGAAAGAAGTTGGTTGGGTACCCTTCTCATCCAGGTCAACAAAGAAGTACCTGCTCAGCCCACATTCAACCCTACTTGGCGCATCAAAACATGAGATGAAAAGTTCCAATATTGGTGGAGGAAGCAGGGAAAGATAACCGTTTTCTTCAATGGTGCTTCCAAAGGCAACCCAGGGATCTCTGGTGCAGGTGGTGTGGTATACTCTCAGGATGGCTCTTGTATAGATAGCTATAGCTGGGGCCTAGGAAAGAGTACCAACAATCAGGCCAAAATTCTAGGGATTCTTAAAGGATGCCAGATTGCCCAGGAATAGGGTCGCACAACACTCCAGGTCTTTGGAGATTCAGAGCTCTTGATAAAGACAATAAACTCAGATGAGCATCTAAGCAATCTGACACTCAACAACACTCTCCAGAGGCTGCGGGGCTTGATGAGTTTCTTCAACTCTTCCTCTTTCTTTCACATTCTCCGCACCTCAAATAAAGAGGCAGATATCAAAGCCAACGAGGGATGCTATTTGCCTCAGGGGTTCCTCAAAAGAAATTCAAATGTACCAGGGTGGACTGCCATTCCATAGCTTATCAGCGATGCACCAAGCAAAACAAGCCCCGAGCATCCGTTGGATCTCAGCAATCAATGGCCCAGATCCAACTTTAGCTGATCTAATTAGAACTACTGGTACCGAACATTGGAGCAGACTAAGGGTCATCGCCCGTGAAAGAGTGCAGAAGAAAACGAAGCGGAAAGGTGGTTTTCTAGCCAAGAGTGGGTTTTCGGGTGGCACAAACAGTGGCAAGTGGTATCGTGAGCCTGGCTCTGATTCCACTAAGAGGAGGATACGTAGCAGCGGCGGGTGGGGAAACCGCTTTATAGGGCGGTCAAACCATCAGTGTGATATTAACCTGAAATACATGGGAACCACCGGATCTAATCAAAAAAGATCAATGGCAGAGTTTCAACTTAGAGGTCGGCAGATCGGGATTCAGCGTTTAGTAGAGACAAGAGCTTCTGCGATGGGCCGATGGGTGCGGACCCGATGTGGTATGGTGCCCGAGCAAATAAGCCTGAAGTCCGAAAAGGGAGAGAACCGTCAGATCCAACCAAAATAGATCAACGGTGGAAGTTCATTTTAAAAGTTGACCGATCGGGATCGGGGTATGGCAGAGCCAAGAGCTTTGAGAAGGGCCTATGGGTGTGGACCTAAAACGGTTATGCGCAGGAGCCTAAATTTTTTTTTGAGGTTCGCCAGTCCAAATCGCATATCGGTCGCGGAAGTGGAGGGTTGCAAAGAGAACTGAGGATGTGTTGATCCCCGACACCGATAAAGTTGGAACCTCGAATAGTGAGCCAAGATTGTACTATGGCAGAAATCCTCATCATAATGGTTTTTAAGAATTCAACACTGTCGGAGCAAAGAGCTTTGTGAAGGATCGATGGCGCGGACCCGAAATGGTTAAGCGCAGGAGACTAAAAAAATTTGAAGTCCGTCAGTCTAAACCGCATATCTGTCGCGGAGGAGGATTGTTGCATAGAGAGCCGAGGATGTGCCGATCCTCGATGCCGATAAAGGTGAAACCTCGCTCAATGTGCCAAGACTGCTCTTTGGTGGAATCTACTGTTTTCAACCCCGACGGAATGCTTTTGGCATGTTTTACTTTCAAACTTAAAAGGCCTGAAAAGTATCAGAGGACTTTAGCTTTGCCAAAAGTCTGGGACTCTGCTCCGACTGCTGGAAATAATACTGAGAGGGGGGGGGGGGTGAATCAGTATTATCTAATCAATTGAACTTTTTCAATTTCATACTCAGATTCATATACGCTACTTCAGTTAAGTATACCCACATATATACGCGACTGTGTCTATTGCAACTAGCGTATAACCATTAAACTCATGATTCAGTTATGTGATCTTTAATGGATGCATCAGAACATTATTAGCCATATTAACAGTCAACAGTAGCAGTAAAACAGATAGATCAACACACATAAGCAACACACATGAACACCATGATATAAGGTGGAAACCCAATGTGGGTGAAAACCACCTGCTGCAATTCGTTTCTATCTTCCTTTATTAAGAAACTTCTTTTACAATGTACTGGTGCAGTCCTTTACCAGCATGCAGGCTACAACCTACAGAAGGCTACAACCTTCTCTCATTCTCCAGACTCTCCTGGAAGGGAGCTCCAACCCCCTTTTCTCTTGTACTAGCTAAGATACTAGAACGTAGGCGCCGACCTACAATCTTCTCTCCTCCAGGTACTACGTTTCATACATTTTCAGACTGGATAGTCCTGAAGCACAACACTACAATCTGAAGGCCACGTTTCATCAAATTTTCATACTGGACCCATAAATATCATTGAAGCACAAAACAATCAATACTAGCATCATCAATCTCTGAATCACTGAAACACTGAAACCCTGTCAACAACACAGTCACCAGAACACGGAGCAGAACTATGCAATAACAATCAAAACCAACTGTACCATCAAAATCATGCATCAGAGTGCATACGCTACTTGGAAGTGCCGAACCTGCGTGTACACGCAACTTCATCAAGATGAACCAACGTATATGTCATTAATCACTTATTCATAACTTTGCTGCACTTCCTGACTTCAGACATAACCAGATCATGACATATACAAAGATAATATATGTGTTAGCACCCAGATCTAGTCCATCAGATCTCATAAATATGAGTCATTATGATCCTGATCCAATATTAGTTCTCATCCATCAATACTGAAGCTAAACACAATCATCCAAACAAGATATGCAGAATACTGACACCTTTAAACTATCATCAGAGCCCTTCAACAATCAGAACCACCTGTAACTTCAAATATCATAGCTCAAAAGGTATACGCTACTACAATGAACTCAACCTACGTACATACGCGCTTACACCAAAGCCAACCCACGTACAGATCTATAAATATTCAATCATGACTTGCAGCGATTTCAAACTTAAGTTATACCCAATTCAGATCATTACATGCGTCAGTATACAGATCTAGAATAAACATAATCAATCATATAGAGATAGTTCATTTCAAACCATTTGATCTCGATCTATCCTTAGATCTTGTTCCCCATCCACCGGTGAGATCACTCCTTAGCTCAGATCAAGCAATGCATCATCAACCCATAACCTGCATACTGGATCTCATCCTTCATTAGATATTCAAGACTTTTTCAAATGCCCTTGCCTAATGATCTTCTTCTCATTTTATAGTCTTAAGCCTTGCTCAATACCACGGTCCAAAACCATAATAAATCAATACCAAGAGCCCAATACTTGGGATCAACACACTTGTCGAGATACCATGGTCCAAAACCATAGGTTCAAATACCGAGGACTAACTACCACGGACCAAAAGTAAGCTTTCCGACATGTACGCGCTTTTTTGTGCATGAAACTGCGTGTATACCCTACTTGGTATAGCGAACCTGCGTATACGCGACTTGATATATAGTGAACCTGCGTGTATACCCTACTTGGTATATAGTGAACCTGCGTATATACTCTTCTTTCTTCATTCTTTGTAGTCTGATCATCAATTCTTTGCTACTGACCTGCTGCACTATAATCTGTCATTTTGCCATCAAGGACAACACTTGTCTCATAATGCCAACAATCTCCCCCTTTGGACTTGATGGAAAATGTACGCACTTTTCTGTGCATGAAACTGCGTGTATACCCTACTTGGTATATAGCCAACCTGCGTATACACGACTTGATATATAGTGAACCTGCGTTTATACCCTACTTGGTATATAGTGAACCTGCGTATATACTCTTCTTTCTTCATTCTTTGTAGTCTGATCATCAATTCTTTTCTACTGACCTGCTGCACTATAATCTGTCATTTTTCCATCAAGGACAACACTTGTCTCATAATGTCAACAATCTCCCCCTTTGGACTTGATGGCAAAGCTAACTTGTCATACTTAGAACTTGATCTTCTTATTCCTTTGAGTTGTCCTGCATCCCATGCATTTAGTCACATCTGTAGATTGATCCAGTTATCTGTAAGTGAGATGTTCTTCTATGAGAGGGTTGCCATCAAGTACAACACATGCATCATAATGCCAACAATCTCCCCCTTTTGACTTGATGGAAACAACACCAAATCACTCTCCCCCTTTGACATCAAGGGCAAAGGGTGGACCAAGATATTATCTTTCCTTGATAAACATTCTGATGTCCATACTCCCCCTGAGTACCTGCTAAAATCTCCAAATGTGTTCCCCCTTTGTATATGCCAAAGTGTACCAATCTGTCCATGCTCCCCTTGAGTACATGCCAAGTCTCTGTACTGCTGAAGTGTGTTGTTCATGCTCTTCTTGACTGAAGGCAAGATCTGCAAAAAGATGTTCTTCAAGAAGAACCATTTATACATCATAAGAGACCTTCCTATCACCAAAAGACTCAAGACATACATCCATTTCCCAACCACGTGGGGATATACTAGAATAGACTCATACACCCAACCAAGTGGGGATACATCAAAAGTTGACACATGATAAAGCAAGAACATTACATCTTCATCCCAGGCATAATGGGGAAACCAATATAGGCCGTTACATGACCTTGACACCATGAAAGAGATACCACAAAAGAGATATATGACATAGAGATGAAATATCAAGACTATGCAAATCATCAATAACTACTATCAGCAGCATCTGTCAATCGCTGTATATATCAGCAATCATGTTCTCCTTCTGATCTTCTTTCTACAGCTGATCCACCTGTGCCTGATGGTCTCTGACAGACCCATATCAGACTCTCTTCAACCAGAGTCTGTCCCTGCTGAATTCCTTCAAAAACTCCATATACGCGTCTGTACCTGCATAAATCGGCGTATGTACGCGGATACCCCTCATCCAACTCGCGTACACCAATTTCCATATCAACAACCTGTAAATGTCCTGTCGACTCATCCTTTTAAAACATCATCATGAAATCATTCACATTATATCATATGTGAAACCACCATAGCCATTTCATCAATATCAAGCTCTACATGATCCAAGTATCATTACTTGGGAACATCTGCATCAATCAACATATGTAAGTATCAACCTATCATCATATAGATACGAACTCATCATCATGTCTCCAACAAAGCGACTTTGAGTAGTCATCCATGTATCAGCACTATGTATCTTGAGCTCAAGCTCTTTTGACAAAACTTCTTGATATCATCAACAGCAACAATCCTTATCCACATGAGTGCCTGCATCATAACTGTATGATCTTTATGCATATGACAACAACAGTATACAAGTGACTCATCATCAAGTGAGGAAGATGTGTATTCAAGCTTTGTACTTCTCCTTATCCTTATGAAGATCACCATGTAAACACCATATATGCATCATCAAAGAATCAACCATAAATCTGATCTGAATATCTACTATGTAACCCCAAGCATCATATGAGATTTTATCATAGACAACTCACAACCACATCATAGCAAGATATATCATTTAGCCATATAAACATCATCACCAAGGCTATTAACCATAATGCCAACAATGCATTATTAAAGGCATATGCTCCCCCTCAACCTGAGCCATCTGTTTACTGTTAGATCTGATCATGCATATATCAGCAATAAGCATCAAGACATCATCATCATCAAGTTAGGATCAAAACATTTCTAAACATCTTTACAAGTATCAAAACATTTTTACACATCCTCAGCAGACTGTAAACATTATCAAACAGAGCAAATAATGGACTGAATCATATCAAACACTTTTTATGAACCTGTCCCCACTGCTTTTCCTCAGACATACATATACGCGATTTTGCAGTGTCTAAATCGCGTATATACGCGACTTCCATTTATGAAATTTGCGTATGAGATTCAGGACACTGAAGTTTTATATTTTCAGCTCCCTCTGATTCTGTTATGTCTGTGCTGTGCTGTGTCTGAGTACATTGTGCTGTGCCACATCTTTCTGACTGTACTTCCTTCTTCTTCCATATCTTCAAGTGTGATGTTGTTTTCTCCTTTTGGTGTGATGTCCGTGCTTTGTTCCTGCATTCCTTTGCTATATGTCCAGGACTGTTACATGCATAACATCTTACACGTTTCATATTTCTTCTGTAGCAATCAGCAGCTCTGTGACCATACATATTGCAAGCAAAGCAATATCCATTAAAGTACCTTGAATGTGATGATCTTTCAGCATGATGGTCTTGAACCCTTCTTCTTCTACATCTAGCTGCAACATGTCCAAGATTATGACATACATAACATTCAACATTATTCATAGGAGGAGTAAAAGATTTTCTTTGAGGAGTCTCTTTCCTTGAATGTTGATGGGGTTGACCTCTCATCTCCTTGATGATCATTTTAGATTTCTCTTTAGAGTTCCTTGCCTCACCTTGTGAACTAGATTCACCTTCAATAGATTCATGAAAACCAAGACCAGTCTTGATAGCAGGAGACCTTTGACTATTAAGAATATCATCCAAGGCTTTAGTACTATCTTGAAATCGCAACAGTTTATCCTTTTCTTCTAATTTACCTTTCAAGATATTTACCTCAACTTGAAGTTGTTCTTCCTTTTCAAGATATTGCTTCTTCATGTCTTCTTCAGCTTTCCTTCCTTCTTCCAACTGATGCCTTAGTTTGAGAATCTCCTTTTCTTGTTCTTCATTCAGATCCTGCTGCATTTGACGAATTCTGAAGGCACATTCTAGCTGAGATTTTAAGCTGATAACTTCATTTACCTGTTTTTCATTAGCTTGGAGTAGATATTTATTCTGCTTCTTTGATTCTTCGAGATCTTCCTTTAGCGAGCGGATCGTGGCTTCAAGACTTTCATAGTAACTGTATCTATCTCTGAGTTTCTTGATGGTTGTGCTTATTTCATTGACTTCATCTCTTAGAGATGTTACTTCATCCTACAACTTTTGATATTTTTCCTTGAATAACTCTCGTTGAGCCTTTAGTCTAGTAACAACTTCTTTGAGGGCACCACTCTTTATGTTCAGAAGTCTTTCTTGTTCACTAATTTTGTTTGTCAACCTGTTAAATTCTGCCTCTATTTGATATCCTTCTTCCTCACCCATAAGAGCACATTCAGTTGTTTCGTTATCACTTCCATCCTTTCCAAATGGATAGATAGCTGGAACATCAGAGGATAGCAAATTCGTACCTGATAGTTCATCTTCATTCTGAAATGATTCTGAATCTGATTCTGAATCTGAAGAGCTTCTTATACCTAATCCCCAATCGATTCTCCCATTGTCATAGTTCCTTTGAGATGTCTTCTTCTTCTTAGGTGCTTTCTTCTTAAGCTTCTTTCCCATAGTTCCACGGATCTCCTTCAAGCGATCAAGCTTCTACCAAAGGACCTGCTCTGATACCAATTGTTGGAAATAATACTGAGAGGGGGGGGGGGGGGGGGGGGTGAATCAGTATTATCTAATCAATTGAACTTTTTCAATTTCATACTCAGATTCATATACGCTACTTCAGTTAAGTATACCTGCGTATATACGCGACTGTGTCTATTGCAACTAGCGTATAACCATTAAACTCATGATTCAGTTATGTGATCTTTAATGGATGCATCAGAACATTATTAGCCATATTAATAGTCAACAGTAGCAGTAAAACAGATAGATCAACACAAATAAGCAACACACATGAACACCATGATATAAGGTGGAAACCCAATGTGGGTGAAAACCACCTGCTGCAATTCGTTTCTATCTTCCTTTATTAAGAAACTTCTTTTACAATGTACTCATGCAGTCCTTTACCATCATGCAGGCTACAACCTGCAGAAGGCTACAACCTTCTCTCGCTCTCCAGACTCTCCTGGAAGGGAGCTCCAACCCCCTTTGCTCTTGTACTAGCTAAGATACTAGTACGTAGGCGCCGGCCTACAATCTTCTCTCCTCCAGGTACTACGTTTCATACATTTTCAGACTGGATACTCCTAAAGCACAACACTACAATCTGAAGGCCACGTTTCATCAAATTTTCATACTGGACCCATAAATATCATTGAAGCACAAAACAATCAATACTAGCATCATCAATCTCTGAATCACTGAAACACTGAAACCCTATCAAAAACACAGTCACCAGAACACAGAGCAGAACTCTGCAATAACAATTAGAACCAACTGTACCATCAAAATCATGCATCAGAGTGCATACGCTACTTGGAAGTGCCAAACCTGCGTGTATACGCAACTTCATCAAGATGAACCAGCATATATGTCATTAATCACTTATTCATAACTTTGCTGCACTTCCTGACTTTAGACATAACCAGATCATGACATATACAAAGATAATATATGTGTTAGCACCCAGATCTAGTCCATCAGATCTCATAAATATGAGTCATTATGATCCTGATCCAATATTAGTTCTCATCCATCAATACTGAAGCTAAACACAATCATCCAAACAAGATATGCAGAATACTGACACCTTTAAACTGTCATCAGAGCCCTTCAACAATCAGAACCACCTGTAACTTCAAATATCATAGCTCAAAAGGTATACGCTACTACAATGAACTCAACCTGCGTACATACGCGCTTACACCAAAGCCAACCCACGTGCAGATCTATAAATATTCAATCATGACTTGCAGCAATTTCAAACTTAAGTTATACCCAATTCATATCATTACATGCGTCAGTATACAAATCTAGAATAAACATAATCAATCATATAGAGATAGTTCATTTCAAACCATTTGATCCCAATCTATCCTTAGATCTTGTTCCCCATCCACCGGTGAGATCACTCCTTAGCTCAGATCAAGCAATGCATCATCAACCCATAACCTGCATACTGGATCTCATCCTTCATTAGATATTCAAGAATTTTTCAAATGCCCTTGCCTAATGATCTTCTTCTCCTTTTATAGTCTTAGGCCTTGCTCAATACCACGGTCCAAAACCATAATAAATCAATACCAAGAGCCTAATACTTGGGATCAACACACTTGTCGAGATACCATGGTCCAAAACCATAGGTTCAAATACCAAGGACTAACTACCACGGACCAAAAGTAAGCTTTCTGACATGTACGCGATTTTCTGTGCATGAAACTGCGTGTATACCCTACTTGGTATATAGCGAACCTGCGTATACGCCACTTGATATATAGTGAACCTGCGTGTATACCCTACTTGGTATATAGTGAACCTGCGTATATACTCTTCTTTCTTCATTCTTTGTAGTCTGATCATCAATTCTTTGCTACTGACCTGCTGCACTATAATCTGTCATTTTGCCACCAAGGACAACACTTGTCTCATAATGCCAACAATCTCCCCCTTTGGACTTGATGGCAAATGTACGCGCTTTTCTATGCATGAAACTGCGTGTATACCCTACTTGGTATATAGCAAACTTGCGTATATGTGACTTGATATATAGTGAACCTGCGTGTATACCCTACTTGGTATATAGTGAACCTGCGTATATACTCTTCTTTCTTCATTCTTTGTAGTCTGATCATCAATTCTTTGTTACTGACTTGCTGCACTATAATCTGTCATTTTGCCATCAAGGACAACACTTGTCTCATAATGCCAACAATCTCCCCCTTTGGAGTTGATGGCAAAGCTAACTTGTCATACTTAGAACTTGATCTTCTTATTCCTTTGAGCTGTCCTGCATCCCATGCATTTAGTCACATCTGTAGATTGATCCAGTTATCTATAAGTGAGATGTTCTTCTATGAGAGGGTTGCCATCAAGTACAACACATGCATCATAATGCCAACACCGACATCGCCAATAGCCTTCCTCCGATGCGATTGCTCGGGGCTCGCTAATCACTTCTCCTTGTGACATAAGGCTCCTCTTTGTATCCTCATTTGGCCGACGCGATGAACCTTTAAGTTCCAAAACTTTATAGGATTTGTAAGAAGTTGAAAGGCACAATGATCTTAAAAACTCGTTGTAATGTCGGTTGCTTAGGCCACGGCCCAACCGTTGATCTATAATATATAAATTAGCCATTTTAGTTACTATATATATATATATATATATATATATATAATTTATGTTCAACAATTTTATATTTTGATATTTAAAAAAAATATATCAAATTTATAAATAAGTTTAATAATACTTTAATATTAATATTAAAAATAAGTTTGATTTTAATAAGTTTAATAATAAGATTAGTGTTGTTATTAAAATTTAATAAGACTAATTTAATATTTAAGTTTAATAATTTTAATATTATATTTAATATGAATATTTATAAATTCAAAATTCTTGATTTTAATATTAAGCTTGAGGTCAATATTAATAAGTTAATGTTAATATTAATGTTTACTAATTAATATTAATATTAATAAGTTTAATATTAATATGTTAATGTTAATATTGATGCTTAGTAATTAACATTAGTTTTTAAGTGCGGTTTTTTGGTGGATTTTTGGCCGAAATCTGACAAAAATATCTGTGACCAAAACTTGATTTGTGTTGTTTAAACTGGTTTTTTGACTACATATATGGATTCAACACCCTCAAAAGCCCTTGGGCCACTTCAATTGTGAAAATTACACCTGTCAAAAATGTGATTTCAATGATTCTCTATGAGATTCTAGACAAATTAGATTGGAAAATAAACCGGAAAACTTTCCAAAAAGTCGCACTTAAAGACTACTCATTATTAATATTAAAGTTTAACATTTTTTTTAATAATATTAATAAGTGATCACTATTTAACATTATTATTCATTAATATTAATAATCAAGCGTCGTCCACCACATTAGTCAAACAATGTCACTCTTTATAGTCAATGTTTAAATATCATTTATGTTTAAAAACAATAATAAGAAAGGGAGAATAATTTTAACTTCCATTTGGATTGGTAACCGTAAAAATGAGAACTATAACCCTAAATATTATTAAACACAAGGGAATATTAATATTTATATACCTTGGGTTTATAATATAAATCAATTGGGTTTAATATTAATCGATTGGGTTTAATATTATTCCCTTGGGTTTATAATCACGTGGGTTTTTAGTATTAATCCCTTGGGCTTATAATATCAATCCCTTCAGTTTATAAATCTAAGGGTTCATATTCCTATGGTATAATATTATTCATAGGGTTTATAATATTAATCTTAGGGTTTAATATAAATCCATTGGGTTTATAATCATGGTCAACCATGGTGTAACGTCACAATCTAACAAAGATTGACTCAATATGAAAATCAACCATCATCAACCATGGTCCAATGTCACATTGTGACAAATATTTTCCTAGTATGAAAATCAACAATATACAACCATTGTCCATCGTTGCATTGTGACAAAGATTGTCTCAATATGAAAATCAATTATGGTCAACCATGGTCCAACTTCGCATTGTGACAAAGATTGCCTCAATATGAAAATCAACCATGATCAACCATGGTCCAACTTCACATTGTGACAAAGATTTCCTCAATATGAAAATCAACCATGATCGACCATGGTCAACCATGTTTATTTTACTGTTCATAATATTTATCAAAGGGTTTTTATACCTTGGTTTATAATATTCATCTTAGGGTTTATTATAGGATTTTCTCAATATAAAAATCAATGATGGTCAACGATGCTCAACCATGATCATTCATGGTCAACATTAGTTAAACAGGGTCGACCATGGTCAATTATAGTCAATTATGGCTAATTATGGTCAACAATGGTTCAACATCACATTGTGACAAAGATTGTATCAATATGAAAATCAACCATGGTCAACCATGGTCCAATGTCACATTGTGACAAAGATTATCTCAATATGAAAATTAACCATGATCAATAATGGTCAACCATGGTCAATAATCATGGTGACATTGTGACAAAGATTGTCTCTTAGCCCTACGCCACAGTGACAACCATGTTCGTCCATGATCAACGATGGTCGACCATAGTCCAATGACACATTGTGACAAAGATTGTCTCAATATGAAAATCAACCATGGTCCAACATAGCATTGTGACAAATATTGTCACAATATGAAATCAATCATGGTCAACCGTGGTCCAGGGTCATATTGTGCTAAATATTGTGTCCATATGAAAATCAGCCATGGTCAACCATGTTTATTTTAGGGTTTGTAATATTTATATTAGGGTTTATATACCTTGGGTTTATAATATTAATCCCTTGAGTTTAATATTATTCCCTTGGGTTTATAAGGCATTAGGTTCTTAGTATTGATCTCTTGGCTTTATTAGTATATAGAATTTATAATATCAATCCCTTGGGCTTATTAATCTAAGGGTTCATATTCCCAAGGCATAATATTATTCATAGGGTTAATAATATAAATCCTATGGTTATATATAAATCCCAGGGTTATATATAAATCCCTTGGGTTTATAACCATGGTCAGCCATGGTCAATCATGGTCTAACATTACATTGTGACAAATATTGTCTCAATATGAAAATAAACCATGTTCAACCATCATCAATGATGGTCAACCATAGTCATACATGTTCCAACATCACATTGTGACAAAGATTGTCTCAATATGAAAATCAATCATGGTCAACTATGGTCAACCATGGTCAATATGAAAATCAACGAAGGCCAATCATGGTCAACCATGGTCTAATATCACAATGTTTCAAAGATTGTCTGAATATGAAAATCAACCATGGTCAACCATGTTTATTTTAGGGTTTATAATATTTATCTTAGTATTTATATACCTTGGGTTTATAATATTAATCCCTATGGTTTAATATTATTCCCTTGGGTTTATAATCATGGTCAATATGAAAATCAATGATGGTCAACCATGGTTAACCATGGCTAACCATGGTCAAACGTCACATTGTGGTAAATATTGTCTCAATATGAAAATCAATCATGCTCAACCATGGTCTACCATGGTCAACGATGGTTCAATGATGCATTGTAACAAAGATTGTCTGAATATGAAAATTGGTGGTCTGGTTGTAGGTGTAAGGGATAATCGTTCAAATCCTGAAACAATCTCCTCAAGCGTAGGTGGAAGTTCTTCTTCTATTTCCCTTGGAGTTTCAGTCATCCGCCTCCAAACTTAGATATTCTACTAAAACAACAGAATTGCTAAAATTACCCAAAAATTAGCAGAACTTCACTTACCCCGAAACTGAAAGGAAAATAACACTTCCATTCATAAACTTCTCGCATCCACCTTTCTCCCAACCTTTATCGCGTTAATTCTCCATCGTCGAACCTCTTTCTTCAATCTGATGGTTGACGCTTTCTCCTCTCGCAAACTAGCCATGTGATCCTCCACCGTTGATCAAGCTCGCTTGATCCAACGGTTGACGCTTAATATCGTGTGGAATTCTTGTTGATGTTTATCAAGATGAGAGCACGCGAGAAAATTAGTTTCTCTGTGCTACGTGTCGGCTGCTAAACGGAATTGCGTGACTATCCCAAAATACCGCTTACCTCCTTGAGTCCGCGGGAAAATAGCTTTTGCCTATGAAGACCGCTTTACTCCTCTGTTTAACTTTGGTGCTTGTTTGCATGTGACTACAGTAGATTTAACAGTTTTGTCGATCAGATGGTTCTAGGCTTCTTCAGGTTTCCTCACAAGTTTATCAGACTTTTCTCATTCCGCTATGATTTTAGTGCTTCTGCTAGGTTTAGCTCTTCACTAATGAATTCAGAATTTAGCTAACTAAATTTTTGTGGTTTTGAAATATATTCGATTTATCTTAATACACAGTGAATGAGATTTGATCGCGATAACACAAAGTTATATCAACCACGAATTCTAAAGGCAAAACTGGAAATTAACAATACACAGAGATATTTCAAAGGAATTCGAACCTCCGGGATTTAGCCTTTCATGCATGGAATACACAGAGATACAAAAATATTTCAATTCTTTTACAATCTAATTCTCCATAGCCAAATCTAGCCAAATCCTATTACAATAGTTCAAAACTTACATAAATACCTTACATTCAACAATCTGATCCTCAATCAATGGATCAAACCTACCTAATCCTAGATAAATACCTAATCTGCATGATATTCTCCTCGAGAATCTCAACTAAGTCTGAACTACTTGAATTAATTACAAAATCATTCAAATACCTATATCCTAGTTCAAATCCTATCTAGAAAACTTTGTAAAATGATAGCTAAAGGATCCCACTCCTTTGCTTGTAAACTTTTTTTTGGATATTTGGAATAAAATGAAGCCTTTTGTCTTCAAGCCTCATGCTCCTGCATTAGACTCCTGAGGACAAAATTCTTCATGGGCTCCTGTCCATGAGCTCTTCTACAGAACGGCCCAACTTCTATAGCATGGTATCTGTCACCCAGGTAGCATCAGCAATTGGTTGATCTTTCCACTTGACCAAGTACTGACAATACTCCTGTCCCCTTGTCTTCTTAAACACTCTTTTATCCAATATCTTCTCTGGTTGCAATGCCTTTACTGTAGGTAACTGTTTTACCCAATCCACCTCTTGTTCTTCCTTGTCTTCTATTGTGTCATTTTCCTGTTGTAGGTTTTAACCCCTGTACAGAAATTACCTGCATACGAATTCTAAAACACAGAAAATAAACAATAGCGAGAGCATAACACATATACACAGAGGTTTTCCTCGGATCCCAAAACTAGGAATACCAACTTGATTTTTCATTATGTTCCTTTCAATGTTACAATACATATTTATACATGCCGAAGCATCCAATACCATGGACCAAAAACCATCGCGTCTGAAACCATGTGCGAAAAACATGCACAAAACTATAGGTGGGTCCGCCCAACCTAACATAGGGTCCAAAACCAAAATTTTCCAGGGCACTGTCTCGGACCCCATAGAGGGGGGTTACCTGCACCCCTCAAACCCCCTGTGACCCCCCTTGTTATGAAATTGGTGCAACTAAGGGGGGACTCTGCCCCCCTTATAACCCCCTGGTTAACTACATGGGCTAGTCGTGGAAATCATATAACACTACCCAACATTCTCCCACTTGTTGTTTTCTTTCCACAAGGGGCCACAAGAGAGCTTAGTAATTTATCCAGCCTTGCAATGCCCATTGTTTCTCTACACCAAGAGAACTTCTCAGAGCTCACAAATTTTGTAAATGCATCTCCAGTATTCTTCAAAGTGTCCACCTTTACTAGCAACACCTTTTTGTCTTCTAACATATCCCTCACAAAGTGATATTGAACATAAATGTGCTTTGTCTTTGAATGATATGCAGGGTTCTTTGCCAAAAAAATTTCACGTTGTTTGTCACAGTCTATCCTTATAGCTCCCTGTACTAACCCCATATTTGAACATAATCTCTGCAACCAAACTGCTTCCTTGCTTGCATGAGTGGCTGCCATGTATTCTGCCTCTGTAGTTGATAGTGCCACTACAGATTGTTTCTTATTCATCCAACTGATTGCACCTCCAAATAGGTTAAACACATACCCACTTGTAGATCTTCTATGATCCAAATCTCCCGCCCAGTCTGCATCAACAAAGCCACGAATATCCAACACTCTATCCAATCCTAGTCTTCCTTGGTAGCACAAACCATAATCACTAGTGCCACGCAAATACTTGAAAACTCGCTTCACTGCAGTCCAGTTCTCCTTCGCTAGTTTTGATATAAACCCGCTCAATACTCCCACCGCATGTGCAATGTCTGGTCTAGTACATACCATTGCATACATCAGGCTACCGACTGCACTTGCATATGGAACATGGGACATGTCCTCTTCCTCTTCTTGTGTCTTGGTACACTGTTTAGCAGATAAATTCACACCTACAGGAATAGGAACCTTCACTGGTTTACTATCCTGCATGTTAAACCTCTGCAGTATTGTCTTGACATACTTCCTCTGGTTTAACCAGAGCTTCCTCTTTTCCTGGTCTCTTTTAATTTCCATGCCCAAAATATAGTTTGCAACACCAAGATCTTTCATGTCAAATTTGGAGGACAATTGGGTCTTCAAATCCTGGATAATTTATTTGTCATTTCCAACCAGAAACATATCATCCACATACAAGACCAGATAAATAACACGATCACCAATTAATTTAAAATACACATAGTGATCTGCTTTGCTTTTGGTGAAGCCAAGTCCCTGTATAAATGTATCAAAGTTTTGATACCACATCCTTGGTGACTGTTTTAACCCATACAAAGACTTCTTTAACTTGCATACCAATTCTTTCTTACCCTTCACCGCAAAGCCTTCAGGTTGCTTCATGTAGATTTCCTCTTCCAGATCCCCATGAAGAAATGTTGTCTTCACATCCATCTGTTCTACCTCAAAATCAAAAGTAGCAGCAATAGATAAAACTAATCCAATAGAATCTACCTTGGCAACAAGAGAAAAAAATATCACCAAAATCAATTCCTGACACCTGGGAATAACCTTTTGCTATCAACCGAGCTTTGTATTTCTCCACCTTTCCTTTTGCATTTGTCTTCTTCTTGAACACCCATTTGCTACCAATGGGTTTCCTTCCAGCCAGCAACTACACCTGATCCCAAGCCTCATTTTTGTGCAAAGATGCCATTTCATCAACCATGGCCTCTTTCCAGAGTTTTCCATCCTCTGAATCTACTGCTTCCTTCATAGTTCTGGGATAATCATTAGTAACAGTTAGAGAAAAATTTGAACAGAAAGCAGATGGACTATACCTTTCTGGTAGCCTTCTTTCTTGAATTGATCTTCTCACACTCGGAGTTTGTGGCTCTTCATCTTCCAATTCCTCCTCTGCTGTAGAGTCTGATTCTTCCTCCTTAAGCTCAAACTCTATCTTCTCAGGTTCCTTTGGTTGGACTTCATGTTTAATAACATCTTTCACCTCTCCGAACACCACATCTCAGCTATACACAACCTTCCTTGTTACTGGGTTCCAAAGCTTATAACCCTTTAAACCATCCTTATACCCAATAAAGATGCACTTTTCAGATTTACTATCCAACTTGGTTCTTTTCTCCTTTGGAACATGTACATATGCATCACATCCAAATACCCTCAGATGTGAAAGAGAGGGTTTCTTACCAGTCCATACCTCTTGTGCAGTCTTATCCTCCAACGCTGTTGACCAGGTAACATGTTGTCTCCACCACCTCTGCCCAGAATTCATGTCCTAACTCGACACCATTGAGCATGCTTCTTGCCCTTTCCATCAACGTCTTGTTCATTCTTTCTGCAACTCCATTTTGCTCAGGTGTGTATGGAGTAGTCTTCTGCCATGCTATACCACACTTCTTATAGAATTCTTCAAATTCCTTGCTGCAAAACTCTCCACCGTTATTTGTCCTCAACACCTTTATCTTCTTCTCTGTCTGGTTTTCCACCAGAGCCATACATTCTTTAAACATGTCAAAGAATTTAGATTTCTTCTTAAGGAAATATATCCATGTATTCCTTGAGAAGTCATATATAAATGATACATAGTACACAAACTTACCCAGTGATGGAACCTTCACAGGTCCAAACACATCACTATGCACAAGTTCTAATATCTGTTTCGCCCTTTTACCACCAGAGGGGAAACTCACCTGATTCTGCTTCCCATATACACAATTTTCACAGAAATAAAAATCCAGAGAGCTATTACTCATACCTTCTACCATACATTTACCATGAAGTATTTGAAGGCCCTTCTCTCCAATATGTCCAAGCCTTTGTTACCACAACATGGTCTTCTCTCCAGAGACCACTAGATTTTCTGCTCCACTTTCATGAACCACAAAACTGTTGCACCCATCAACAATAGTGATACCTTGTAGCTTGTACAGAGTTCCAATTTGAACTCCCCACATCAATACCAGTGCCCCCCAAACCATCTTGCATGTATCTTTCTCAAACAATGTTTTTACACCTGCATCATCCAACTTGCTTACAGAAATCAGATTTTTGTCTAATGCAGGAATATGCAAAACACCCAGAAGTGTTCTAACCCTTGCACCTTGCAACTTAAACTTTACTTTTCTGTGACCAATGATTTTAACCTTCCTGTCATCCCCCAAGAAGACATCGCCACCATCATATTTCTCATACTTGCAGAACCACTCTCTATGGGGAGTGAAGTGAAAGGATGCACCTGAGTCAATCAACCATGCCTCATGATCTACATGTGTACTTGAAGAAGCCAAATACACATCCTCAATTTCATCTGAGGTGGTTTTCGCCTCTACAGAAGAAGCATCATCAGATCCCTTTCCTTTATCAAGAGCTTTAGATTTACAATCCCTTTTGTAGTGCCCTTCCTTTTTGCATTTCCAGCACACCACCTTTACAGGTTTTCCTGGAGATTTATATCTCCCTCTAGATTTAGATCTCCCACTCGATGACTTATTTTTGTTTCTATTCTGGGACCGCCCTCGTACAGACAAGGCATCATCATTTTGGCTCTCCATATTTTTCTGTCTCATCTCCTCCGTCAGCAAAGATGAGACTATTTCATCAAACTGCAAGGCAATTATATTGCTACCTATTGCAATAACCAGACTATCCCATGAATCTGGTGGAGAACACAACAAACTGACGCACTTATCTTCATCTGAAATTTTAATATCAACAGATAATAATGACTTACCACAGTATTAAATGCGTTCAGATGCTCTGTCACCGAGTCTCCATCTTTCATCCTTAGGGTATATAGCTTTTTCCGCAGGAACAATTTATTTGCGAGAGACTTAGATTGGTACAAAGTCCCTAACTTGTCCCACAAAACCTTAGCCGTAGCTTCCCCTGATACATTCAGCAATACTGAATCTGGACACACAATCGTATTGTGCTCTTTGCCTTCTGATCTAACCTCTTCCATTCTTCATCGGACACTACCATTGGTTTAGTACTCAGATCTACCGCAATCCACTGATCTTTATCCACCAACAAATCCTCCATCTTGAGTTTGCACAACTCAAAACTATAACCATTAAATTTCTCGATCTCTATCTTTCCACTGCTCGCCATCTTCTTTCACCACCAGAATCGATCCTGTAGATCTCCCATTGAACAGGGTCTACCATAGGCCTAAGCAAAAACCCCTCAGCAACAAAGGCGTCCACTTGAAGCCAAAAAAAATCTGATACCAAATGTAGGTTTTAAACCCGTACAGAAATGACCTGCATATGAATTCTAAAACACAGAAAATAAACAATAGCGAGAGCATAACACATAAAACACATATACACAGAGATTTTCCCCTGGATTCCAAAACCAGGACTACCAACTTGATTTTTCATTATGTTCCTTTCAATGTTACAATACATATTTATACATGCCGAAGCATCCAATACCATGGACCGAAAACCATCGCGTCCAAAACCACGGACCAAAAACCATCGCGTCCAAAACCATGTGCAAAAAACATGCACAAAACCATTGGTGGGTCCACCCAACCTAACATAGGGTCCAAAACCAAAATTTTTTGGGGCGCTGCCCCAAACCCCATAGAGTGGGGTTACCTACATCCCTCAAATCCCCTGTGACCCCATCGCTACGCAATCAGCGCAATGAAGGTGGGGCTTTGCCCCCCCTCTAACCCCCCGGTTAACTACGTGGGCTAGTCTTGGAAAGAATATAACACAACGCAACACCTGTCCCTTTTCATACCTGTACAAATCAGCAACATTGAAAATTGGAGATATGCCAATACCAGGGGGTAACTCAATTTCATATGCATTTGCAGAAAATTTCCTTAAAACTCTGCACGGTCCAATTTTCTTAAATTTTAACTTGTTATACTCCCTTTTTGGAAATCTTTCCTTCCTTAGGTGTGCCAAAACCAAATCTCCAACCTCAAAATTTACTTCTCTCTTCTTCAAATCTACTCTGTTCTTGTACTTTGTGTTGCTATCTTGTAGCTGTTGTTTTACCTGTTCATGTACTGCTTGAATCTCTGAAGAAAAATCTTCTCCTTGAGCACTCCTCATTTCGGATTTACCTAAATCTCTCAATTCAGAGACTCCTCTTGGGTGCATTCCATAAACTATATGGAATGGACTTTGCCCTATACTTATGTTAGGAGAATCATTATAAGCATATTCAGCCTGTGCCAAAACTTGATCCCACTGTTTTGGATGTTCACCGGCAAGGCTTCTTAGAAGATTACCCAAGCTTCTATTCACAACTTCAGTCTACCCATCAGTCTAAGGATGATAAGCAGAACTCAAACTCAGTTTAGTACCAAGTTTCTTCCACAAGGTCCTCCAGAAATGACCAACAAATCTGGTATCTCTATCTGAAACAATGCTCTTAGGTAACCCATGCAACCTTACAATTTCCTTAAAAAACAAGTTAGCAACATGAGTAGCATCACTGGTTTTATAACATGGAATAAAATGTGCCATTTTTGAAAATCTGTCAACTACTACATAAATTGAATCATGTCCCCTTTGAGTTTTTGGTAAACCAAAAACAAAGTCCATACTTACCATATCCCAAGGTCTATCTGGAATAGGTAATGGAACATACAAGCCTATGTTTTGTCTCCTTCCCTTTGCATATTGACAGACTTTACAATTCTTCACATACTTTTCCACTTCAAACCTCATCTTCTGCCATAAATAAAATTGGTTCAACTGCTCATAAGTATTGTCTACACCAAAATGTCCTCCAAGTCCACCACTATGTTTCTCTTTGATCAAATTTTCTCTCATAGAAAAATTTGGTATGCACAATTGATTTCTTTTAAATAACAGTCCTTCTTGCAGGAATTAATCCATCCACTTCCTTCTATCTAAGAAAATAGGATTTCTACAAGCTTCAAATGCCTCTTTTTTTTTGTTGTTGTAAAGTTAGGCATTCTTCATTTCGGATAACAACAAAATTATAGCATAGTAGAGTTCAGGTGGCAGGTCTACCCGTAGGAAACCAGACTGCCACCTTTCGGCCTTAAAACCTAACCAAAATTTAAAAATGTTATGTTCCTTCTTCCTATCATAACCGTTGTTTCGCCTATTAAAATCTAGACTAACGACATTAATATAACTCGACACCGAGATACAGTTTGGATTCATCAACAAAATAAACAAAAGAAGATACAACACAGCTAATCTTCGTCCGACAAGTTACCCGGGGCATGCTTAGGGCCGCTAGCACCCAGCTTCAGGATCTTCTGCTCTATGGCCCATTTGAGTTCCAGCACCAATTGCTCCATGTCCTTTAGCAGCAGGTGGTTTCTGGCTGCCTGGACTTGGACAACCGCGATCTCTTTTAGGAGAACGTTCTTTATGTTGGCCGATTCTTCCGTCAGTTGGCGTTTGAGGAGCTCCTCTGCCTGTTTGCGCTCTTCATCCTCCTCTTCTCGAACAGCCTGGTTTACCTCCATAGCCCGGCCAACCACATGTTTCATGATCCAGTAGAATTGGAGTGTTTTATTAAACAACGTGTTCCTGCCTCTTGAGGTGCCTGGGTCTGTGATCACTTCCCAGTCCTCGCGGGGGATCTCTTGGTTCGCGCTGATTTCCCTCAGCTTGCGCTCCCACCCATGGATTAGAGAGCGGACCTCAAGAGAAATGCCAGTCATGTATCCATCTATCAGGTGAAGGAGCTTGTCAATGTCAAGCTTCCTACCCCTTTTGTTCGGATGGCTACTGGTGCCATCTTCCCTCTTCTTAGCAGAATTGATCTTCCTTGGAGCCATCTTACCACTGACCGGGGACTTGGGAATTGAGGAAGCTTTTCGACCTGTCACAGCAGAAAACCACAGGTCAGTGCGAGAGAGATGGAGCACAATCGAGGCCTGTTCATTTGAAGCGGCATGCTCAGCATGGATGGACGCCCGGGTTCTTGTAGCAACACCATACCGGGCGCGACGGCTAAAGACCCACCACCTTCTCACAGGAGCCCGGAGAGACCCCCACCCGGCGAAGTGGTGAAACCTGACGGCCTTAGCCAGCAGGGAAGAATAGCAATCATGGTAGAGACCACGGAAGAAGGCCAGGGAGCAGAAAAGACCAGGGGTGCGAGGACCCTCCTGGAGCACGGCAAGACCCGGCAATGCCCCCCACGCAGCCTGACTCTCAGAACAGGGCACAAAACTAGTATGGAGCAAATCTTCCCCATCTCGGGAGGAGGGGAGGAGAAACAAAAGAGTACCCGGAGGGCCATTTTCATCGCTGCAACTGGGATTCTGCGCGCAAGGGCAGAGCATTTCTGGCCAGGCAAAGAGAACGGAGAAACAAGCATGCATAATGTCTGAAGGACGAAGACGATGGGAAACATACCACCTTTTCTTGCCGGAGTCGAGGAGGAGGGCTGGTCGCAGAGTCGAGCAGGCACCTTTCCACTCTTTGTCATCGTTCTTACCAAACTGAATGGGCCTTCCATCTGTTTCCTTGGGCTTATTAACTTGTTGTCCTGTCAACCGGGCCTCCACTTGGCTGTTTAGTTTTCCGGCCTCCACTTGGCCATTTAATTTTCCGTCAGGCATTCCGGCCTCCCTGTCTCGGGAAGTGGCGTGACTTGACCTTCCCGCTTTATGCGTCATTATTCCAATATCCTTCTGGCTGCTCTTGCCGTAGCCTTCCTGTACTCCTGATGCCACCTGTCGTCCTTCCTCTATCCATTATACCGAGTTCCGGAGCTGGCTCCAGATCCTTCCTTAATGCTGTCTCAGTTCGCACGTCTTCTTCGTCCCTTCGACCAGACTTGCCTTGCCCCGTCACCTGTCCGATTTGATCATGCCTTTCTCCTCTACCTATTCCCACGTATGTGCTGTCCGTTCCCAGCTGTTACAGATTTTCTCTGCCTCCACTGCGTGTCGCCTAATCCTGACCATTCATCTCTATCGTGTCTTTACCACCTTTATCGAAGTCAAGCAATTATTGAAGTCGAGAATTCTCCTCTGGGTGCAGATGAGGCAGACCTTCGCTGTCGATTTCTTTGCCCCAATTCGCAAGCCAATCCGCTGGCTTGTTACCTACACGCCTGGTGTGAATCGGGAGGATCTAGTCTATTTTGGGTAGAAGCTTCCCAATTTCGCTGACGAGCCAAGCTGTTCTCCAGCTTTTGCTGATTTTTTCCGCTGGTTGTTTTTATTGGAGCTTCCTAACCATGTCAATCACCAGCTTCGAGTCACCCTTGATTTGGAGGCGCTTGAAATTGACCCGTAGAGCAATTTCCAAGCCCCGTTTCAGGGTGTGCAGCTCAGCTTCATTATTTGAGGCTTCCCCGCAGTCCATCGCGAAGGTTCTTAGAGTTTTGCCCCCGACGTCTCTAAAGACTCCCCCAATGCCAACCTCTCCTGGGTTGTGTTTTGCAACGCCATTGAAGTTTAGCTTTATGTATCCCTGTGGGGGGTGTCGGTACTGGTTGCTTTCGGCCACTGCTTTGGTCTGTTCTTTTCATGGAACTCCCCCATTTTCCATACTCTGGCTGACCTCTAGTCTTTTCAGGATTGCCTCCTCCGTTGTCGATGCCTGCCAGTCTTCGTCCTTCCAGCTTTCCGTTAGGATTGTTTCTCGAGTGTTTCTAATGGTTTCTTCCCAAATTGTTGCGGGGGTTTGGGTTTCTGCCTTGAAAATTGCCCCATTTCGTGATTTCCAGATATTACAGAGAAGGAACCCGGTGGAAAGGAGCCAAGCGTGATTGACCACTGGATTCTGGTAAGGATTTCTCGGCCAATTGACGATGGTGCTTACGATGTTTTGATGATTTCTGTGATGGCGTTCAAACAATTTATGGTGGCTTTCCCACAGGGAGATGCTGACGGAGCAGCGGTTCATCAAATGTTCCATGGTTTCCTCTTGGGAGATGCAGAGGGCACAGCGGGATGGGCCTTGGCTTCCCTTCCTCAGAATCTGGTCCCAGGTAAGCGCTCTGCCATGAAGAATGGTCCAAATGAAAAAAGAGACTTTAGGCCAGTGCTTGATTTTCCAAAGGTTTTTCCACTAATTTGTTTCCGGTTGATGGTTTTGATTGATTTTGAGGTAGTAGGCTTCTGCTATTGTGAAATTTCCTTGAATTCGTTTACCCCATCTGAGGATGTCAGACCCTGTTTTCCTTGCTATTTTCTGAGATGCCATCTCTGTATAGTAATCTTGCCATCTGTCGGTTTCTGGTGCTCCTTCCCAGTCCTCTTTGTGTTTCCAATTGCGCCAGTACCCTTCCTCATCTAGCTTCCAGAAATTTCCAACAGTTGAAGCCCCAGTCTGGGATGAGAAGGCTAGGATGGCATGGAGGTTGTCTTTTTGTATAAGGCGGTCTTGTTGCTGCTAAGATTCCTCCCAGAATCTGGCTTTGTCCCCTGCTCATATTTCCCAAAAACTGTGATCCCTTATCAGGTCTTTGCTGCCTCTCGCTAGGTTCCAGATTGCAGAGCCTCTGGTCTTTGTCGTACTTCTCGATCTTTCTTCAGTTTCCCCTGCCGCATCGTATTTTCTTTCCCATAGAACCTTCCAAAGGTCGGGGCCGCCCTGAAGCCATCTCCACTAGAGCTTCGTGCCCATGACTTGGTTGAGGACGAAGGGGTCGCGAAGCCCTAAACCACCGTCTTTGGGGAGCCGACTAAGCCACTCCCATGATATTAGGGCCCACTTTCTTGTTTTGCTGGTCCCCCGCCAGAGGAAGTTTTTGAACAGGGTTACCAACTTTTGGCTAGCAGTCTTAGGGATAGCTTGGCACGAGAACTGGTAGTTGGGGATGGCCTGCAGAACTGCTTTCAAGAGGGTTATCCGTCTTGGGGCATTCAACGAGCGATGGGTCCAGTTCTCCATTTTATTTCTGATTTTTTTTATTAGTAGATCCCAGTTGGCCGACCGGAATTGATGCTCATGCAGCATAATACCCAGGTATTTTGAAGGGAAGGTTCCCATGTTGAAGCCTAGAGTGCGTGCCAGGAATCTTTGGGCAACCAGCGAGGTGTTGAAGAAAAACACTTCTGATTTATCCTTGTTAATATCCATTCCAGAGGCTTTGCTGAATTGAGATAAGGATTTGATAATTCTTTGGGCCTCCTTCAGGGTGGCTTGTCCATATAGCATCACATCGTCCATGAATTGCTGGTGCGAGACCGGGATGTCATCTTTTTTTAAAACTCAGGTTGTTCCCTTTGACTCCTAAGGGAATACGACCGAGGTAACCACAAACCAATCTTTGGACTGTAGGTCCTAGCCTACTTGCAGTCAGAGAGGGCTCTCTCTTTAGGATTTATCTTTGTTTAAGGGATGATTTTAGGCTAGATATGATGCACATGGGTTTTGTTTGAGTTTGGTGGGATGGTTGATCTATTCAAGCAAATTTGGAATGCAAAATGTAAGAAGTTCAAACCATTGGGCATGGAGTCAATGAATGTGAACTGAAGGGTGTGTTTTCCTTGGTAGAAGAGGGGAATATGGAGCAGGATAGCTACACATGGCACAATGATTAAATGCTGGAATTAAGATGAAATGGAGGTCAGGGGATGAGAGGCAATTAAGGATCTCTCATCCAGCCAAAGAGGGAAAGTGGATGAAGGCTAAATAGGAGCAATGAAGAGTTTCCTAGACAGCATTCATATGTGAGAAATAGCTTAAACATGATCAATTAAGTATGCATATCCATCACTAATTCAGAGGAAAACATAGAAAAGTTACAAGAATTGAGGACAGAGGGCATGAAAACCAGTTCTGAACTATTCCTTCTTCCTGCAACTTAGATTATGATATATAGATGATACAGATACATATAAACTGATAAACAGAGGGAGAAAGACTTATTGGACCATGAGCAAGCACGAGAATTCCATATCAAGCTCTTCAGCCATTGAAAGCACAACCAGCCATTTCAGATGCAAACATTCCAGCATTCTTTGATTATAGAAGTTCTTAAGCTTACAGCACAAGTCTAGAATGAGAAATACAACCAACCAACCCTTTTCACAATACAGAGGGAGGTATTTATAGAGAAAATATCTAAAAATATCTACAACAGCATATCTGAGATAGATATGAAGAAATGAATGATTCTAACCTAACATTTATTGAAAATAAATGAAAGAATGTCTATCTAACAACTGCACTGGGGCAGCAGCCTCAAGAATGAATAAATATGGGTCCTTTGTTGCAATGCGCTGGCATTTTTGCCATAACTGCGCTTTGGGAATTGCAGCACTGCCTATATGTGTCTTCATACATTGCTTCTGCAATATCTGGGCCTTAAATCTCCTATCTTCTCCTGTTAGGCGGTTATGCTGCTACAAAGTGGCTTTAATGCCCATAATTAAGGTCTGGCGGGCTTTGATGGCTCTGAGCTGCTCTTTTGACTTTGTTTGGGGCCTTTACTGCCATCTGCCTCTCATTTTAAGTCCTCCGCTAATATTTTTCACCTGATACACTTTTCGGCGCTCTGATACTCTTTAAACTGAAACGGGTCGCTTTTCTCCCACTAATACTCTTTGCCACTACGAAATCGCCCCTTTATGGCCACTTATGGCGAGATTTGACTGCTGCTGTACCTTCCGTGGCTCTCTGTGGGCTTCTGGGAGAGTTTCGGCACCTGGCCGATTGAAATCTGATCAAAAAGGAAGAATTGTTGCCAAAATGGAGGAGGACTGGACGTTGGATGCCTGCTGAGGCAAAAACCCTGCATTTGGAAGTATTTCGGGCCTGGAGCGATCTCTTATAACTGAGGAATGGCTTGCTTCTTTTGCAGCTATGGTGGGCGCGGGCGCCGCATGTAAAACCATGAAAATGGACCTTTTTCTTTAAAACAGGAAAAAATGCCTGAACACATGAAAAATCCATCAAAACTGGGCGCGAGCGATTACTGTTCAAATGATTAAATCGTAGCCATTGGATCCGGCGCGAGCCGATCCAACGGCTGGCGCTAACTCGGCGGATGGCAGATCGGTGGTCCCAACATATAAAACCCCGACGAGCAATATACCACAGATCCGAAATTTCTTTGAGGCCCTCTTTATTTTATTTCGGGTCTGGCCCATCAGCGGAACCCTAAATCGGCGGTTTTTACAATGGAATGGGTCCGCGGACCCGAAATCTTTATGCTCCATTTTAACTTTTTTCGGCTCCGGCATATCAGAGTCTTTCCACTTCGCTGTACAAGGGCGTTTACGGACCCGAAATATATATATATATATATATATATATATATATATATATATATATATATATATATATATATATATATATATATATGTTGTGCTTTATGTTATTTCGGCTCCGGCCAGTCGGAGCCATATATGGGGCGATTTCTGACATAATGTGAGCCATTGATCTGGGCGGGACGAAGGACGGCTGAGATTTGGTCGCAATATCGCAATCGGGGGTGAGCAATGGGCGGAGTGTTTATATATTGTTGCGATGCGATAGCGATACAATGGAAAATATGGGTTTTTGCGATAAAACCATTATTTGCGTTAAGTCATGGATTTTAACAAAAAACGAGGAATTGCGGGGAATGCAATATAATGGGAGAATGCAATAAGGAATGGTTGCGATAGCGATATCGCATCGGAGCGAGGTTCGGGGGACTTGAATTGTGGCATAAAACCTTGCGACTGCCGATTGCGATAAACGCATCGGCGGAGAACCAGTCGGCAACACATATAAAGGGGCAATCAAAACAACTGTGACCTCCGACAGCGATATCGCGTCGGAGGGGGGAGGGATGCGATCGGAGGGGTGCTTTAATGAATAAAAAAGGGTTATAATGCCTTAGAAAGGTTTTTTATGATCGGAGAGGGAAAAACTGAGATCAGAGGGGGTCAAATGAGGTGGAAAGATGGTTTATACTGCATCGGAAGGGGTCTGATCGCATGGATGAGGGTTTTGAGCCTTAAAAAAGGTTAAAACATGGCTAATGGAGGGATTTTATACACTTGGAAGGGATTTTATGCATAGGAATGAGTCCTAATTCATTGGAAGATGGTTTAGAGGGGAAAAATGAGGGTTCTTGCTAAGTTTCAGGCAAGCTTAGCAATTCCCAAGTGTACTTATGGTTATTTTTCAACCAGGGGGAGGGGATATGTATTTAGGGGAGCTATTAACATAGTTTTAGTAGGGGGAGGGGAAATAGATAGGGATTTACATAATAGAGTTAGTAGTTAATGTGAAAGTGTGAAGAAAGCGCTAAGTATGGAAATCTTAGGCTACAAAGGGGGAAAATGACTCATAGAGGAAGTATGGATATTCCTTGAGTAAAGCAGATCTTTACCAAGGCAACTGATATGAAAATGATGAGACTAAGAGATATCAAGAAGATCTTGACCTCTTTAGGGGAAGTTAGTGAGTGATTTGGGGACAAGGAAGAAGGGGAAGTTAGTCATGCCTCACTTGAGCTCCTTCAAATGGAAAACTGCCTCATGCTTGAGATGTGAATAGATATGACACTTGAAAATATGAAATGGATCACAAGCCATGATTTTGCAACCACAAAGCTACCTACCCGGCCTACTCACCTATCATTTTCTCTTCTTTCTAGTTTGGGTGCACTTGACCTAGCATACCCGGCTTTTCATTCTTTTCTTCTTGCTGTCCTCCTATCTAAATATACACTTATTGCATCCAGGGGCTCAGATTAAGCTGTTGAGCACCCTTGTTTCTCTACCTATCTACAAATCTGCCAAGATTAAGCTGTTTGGATAGATACTCATTCTCTATATTCTACAACAAGAAATTGAAACCTAGGGAAGCCAAGATTAAGCTGTTTGGACTTCCCTTAACTGAAAACTCATCAAAATGCATTAACTCATCAAAATTTGGAATACAACAGTGGCATTTAGACCAACACACTCTCATGGCCTCTTCTTTGGCCTCTGTAGCAAATATGGAACATTGCAGCATGCAAAGTATGACATATTTGGCATGTAAAAATTTCGATCATGAAAGATGAAAACCTGCTGCAGCAAGAGGCTAACAGTGGCTCCACTTGGGGATGTCTTTGCCTTGTGAAAAGCCAAGAACAACAGGTCAGATTGCCTTGGTCTTCAACTGTTGCTGAACTCTGAAAATTTCCTTTTGCGGGCTGCCTTCTTTATATATATGACAACAGACTTGAAGAGCTTAGGGCCTTCACTTCGGGCTTCAACTGCAGCAAGCTGCTATCCAAACAAAAATTGAAATCCTACCTACCTACTCTAATCAGCACTTACTTTTCTGTTAGGTAAAATGAAACAGCCAATGCAGCCACTTAAGCTTAGAAAACATGAATGAGCTTTGCTGCTTGTGCTTGCTGGTTCTTGAAATGGAGATCTTGCAATCTGATATGGCTTTGTCAATCTTTGAGGAGATAAGGAAAGTCTTAATCTCCTTTTCTGAATCTAAAAACTGTACAACAGGGTCCTGCAGCATATATACATTATTGCTGAGCTGAATTAAAGAACTGTACAAAGGCTTGGGACAGCTATGATGCTTTGGAATTGGGAGACTATCAACTACTTGATATTGAGCCTTGCAGCCTTCTAATGGAGAAGAGCTGTGATTTACTTCATCACACAGCTTGCCATATGATGGATTATTCAAAACATGGAGCGAAACTTGCAATTCATTACAAACAGGCTCAAATGGGATTTGACTGATCTGCACTTGTTGTTCTTCTTCTTCTTCAAATACCTGAGATGGCTGAAAACCAAGAGGCAGGGGATCCACTTGGATCATTTGGTCACATGATGTTGCTTCTGAGTCTTCCTCAATCTGATATTCGATGGCTCTTTGGGGCTGCAAAACTAGAGGCAATATATTTTGAACAATGATTTGATTATCCTCCAGACAGTCAATATAAACACTTGCTGACACTTGCTTATTAATTGCATGATAGTTCTCCTTAATAAATTTAAAAGACTCAAAACAGAAAGGTAAAGTTCCTTTGCTGAAATTAAAATTTTCTGCCTTTTCCTCCTCTTCTTCATAGCTGAAATGAACGGGCTGGTTACTGGATTCAAGCTACTGATCTTGAACTTTGATTTCTGCCAAAATAGGCTCTGACTGCTCTGCAAGGCTGATTTGGTCATTAGGCTCATAATCATCATCATACTTATCGTATTTTGGCAAGCAGTCGAAAGAAGAGAAGCCACCATATTCACATAGTATATCAGGAGATTGCTCCTTCACATATGGCTGTATGAATATGTCATCTGTTTTGTGGCAGGTTTGTTCATGAATATCATTACTTTCGTTTTGCAAAACAGATCTGTTGTGGTGCTCTAAGCATTCCACTTTCATTGTGATCAGCTGCATCATTTCCTCTGACTTTTGCATTAAACTATGAAGTCTTTGCTTTTCCTCTGCTTTGCGTTGTTCTTCCCTCCTCTTTAGATTTGCCTCCACGTCCACAACCATGTCTTGCATCTGTTTCATGGTGGACGGGCTCCTTTCTCTTAAACGGAATTCTATTTCTGCATCGAAAGCTCTTGGATAATGCAATAGAGCTAGATCAGGAGGAGGTCATATATTCAAAGGCATGGAATGATATACTTGATTGAATCGGTCGGAGAATTGCTGAACTGATTCGTTAGGAAGCCTTTTTAACTGATCATATTCTTGAATGAGTGAGAGGAAATTAATTTTAATCATCCATCTATCAAGGAAAATATTGAGAAACTGCTGAAGATTAGAGATGCTAGCCTCAGGCAATGCTTTAAACCAAGTCCTAACTTCGCTTTGCAAAGAAAGGGCAAACAACCTAATACTAACATCCTCATCTTCTACTTCGAATATATTAAGGTAGTCCTCAAAAGCCTGGATATGCTTTTGAGCAGTGACTCCATTCTCTCCATCAAATCTTGGGAGGTACTCAGGATGATTTTTAGGCAAAAGATTGAGCATGGGAGGCAAAATGAGTGGCTTATACCTATCAGGAACTCTACGAGGCACTGGAGTATGTACAGGGATTGGAAGAATGGGCTCGATATGAACAGGGATAGGATGATTTTCTTTGACATTTGTTTCCTCCTTGGCTGTATGATGATTTTCAGCAGCATTTAAAGGCTGCTGTTCTAATGTGCAAGGAGGCTTTTCCATAACATTTTCAAAAGGCAAATCACAAAAATCAAATCTAAAATCGCTTTTAAAATACAATATACACAGCAAAATTTTATGGAAGAGAAAGAACATGACCTCTTGGATGATAATCCAGGTCAAAAGCCTGATCTGCTCATATATTTCTTTTGGGTTCATTTCTCCAACGGAGTCTTTATTATGAGGATTATGTGGAGTCGCCAAGTGGATAAATCAACTTTGAAGGGCCTAATATTTGTCCACCAACACAGATCAGAGCTAATATGTGAATAGTCCTGAAGAAAAAGGGAAATCTCCTTCAGGAATCAAAATATTTTAAGATTTTTTGAGATTTTTTTTGATTTTTTGGTTTTTTGGGATATTTCAAAACAAGTTTAAGACTTATTCGAAAGGAAAACTGATCAAAAATGGGGATTTATAGTAATAAACAAATGATTCATCTCCCCAGCGAAGTCGCCATTATGTTTAACACTCAGGTTGTTCCCTTTGACTCCTAAGGGAATACGGCCGAGGTAACCACAAACCAATCTTTGGACTGCAGGTCCTAGCCTACCTGCAGTCAGAGAGGGCTCTCTCTTTAGGATTTAGCTTTGTTTAAGGGATGATTTTAAGATAGATATGATGCACATGGGTTTTGTTTGAGTTTGGTGGGATGGTTGATCTATTCAAGCAGAGTTGGCATGCAAAATGTAAGAAGTTCAAACCATTGGGCATGGAGTCAATGAATGTGAACTGAAGGGTGTGTTTTCCTTGGTAGAAGAGGGGAATATGGAGCAAGATAGCTACACATGGCATAATGATTGAATGCTGAAATTAAGACGAAATGGAGGTCAGGGGATGAGAGGCAATTAAGGATCTCTCATCTAGCCAAAGAGGGAAAGTGGATGAAGGCTAAATAGGAGCAATGAAGAGTTTCCTAGACAACATTCATATGTGAGAAATAGCTTAAACATGATCAATTAAGTATGCATCCATCACTAATTCAGAGGAAAACATAGAAAAGTTACAAGAATTGAGGACAGAGGGCATGAAAACCAGTTCTGAACTATTCCTTCTTCCTGCAACTTAGATTATGATATATAGATGATACAGATACATATAAACTGATAAACAGAGGGAGGAAAGACTTATTGGACCATGAGCAAGCACGAGAATTCCATATCAAGCTCTTCAGCCATTGAAAGCACAACCAGCCATTTCAGATGCAAACATTCCAACAATCTTTGATTACAGAAGTTCTTAAGCTTACAACACAAGTCTAGAATGAGAAATACAACCAACCAACCCTTTTCACAATACAGAGGGAGGTATTTATAGAGAAAATATCTAAAAATATCTACAACAGCAGATCTGAGACAGATCTGAAGAAATGAATGATTCTAACCTAACATTTATTGAAAATAAATGAAAGAATGTCTATCTAACAGCTGCGCTGGGGCAGCAGCCTCAAGAATGAATAAATATGGGTCCTTTGTTGCAATGCGCTGGAAATTTTGCCATAACTGCGGTTTGGGACTTGCAGCACTGCCTATATGTGTCTTCATACACTGCTTCTGCAATATCTGGGCCTTAAATCTCCTATCTGCTCCTGTTAGGCAGTTCTGCTGCTGCAAAGTGGCTTTAATGCCCATAACTGAGATCTGGCGAGCTTTCATGGCTATGAGCTGCTTTTTTGACTTTGTTTGGGGCCTTTACTGCCATCTGCCTCGCATTTAAAGTCCTCCGCTGATATTTTTCACCTGATACACTTTTCGGCGCTCTGATACTCTTTAAACTGAAATGGGCCGCTTTTCTCCCAGTGATACTCTTTACCACTACGAAATCGCCCCTTTATGGCCACTTATGGCGAGATTTGACTGCTTTTGTACCCTCCGCGGCTCTCTGTGGGCTTCTGGGAGAGTTTCGGCACCTGGCCGATTCAAATCTGATCAAAAAGGAAGAATTGTTGCCAAAATGGAGGAGGACTGGACGTTGGATGCCTGCTGAGGCAAAAACCCTACATTTGGAAGTATTTCGGGCATGGAGCGATCTCTTATAACTGAGGAATGGCTTGCTTCTTTTGCAGCTATGGTGGGTGCGGGCGCTGCATGTAAAACCATGAAAATGGCCCTTTTTCTTTAAAATAGGCAAAAATGCCTGAACACATGAAAAATCCATCAAAACTGGGCGGGAGCAATCACTGTTCAAATGATTAAATCATAGCCATTGGATCCGGCGCGGGACGATCCAACGGCTGGCGCTAACTCGGTGGATGGCAGATCGGCGGTCCCAACATATAAAACCCCGACGAGCAATATACCACGGACCCGAAATTGCTTTGAGGCCCTCTTTATTTTATTCCGAGTCTGGCCCATCGGCGGAACCCTAAATCGACGGTTTTTACAATGGAACGAGTCCGCGGACCCGAAATCTTTATGCTCCATTTTATTGTTTTTCAGCTCCGGCATATCGGAGCCTTTCCACTTCGCTGTACAAGGGCCTTTACAGACCCGAAATATATATATGTTGTGCTTTATGTTATTTTGGCTCCGGCCAGTCGGAGCCATATATGGGGCGATTTCCGACATAATGTGAGCCGTTGATCTGGGCGGGACGATGGACGGCTGAGATTTGGTCGCAATATCGCAATCGGGGGTGAGCAATGGGCGGAGTGTTTATATATTATTGCGATGTGATAGCGATACAATGGAAAATGTGGGTTTTTAAGATAAAACCATTATTTGCGTTAAGTCATGGATTTTAACAAAAAACGAGGAATTGCGGGGAATGCAATATAATGGGAGAATGCGATAAGGAATGGTTGCGATAACGATATCGCATCGGAGCGGGGATCGGGGGACTTGAATTGTGGCATAAAACCTTGCGACTGCCGATTGCGATAAACGCATTGGCGGAGAACCAGTCGGCAACACATATAAAGGGGCAATCAAAACAACTGTGACCTCCGACAGCGATATCGCATCGGAGGGGGGGAGGATGCGATCGAAGGGGTGCTTTAATGAATAAAAAAGGGTTTCAATGCCTTAGAGAGGTTTTTTATGATCGTAGAGGGAAAAACTGAGATCGGAGGGGGTCAAATGAGGTGGAAAGATGGTTTATAATGCATCGGAAGGGGTCCGATCGCATGGATGAGGGTTTTGAGCCTCAAAAAAGGTTAAAACATGGCTAATGGAGGGATTTTATACACTTGGAAGGGATTTTATGCATAGGAATGAGTCCTAATGCATTGGAAGATGGTTTAGAGGGGAAAAATGAGGGTTCTTGCTAAGTTTCAGGCAAACTTAGCAATTCCCAAGTGTACTTATGGTTATTTTTCAACCAGGGGGAGGGGATATGTATTTAGGGGAGCTATTAACATAGTTTTAGTAGGGGGAGGGGAAATAGATAGGGATTTACATAATAGAGTTAGTAATTAATGTGAAAGTGTGAAGAAAGCGCTAAGTATGGAAATCTTAGGCTACAAAGGGGGAAAATGACTCATAGAGGAAGTATGGATATTCCTTGAGTAAAGCAGATCTTTACCAAGGCAACTGATATGAAAATGATGAGACTAAGAGATATCAAGCAGATCTTGACCTCTTTAGGGGAAGTTAGTGAGTGATTTGGGGACAAGGAAGAAGGGGAAGTTAGTCATGCCTCGCTTGAGCTCCTTCAAATGGAAAACTACCTCATGCTTGAGATGTGAATAGATATGACACTTGAAAATATGAAATGGATCACAAGCCATGATTCTGCAACCACAAAGCTACCTACCCGGCCTACTCACCTAGCATTTTCTCTTCTTTTTGGTTTGGGTGCACTTGACCTAGCATACCCAGCTTTTCATTCTTTTCTTCTTGCTGTGCTCCTATCTAAATCTACACTTATTGCATCCAGGGGCTCAGATTAAGCTATTGAGCACCCTTGTTTCTCTACCTATCTACAAATCTGCCAAGATTAAGCTGTTTGGACAGATACTCATTCTTTATATTCTAGAACAAGCAATTGAAACCTAGGGAAGCCAAGATTAAGTTGTTTGGACTTCCCTTAACTGAAAACTCATCAAAATTTCGAATACAACAGTGGCATTTAGACCAGCACACTCTCATGGCCTCTTCTTTGGCCTCTGTAGCAAATATGGAACATTGCAACATGCAAAGTATGACATATTTGGCATGTAAAAATGTCGATCATGAAAGATGAATACCTGCTACAGCAGGAGGCTAACAGTCTCCGTAGATTCAGAGGCCTTTTATCTGCTCCCTGGAGACTTGAGCCTTGACCAATCTGCCTAGGCCTTCTGCAGCTAGGATGAAGAGGAAGGGAGACAGGGGGTCTCCCTGCCTTAGCCCACGGGAGGGAGTGAAGGCTTCAGAGGGGGAACCGTTTAGCAGAATTGACATGACTGGAGTGCCAACCATAGACAGGATCCAATTTATCCATCTTTGGTCAAATCCATAGGCTTTAAGGATGCCTGCTAGATATTTCCAGCTAAGCCGGTCAAATGCCTTGGCCAGGTCTAGTTTGATAAGCATGCCAGGGGCACGGGAGCTTTTCAGGGAGTGAATCACTTCCTGGGCCACTATGATGCCATCAGTGATCTGTCGTCCTTTGACAAAGCCATTTTGCTCCGGGGCAATGAGATCTCGCAGGATCGACTTGAGCCTGTTTACCATGATAGTTGCAAGGATTTTTTAGACAACGTTACAAAGGGAAATGGGCCTGAAACCCTGCAGTTCATCCGAGCAACCATTCTTCGGGATCAGAGCCAGGAAGGTGGCATTCAAGCCCTAGTGCATACACTTGGAGCACCTAGATTCCTCCACAAGATCTAGCAGATCATTCCCCATGAAGCTCCAAGTCACCTGATAAAATTCAATGGTGAAGCCGTCGAGTCCCAGGGCCTTATTTTTTGACATTTTGTTGATTGTCTCCTCAAGTTCTTCCTTGGTGATTACCCTGAGAAGGGCCAGGTTTTGATTTGTAGAGACTTTCTTAGGAATAAGGTGGCAGATTTTGTCTATGTCCTCAGATCGATTGACATTTGTTTCGGAGAGAATGCCTTTGAAGTGCTCCACCAAGAGATGTTCTATTTCATCCTGCTGAGTCACTATGTTTCCCTCCTTGTCTTTCAAGGAGAAGATTTTGTTGTGTTGGCGGTGGTTCAACATGGCCTTGTGGAAGAACTTGGAGTTTTTGTCTCCCTCTTTTAGCCATTGGATCCGGGATTTCTGCTTCCACAGGATTTCCTCCTGTTTTCGCCTTTCCTCCAATTGAGTGATTACTCTGCCTTCCTCCTCAGCTAGATCTTGACTTCGTCCGTCCGAGATGATTTGCTGCTGGATTCTTTCCAATCTGGACTGGAGTTTGCCTTGCTCCTGCTGGATGTTGCCGAATTCTTCCCTGTTCCACTTCTTGATTTTGCTCTTGATTTCTTTGAGTCTTAGCTGAAATGAGTGCATTTTACTGCGGCCTTCCTTTCCACTTTTGTTGTCCTGCCACCAGCCTCTTACTTTGTCTAGGAAGTCAGGGGCACGAAGCCAAAAGGACTCGAACTGGAAGGGTCTCTTTTTGTTCTGATCATTTAAGGCTATTTCCAGCTTTATTGGCCAGTGGTCCAATCCTGTTGAGGGTAGGATAGAGGCCTCATAGAAGATATCCAGCCCGATTATGTGCTCTGAGATGAGGAATCTGTCTAGTCTTGAAGCGATCTGTTTAGATCCGCCTCTTCTGTTATTCCAGGTGAATTTCCCGTTTATGGTTGGGATATCAACCACCCTTAATTATGTCTGCACTTCTCTGAATCTTTCCATTTCTGGGTCTTCTTTGCTTATTCCACCTCTTTTCTCTTCTCGAGAAGTGATTAGGTTGAAGTCACCTGCCAGGATCCATCTCTACTCCTGGTGCATACTTCGAAGCTTGGTCAACTGATTGAGAAACAGGTCTCTGTCTGCACGGGTGTGGGGTCCATAGAAAGCCAAGATTACCACCCATTCGCTTTGTCCTATTAGTCTGAATCTCCCTGTGAGGATTCGAGGCATTCCTATCCACCAGTCGGTTAGGACTTCTGCTGGGTTCCAGAGAATTGCTATCCCTCCTGCACTCCCTTTGGCATCTATAGTTACTTGTTCGTATCTCGGTTTTATTTTATTGAGAATTTCCTCCATTTTCTGGCCTGGGATTTTAGTTTCTTGGAGTAGCATAATCTGAGGTTTGTCTTTTTTGAGTCTTGCTGCCAGATGTCTCTGTTTTCCTTTGCTATTTAAGCCTCTGATATTCCACGATGTCAAAATCATTGGTTAACTTGGGATAGGTTTTGAAACACCACTGATAGCGGGACCACTCTCCCAGTATTGACTAACATTTCTCCCATGAGTTGGATGGAATCCTTAAGGTTTTTTCTTCCTCTTTTTTTTCCCCCCTTTACTTTGTCCATTCTGATCTGGTCTGCTTTCCTTTTGAGTCTCTTGGTATTCTTCTGGTGAGGCTTTGCCTTTTTCTAGTTTGGTTTTATATTGTTGGAAGGTTTTAGTATACAGTCTCTTTTGTTATTCCGGAATAAACCTCTCATCCAGGTTTTTCCATTCGTTCAACAGTTTTCTCAATACTTCCTCTTCCTAGCTTAGGTCCTCCCTATTGGTCTCCTGGTCTGTCTCCATCTGTTCAGTTTGTTCGTCTATTTCCTTATCTTTTTTGGGTGTCTCGCTCGGGGCTTTCCTTTTAGCTAGGTTTCTTTCGCAGCTCTCACTGCAGTCCGAGCCTTTATCCTCCTGATTTTCCATGGGTTGATCTTCCTCATCTTCCTCTACCTCGAGTATTGAAAAACTGTTTGGATTCACTGGGACAGATTGTTTTCCTTTCTTATCTTTCTTGGGGGGGTCCTTGTTGGCTTTCCTTTTGTTTCTCACCTCTTGGAATTCCTCCTGGTCTGGCTCTTTCTTTTTTTCAGGGGCCCTCTACTTTCTTCTTCCTCCCTGGTTATCGGACATTCCCTTGCCAGGTGGCCGTGGGTATGGCACCTGCGACACCTAAACGGGATGTGTTCATAATCTATGTTCTGCTGCCAAACTTCTTCATGATATTCAAGCTCTATTGTGTCAGGGATGGGGTTTGCTAGGTTCATGTAGACACAGATCCTGGCGTACGAGGTGTATCTACCTTTCTTTGTTGTTTCTGCTATTTTCACGAAGCTTCCTATTGAGTTTCCTATCCCTTCTAAGATGTCCGGGTCCCAGAAGTCTATGGGGAGCCCAAATAAGCGGACCCAGACAGGCGCAGCCAGAAAGGTTTCTTTGTCAGGGTTGTAGCAATCTTCCCAGAAACGCATGAACAGACCGACATTATAATAGAAATACGGGCCATTTTCAAATACCTTTTCTCTATCTTGCAGGTTCAAGAAGATCATCGTAAAGAAGCCTTTCGCTCCTAGCTTGAACTCGATGTGGCCTTGGGGCTGCAATTTTGGCTCAATCCACTTGGTGAGGTCTCTTTCCGACGGCCAGACTCCTACAAACTTGCAGATAAGGGCGTGATCCCTCATATAGCTTCTGTACTTTTCCAGTTTGTTCGCTAGGATCACATATCTGGGTTTCTCCATTGTACATGGCAGGCACTTTCCTTTACGTCCTGTTTGCTAGGTAGTTCCTAGCACCGGGCCCATGTTCTTCCGTTCCTCTGTCTCCTGGCTACTCTGTCCGTCTCCTGCCACCGTATCCCGGTAGGAGGGGATCTCTCCCCTCCTGACATCTTCTGTCATACCTTTGTTGCTTTGGCCACTGTCAGTTCCTGCTGGATTGGGTTGTTGACGGTCTTCCTCACTTCCTTTGTGTTGTTCCTAGGTTTTCACCTCCTTGTCGCCATTAGGGTTTGAGTTGCAGAGCTCCCCCCCTTCTCTCTTGCTTAAAACGCTTCAAATGCCTCTTTAAAATCTAGATCTTTCTCATATAATTCCTTAAGAAAATCAAAACCCAACACTTGAATTTGACTTTCTTAAGTTAAAATGCTTTTTCTACTTAAGGCATCTGTTACTTTGTTTGATTGACTAGTTATATGTTTTAACACAAAATTAAAACTTTGAAGATATTCTACCCATTTTGCATGCTTCTGGTTAAGCTTTGGCTGTTGCATAATGTACTGCAATGCATGGCTATCTAAATACAATATAAATTCCTTAGACATCAAGTAATGTCTCCACTTCTTCAAAGACTGCACCACTGCATAAAACTCCTTTTCATAAGAAGAATATTTCTTCTTTGACTCATTCAATTTTTCACTAAAATAAGCTACAGGTTTGTCCTCTTGACTTAAAACAGCTCCAATGGCTTCTCCACTCGCATCACACTTCACTTGAAAAGGTTTATTAAAATAAGGAAAAATCAAAATAGGTTTCTCAGTAATCTTTCCCTTCAACAGCTAGAAGTTCTTTTCTGCCTCAACAGTCCATTTAAATGGCTTTCTGTCCTTCTTTATAGTATCAATAATAGAAGCATTGATCTTACTAAAATTCCTTATGAATTTCCTATAAAAACTAGTAACACCGTGAAAAATTCTTACCTCAATGACACTTTTTGGTGAAGGCCACTCCATGATTGGCTTGATCTTCTCTGGATCCATCTTTAACCCATCAGCAGAAAAAACAAAGCCTTATTTTCTTCCTTCACGAATGAACATTTCTTTAAATTTAACAATAACTTCTCTTGTTGTAGCCTCTGTAAGACATAATTCAGATGTCTCACATGTTCCTCTTTAGATCTACTGTAAACTAATATATCATCCAGATATACTATTACAAATTTACCAATAAATTCTTTCAAAACTTCATTCATGAGCCTCATAAATGTACTAGGAGCATTTGAAAATCCAAAAGGCATTACCATCTATTCATACAATCCTTCATTTGTCTTAAAAGCAATTTTCCACTCATCCACTTCTCTAATTCTGATTTGATGATAACCACTTTTTAAATCTAACTTTGTAAAATATCTTGCTCCACTCAAACAATCCATCAAATCTTCAATTCTAGGTAAATGAAATCTGTACTTGATTGTTATCTTATTGATTGCTCTTGAATTAGTGCACATTCTCCAGCCTCCATTTTTCTTTGGACTCAACACTATTGGCACTGCACAAGGACTCAAACTCTCTCTAATCAGTCCCTTATCTAATAGTTCCTGAACCTGTTTCCTGATTTCTTTATTCTCTGTGGGAGTCATCCTATAAGCTGCTTTATTAGGTAGATTTTCTCCTGGAATCAAATCTATATGATGGCTGATTTTTCTAATGGGTGGTAACTCATAAGGAAAATCATCTACAATGATATCACAATAATTGTCCAACATCTCTTGAATTTCAATTGGTAAATCAGAAACTTTAGTGGAAGTAATTATTACGTTGGGTTTGCAAACCAATGAAAAAATTACCTCATCCTCTTTAATCTGCTGCAAGTACTCCTTTCCACTCAACAATAGGGTTTTTGGATCAGGTTTCCTTGATGCATCTTCTTCTTCCATAGGCAGCAATGTATGATTGACACCATCTTTACTAAATTTATATGTGTTCTTCTTTCCATCATGCATAGCTCCTTTGTCATACTGCCAAGGTCTTCCCAACAATATGTGACACACATCCATAGGCATCACATCACACATAATTTTGTCTCTATATTTTCCCAACTACAATTCCACTTCACATTGCTCATTCACTATAAACTGATATCCCTTTTGAAGCCATGACACCTTGTAAGGTGTTGGGTGTTTCCTTGTTTTCAATTTCAACTTCTCCACCACTTCTGTGGAGACCAAATTATTTGTACTACCACTATCAATTATCATCTAACAACATTTCCCTTGAACCTTGCACACAGTCCTGAACAAGGTCTTTCTTTGTGCTGGTTCAACAATTTCCTTAGCTGGCTTTAACAAAACTTTGTTAACTACCAAAGATTCCCCTTTCTCAAGTACGTTTTCTTATTCTATTATTTTTGCTGCTTCCTCTTCAGTCTTAGCAACAATTGCATTCCTCTGATTTATTCCTATGTTTTCTGGGCACTCATAGGCTCTATGTCCCAGCTTGTTACATCTGTAACATCTGACTTCTCTTCCTCTGCCTCTTCCTCCTCTTCCTCTGGAAAAACTCCCTCTGCCACTTGCATCACCTCCTGTGGGTGCATGCTGACTTGAGCTATTGCTAGCTTCATCCCTAGGTGTTGTAGACCTTCCTCTGCCACCTTGAATTCCCCTTCCTCGAAAAGTACCTCTATTTTTGGCAGATTGCTTCCTCATGAGTTTTTCTTCAACCTTCAATAACATCTGATAAGCCTCTTCTACTGTCTTAGGAGATAGTACACTTATCTCATCTTGGATCTCCATTCTAAGACCATTTACATATCTTGCAGCCTTCTCATCTGTATCTTGGATTTGTCCTGCTCTTATGGTCACTTTGTAAAATTCATCTATGTATTCCTTCACTGTCATAGACCTCTGTCGAAGATTTTGCATCTGTCTAAATAATGTCTGCTGATAATCACTTGGCAAAAACTTACTTTTCAGCTTTGCCACCATCCTGTTCCAATTTTTAATTGGCTATTTACCAAGTCTTCTTCTTTCTGCCTACACTCCATCCCACCAAAGTGCTACATGTCCTTTCAATTTTGTGACAGCAAACTTCAGTTTCTATCCTTCTTTAGTTTCTTCATAATCAAAGAATTTCTCCATGTCATTAATCCAGTCTATCAATTCCTCAGGGCTTAAGCTTCCTGTATAAATTGAAACTTCAAGTCTGGGTTTAGATGTGGATCTCAATACTGACTTAAAGAATCTCATTTTAGGAGTTACATCTATAGGTTCCTCTTCTTCTGCAGCTTCAGCTTCAGGTTCACTGACATCTCCAGCATCGGCATCTCTTCCCATTTCCACTACTTCCAATCTAGCTTGCATCTGTTGCATAGCTTCCAACACTTGAGCATTTGCAACTGGTCTTCCTCTTCTTCGACCACCACCTCTTCCTCCAACTCTGAAAGCCATGTTGGATTTCTTTTTCTGATCCTTGAGATCCTGTTCAGTGTCAGTAGGCTACTCTGATACCACTAATGGTGGTCTGGTTGCAGGTGTAAGGGATAATCGTTCAAATCCTGAAATGATCTCCTCAAGCGCGGGTGGAAGTTCTTCTTCTATTTCCCTTGGAGTTTTAGTCATCTGCCTCCAAACTTAGATATTCTACTAAAATAACAGAATTGCTAAAATTACTCGAAAATTAGCAGAACTTCACTTACCCTGGAACCGAAAGGAAAATAACACTGTCGTTCATAAACTTCTCGCATCTGCCTTTCTCCCAACCTTTATCACGTTAATTCTTCACCATCGATCCTCTTTCTTCAATCCGACGGTTGACGCTTTCTCCGCTCGCAAACTAGCCAGGTGATCCTCCACTGTTGATCAAGCCCACTTGATCCAACGGTTGACGCTTAATATTGAGTGGAATTCTTGCCAATGTTTGTCAAGCCGAGAGCATGTGAGAAAAGCAGTTTCTCCATGCTACGTGTCGGCTGCTAAATGGAATCGCGTGACTATCCCAAAATACCGCTTACCTCCTTGAGCCCGCGCGAAAACAACTTTCGCCTATGAAGACCACTTTACTCCTTTGTTTAACTCTGGCGCTTCTACGGTTCTTTCGATCGGACGGTTCTAGGCTTCTTCAGGTTTCCTCACAAGTTTATCAGACTTTTCTCATTCCGCTATGATTTTAGCGCTTCCGCCAGGTTTAGCTCTTCACTAATGAATTTAGAATTTAGCTAACTAAAGTTTTGTGGTTTCGCAATATATTCGATTTATCTTAATACACAGTGAATGAGATTTAATCGCGATAACACAAAGTTATATCAACCACGAATTCTAAAGGCAAAAATGGAAATTAACAATACACAGAGATATTTCGAAGGAATTCGAACCTCGAGGATTTAACCTTTCATGCATGGAATACACAGAGATACAGAGATATTTCAATTCTTTTACAATCTAATTCTCCATAGCTAAATCCAGCCAAATCCTATTACAATACCTTACATTCAACAATCTGATCCTCAATCAATGGATCGAACCTACCTAATCCTAGATAAATACCTAATCTGCATGATATTCTCCTCGAGAATCTCAACTAAGTCTGAACTACTTGAATGAATTACAAAATCATTCAAATACCTATATCCTAGTTCAAATCCTATCTAGAAAACTTTGTAAAATGACAGCTAAAGGATCCCACTCCTTTGCTTGTAAACTTTTTTTTGGATTTTTGGAATAAAATGAAGCCTTTTGTCTTTAAACCTCATGCTCTTGCATAAAAAATGAACCATAGTCAACCATCGTCAATCATGGTCAACCATGTCAATAACCATGGTCACATTGTGACATAGGTTCTCTCATGGTCATTAACCATGGTCACATTGTGACAAAGATTATCTCTTGGTCAATAACCATTGTCACATTGTGACAAGATTATCTAATGGTCCAACGTCACATTGTGACAACCATGATCATCCATGGTCAACCATGGTCAGCGATGGTCCAATGTCGCATTGTGACAAAGATTGTCTCAATATGAAAATCAACCATGGTCAAGCATGGTCAATCATGGTGAACCATGGTGAACCATGGTCCAACCTTACATTGTGGCAAAGATTATCTCAATATGAAAATCAACCATGGTCAAGCACAGTCATTCATGGTGAACCATGGTGAATCATGGTCCAATGTCGCATTGTGGCAAATATTCTCTCAATACGAAAAATAAATATGGTCAACCATACTCCATCGTCGCATTTTGACAAAGATTGTCTTAATATGAAAATCAACCATGGTCAACCATGTTTGTTTTAGGGTTTAAAATATTTATGTTAGGGTTTGTATATCTTGGGTTTACAATGTTAATCCCTTGGGTTTAATATTAATCCCTTGAGTGTTTAGTATTAAATCCTTGGGCTTATTAGTGCCTTGGATTTATAATATCAATCCTTTGGGTTTGTTAATGTAAGCATTCTTATTCCTAGGGTATAATATTATTGATAGGGTTTATAATATTAATCCTAGGGTTTAATATAAATCCCTTGGGTTTATAATCCATTCGGCTTATAATATAAATTCCTTGGGTTTATTAATTGCATTGTCACAAAGACTATCTCGTTATGAAAATCAATCATCGTCAACCATGGTCAACCATGGTCCAATATCACATTATGACAAGGAATGTCTATACAAAAATCAACCATGTTAAACCATGGTCAAACATGTTTATTTTATGGTTATAATACTTATTTTAGGGTTTATATACCTTGTGTTTATAATATTAATCCCTTGCGTTTAATATTATTCCCTTAGGTTTATAATCCATTGGGGTTTTAGTATTAATCCCTTGTGTTTATAACATCAATCCTTTGGGTTTATTAATCTAAGGTTTCAAATTCCTAGGGTATAATATTATTCATAGAGTTTACAATATTAATCCTAGGGTTTAATATAAATCCCTTGTGTTTATAATCATGTCCAACTATGGTCAACCATGGTCCAACATCACATTGTGAAAAAGATTGTCTCAATACGAAAATCAACCATGGTTAACCATTATCAACCATTGTCAAGCATGGTACATGAGGTCCTACATTGCATTGTGATAAAGATTGTCTCAATATGAAAATCAAACATGGTCAACCATGGTCCAATGTTGCATTGTGACAAAGCTGATCTCAATATGAAAATCAACCATGGTCCAACGTCGCATTATGACAAATATTGTTTCAATATGAAAATAAACCATGGTCAATCATGGTCGACCATGGTCAACCATGGTCCAATGTCGCATTGTGACAAAGATTCTCTCAATATGAAAATCAATCTTGGTCAATCATGGTTAACGATTGTCCAACGTCGTGTTGTGACAAAGATTGTTTCAATATGAAAATCAACCATGGTCAAGCATGTTTTTTTAGGGTTTATAACATTTATCTTATATTTTATATACCTTGGATTTACAATATTAACCCCTTGGGTTTAATATTATTCCCTTGGGGTTTTAGTATTAATCCCTTCGGTTTATTAATCTAAGGGTTCATATTCCTAGGGTATAATATTATTAATAGGGTTTATAATATTAATAATTACTTACATTTATAATATTTATCCCAAGCGTTTACAATATTAATCTCTTTGGTTCTCAATATTAATCCCTTGTGGTCTGCCTGGGGTATCTCAAGTGGTGATGGTCATGGAATGAAGTCTCACAGAACTAGAGATCTTGGATTTGATTCTTGTGCTACCCACCCCCCATAGCGGGGTGGATAATGAACATGTAAAACTCGAAAATCAGAGAGTCCTACCAAACTTACAAAAAAAATATATTAATCCCTTGTGTTTTTAATATAATCCTTTGGGTTTATTAATTCCTTGGGTTAATAATATTAATAATCCCTTTGGTTAATAATATCAAGATTTATCATATTATTGTTAATTTAAGGGTTCATATTCCTAGGGTATAATATTATTGATAGGGTTTATAATATTAATCATAGGGTTTAATATACATCTCTTGGGTCTATAATCCATTGGATTTATAATATATATTCCTTGGGTTTATTAATCTCTTGGCTCTATAATATTAAAAATCGCTTATGTTTATAATATTAATCCCAAAGGTTTACAATATTAATCTTTTGGGTTCTCAATATTAATCTTTTGGGTTTTTAATATTAATGCCTTGGGTTTATAATAATAATACCTTTGCTTTATAATATAATCTTTTGTGTTTAATATTATTTCATGAGATTTATAATGTCTTAGGTTTATAATATTAATAATCCATTTTGTTAATAATTATTATAGTATTTATAATAGAATGATAATAATATTTTTTAATATAATAATAATAATTATTATATTTATATATTTATTAATATTAATATTAAATCCATATCTATTGATATTTATTGGTGTATATGACTATATTTAATAATGTGATGGTACATGTGATCAATATATATGTTTATCGAAACATATATCAACCACATTTATTAATATAATTGCGATAATAATAATTAACTCTTATTACACTTATAACAGATCTCAGAACAGATCTCAGAAGTCTCGGTGGCTCAGATCTCGGCATTTTGAGACAGGTATATATTTCTGACTCCTCTCCAGCAGCGCTCCTCTTCTCCTCTCTTGAGAAGTCTCGGTTCTCCTGAGCAAGTAAAATATGGCTCCGAGCTTCGCAAAAATAACTGGTGGCTCATCCGCCTCTGAAGGGCAATCTCCTGCCCATATCGTGAGTGAAGCCCCAGCTCCTACTATCCAAGTGGTCCAGGACTCACTCGATGAAGCTTTGAAGTTCTCCGAAAGTGCCCTAATTTGCCTCTTCAATGGTTTTTGGCCGCGGCTGATAGCACTCCACAATTGGATCTCAGAGGTATGGAAGCCTATCATTTCTGAAGAAATTAATATCTACCCGTGTGCTAGAGGTTTCTTTATAGTAGATTTTGAAAATCCTGAAAGCAGACAATGTATTCTAGACTCCGGCCCTTGGTTTTGGGAAAAATCAGGCCTATTCATGAAGCCATGGAACCCATCATTCGATCCCTCTACAACAGTGATAACCTCAGCACCAGTTTGGGTGAGATTGCCAAGCCTACCCTTGCATCTCTGGAATCTCTCCTCGCTAAAAGCCATCGGAGATGCAATTGGGAAATTTTACTGCAGGTGCCCAGAAACAGAGGAATATGCCAGAACCACCTATGCACGCATCTGTGTGGAAATGGATTTTAGCGCCGGATTCTCAGCTGAAATAAACCTAACAAGTAAAGACTATGTGTGGAACCAGAAGCTTGATTATGAAAGTGTCCTCTTCAGATGTCGATCGTGCTTTGAGACGGGGCATCTAGCCAAAAATTGCCCAAAAGCCTCTGAGAAAAATTTTTCTAGAAAAAACCACCACAGATCTACATGGTGGGAAGGAGCACAAAAAGAACACTACACTGTCATCAAAGAAGAAGAATATTCTAGAGAAAATGAGTCACAAGAAATCAAGGAAGAAGGAAGCAACTCTCAAAACAAGCAAGGAGAAAGCCCGCCCCAACAAATCAACAGTTATGAGGATTTGATTACCGCAGAAAATAAATCTTCATTTAACAGCAAAGCAGATCTCCTAAACCAAACTTCTTCTCCGACTATTTTCAAAAGAACGAACACAATAGATGGCGAAGCTAAGACACCAATGTCCCAAGAACCAGAAGAGATGAAGGAGATACAAGAAAAAGGAAGTTGGAAGACCGTAGAGAAAAGAAAGAAAGCTACAACACCAATCTCGCCAAGAAAGACGAGGAGCCAGACAAGTAAAAATTAAGAAAATTGTAGGTCCGATAGACCAATTTGGTCTGAGTGGACGTTAACCATCATCATCATCATCATCAATAAAATAAAGGTAAGAAACTAAAATATCTATAAATAGTTCAAAATGTATATCATTTTTCAGCCTTTTAACACTTTGAACAACGTGTACAAACTCTCAGTTGGCGCAAGCTGCTGACCAGAGTTACCTTGGTCAACGTCAAAGTCCGTGAAAATGACAGCCGTGGCCGCGAGTTCGAATCCATTTGCACGACGAATCCCGCTACTTGACTAGAGTTTCGTGGCTTATTGTCAAAGTTTATGAAATTGGAGTCCTCGGTTGCGAGTTCAAATCTACTTGTGTGGTGAATTTTGCTGTTTACCCTCCGAAGTTCGTGAGAGTGAGAGCTTGTTTTTGTTGTGCGGTTTCAATCTTTATGCGATAATGAGAGGATTCAAAAGAAAGATTTTTTTTTTTTTTTTTTTTTTCAATTTAAAAAATATAAGTTTATCTATATAATTAATAAATGGAAAAAAAATCAAAAAGTCGCATGAAAAGTATTGAAAGAATAAAAATGATTAAAAATAATATGATATAGAGAAATTAAACCAACAAATTGTAAAAAAATTAAAAAATCATCTAGAGAGTATTTAGATAATAAAAATGATTAAATGGTCAAAAGTTTTCATTTTGTTTTATAAATAAAATTTATAATTTTCATTTTATCATATATATAAAATATATATATTAATGTTTAAAAGTCTTAGTAAAATAAGAAGCGAGAAGGAAAAACTTTATACATAGTAAATGTAATATGATAGGCACTATTTTTAAGGACATAAATAAACAACAAATTGTAAAAGAATTGAAAAGTCACATGGAGAGTATTTAACTAATAAGAAAGATTGTTCAATGGAAAGTTTTATTTTGTTTTATAAATAAAATTTATATATTTAAAAAAGAAAAAATCAATTTTTTTTAATATTATAAATTACATATTTTTTTATTTAAAAAAGTTTTCGGAAAAATTGCATAAGCACGCATTTATATTGTCAATAAATTATATTTTTTTATTGATAAAAATATTATTATTGGTTAAAATTTTGTAGTAGATTTTTGTATATTTATAAAATTATTTATATATTATTCCCTTTCTTTTTGTGATATAGTCTAATGAATATACTTTTATTGAATTCATATTTTTTTAATTTGGCTAATAAAAAAATGGAGTTGTACTTTACAGATGTACTTATAGACTTCCCTTACTCTAATTTTTAGTGGTCATGGAGTTTATACAATTTATCCAAACACCAATTTCCAACCTAGCATGTTGTATTTGTTCATTGAGCTTCATGTATCTCTCTTTTCTTATTAGATTACTTCATGCTCTTGCATTTGGAGTAGCTTCATGTAATTTGGATTACTATATTTGGATAAAGAAATCATTTTATAATCATGAATCAATAATAGTTGTTGGGTGAGAATCCAAAGTGTTTTCTATTCCAAACAATATGAAATCTAATTGAAACTTCTCCTTGCCATGAATCCATGATGTTGATTGCATGACATTGCCTGTCATCCATACATGATGTTTGTGTTGTCATTGGATATGCAATGATGCATATACATCTCATCATTGATTTCACTATAGATTTTACAACTGCTTATGTATTATTGGTTACAACTATAACATAAGATGCAATAAAATACAAGGAAAACATTAAAAAGTAAACCAAACCTATGAAGCAAATTTACTCAAAACAAAGAAAATTTTGTTGAAGGAAAGCTTGTTAGGCACATCTTTTATCAAACATTCTATCCATATAATCATAATCATCAATTAGGTATAAAAGAAAAAACTCAAATAGACCATAGTATATTTATTAAGGTTCATTTAAAAAAATTATGGGGTCCCGAGATCTAAAATTTTGAGGTTAGTTGAGAATTCAACACTACCTTTGCCAATATGTGCATCATATTAGGTTAATTATCACGAGAAGATTTACAAGTGTGATGAGTATCATTCATGAGACATTCATCCCTTAAAATTTTCCATCGACTTATCATTCCAAACATCCAATTGATTGTTGATGTTGGTTTACAAAGTGGATGTTGTGTTGAAGTTTCACATTCAAGTCCAGGATATACTTTCCTAAATAGGATATGGCTGATTCTCTTTAGTTATCACTATGAAGGTCCAATCGAGCACTGTAGTTAGAAACCCAAAGGTATATAAGAGACCTATATCACTTATAACAGAATAAATGATCTTAGAAAACTTGCAATCTCTAAAATTCAATAATTTCATTAGTGTAGAAATATTTTTACGGTGGAAAATAGTATGGGAGTGGACCAATGCCTCCTCAAACGATTATGAGTGACACATTTAAAACGAATCTTGGCATGAAGTTCATCTTGTTGGTATAAACTATCAACAAACATTTTGGTAAACCTGTATGGTCCTATCACTTTGAATAGAAACATGATCATATGGATATATAAAAAAAAAACATTGAAAACATAGATCTCCATAGTCACCCATTTGAACAATGACTTATGCTAAATGATTAAAATTGACTAGCAATAATTTTTTCTTCTCTATGTAGTTGTTTTAACTTGTCCTTTTTTACTTGGTACACGCATTTCAACTAGTTGTGAACAAGTTTAGAATTGGTGAAGACTACAATTCCATTGGATCGATACTCCCTAGTTGTTCCTAAGCCTTCTACTAGTGCAATATAAAATGCTTCATTTTTTTTTGTCCTTCCAGGTACATTCCTTTCCCTTTAGAGGATTTTTTTCTTTGCAATATTGTATAGCACATAAGTAATCACTGCTTGTCATAGATTAGGATAATAAGAAACTTCTATGCATAATGTTCATTTTTCAACTATGTTTAATGTGTTTTTTGATCCCTATAAAACACAAATTCAATAAAATGAATAATATATATATATATATATATATATATATATATATATTCCAAATGTCGTAGATTATGGTAGAATGATGAAAAATAAATATATATTTTGATGGAATGATGGAATATTTCAAGATCTATTGTGGTTAACTTCCCCAGTTGAATAATAATGGTAGTTTACAAATCAATGCCCTTGGGAAAATGTCTTAACAAATGGTCTCATGTTGTAATGCCTAGGAATATAATCCAAAATGTTTAATTAGTTTGGTTAATTTCATCAAAAATAAATATCAAACTCTAATAGTGCACAAATTCCAAAAATCATTTTATATTCTAAGTTTCATATTAAACATCATTTTATATTCTAAGTTTCATATTGCAACACATATTGAGCATCCTTCAAATTCAGTAGCAAGTATGAGTAAATAGATCCCAAACATGAATAAGAATTTAGTGAGACACCATTAACATCCTAGTTTAGAATGCACTATTCATTAAATTATTCCTCATCGAACATCAATTTAAAATGATGTCTCCTCTTTATTTGAGATATTTTCTCCCTTGAGCGGAATATTTATTTATGTCCACATGGAAGTTAAATATTTTTCCCAAGGTTTTCTTAAATGCATATCCGATCCTAATGTGTATATGTTGAGTCATATTTGATTTTCTTGTGTTGATAGTTCTATATATAGAAGCTTATTCATTATAGGGAAGGATATCAAGTGATATATATTACCTCCCGAGGGGTAACTTCTTGAAGAGCCACCCCAAAGGGTGTATGCTATTGAAATATTTGGAATTTCTTTACTTACATATGATCTTCACTCATCCAAAACACTCACTCATTTTTCTTCTCAAACACTCATCCAGGCTCAACTATGATGTATCACATGTCTTCTTAGTTCTCAGATAGTAGAATGCAACTATTGGATGGTGTACCATGACTCCATTAATGTAAGTGGATGATGTTATGGCTTTAGTTAGTGGTAACAATGGTGCTTATCAATGTGGGACTTAATTACACTTCATAATCCTCTATTGTATTCCTTTGTCTTTTCATACTTCGTAGAACAATTTTCTCATATAATGTCATATCAAATTGCCAGGTTGTATTACTAGGTGACTTTTAGAGGTAGTTCTCCATATCCCCTTCATACATAACACTCTCCACCTTACCCTTTCACCTCCATTCCATTCTTGAAAAATGGTATGTCCCCCTTCATGCTTAGCTTCTTAAAGATCATTATTAAAAGGTCTATGTAAGAATGAAATTGTGAAAATACATAATTGTAATGAAAATACCATGATCATCTATAAAATATATGAAGGGGAAAAGAGGTGAAAATATAATATTAATTTGAATAAGATTGATGATAGAGTTGAAATCAGAAAGAAACAAATCTTATGATTTATAATAATTTAGAGTAGCATGATGCAAACTACATATAATAGGTATGATAAAATAAATATAATAAAATCAGAAAGAATCAAAATCAGATTGATTATAGATGGTGGAGAAATAAAATTCCAATTTTAATTAATACCCAATATTGATTCTCAAATAAAAAAATTAACACAAAGAAAACAATAACAAATTAGTTTGCACAATAATAACATGGAAAACACATGCTACACTACATTGATTTTCAATGATGAGATAAATATTTTTCATCATAAAAAATTAATGTGATTTTCAACCCAATCTAGGGCCTCAAATCCTCTAATTGTTACTCCCATGACTCTCCATATACCTAAGACTAAAATCATTATTAGTACTTCCATGCCTAATGAGATTCCTTCACTATTCAATGAATCTTATACTTACCATGAGAATACCAATCCTTAAAATTAGATATTTCGTCATGTTTATCAAGTTTGGACTATATCGAATATTAACCTATCAATGGATATTTTCCATCATGCCATGTATAATTTTGTTGCAAAAATTGCCATATTTAAAATTTTTATACCCACATTCAAATCAATAAACAACTAATTTGTAAGGGCTTTCATCTTCTATATAAGTCATTCAACACTTTTCTATAAGGCAATAAGGGTTAATTGTCGATCATGCCACTAAGTACACTGACATCCATAAATCCTATATTTATCTTCAATATTAAGATTAAAAAACATTTCGGTTTTCATATGGATAAGATCGTTGGATTTCTTGCCTAAATCCATGGATTAGATCATCAACCAAGATTTATACATATTGGATGTTATTCATGGATAGGACAAGTGAATAAGGAAACAATGTGAATTGGAGGGTCATTATGGCTTATCACTTAAATATCAAGTTGTGTCAATTCATGCTAGTGTTCCTACCACTTATATATCTACTCTTATCTAGTCCTATAATGAAGTCCCATCACCTTCTAGTACCCTAAATTATGTGCTACATGGGATAACAATCACTTATGTCTCGTTGAAAATGAAACTGCTAAGATTCAAGTGTAACAACAAGTCAAAGTCCCATTTTTTTGTTTGTTTATTCTTGAAAGGCCTCAAGGTCCCATATTTTTATGTCACTTAATCTTGAAAAATATTTTTAGGGACTTTGTGTGTTTGGTTCAAAGATCCTAGTTTTTCTTATATCCATATTTTTTTCCTTTTGGTTAATCTCATTAAATTCCCTCTAAGAAGGCATGGTAGTACACAATAAAATTGTAGGAAAATAAACAAATATAATGTTAAATAATAATAAAAAACTGAAAAGGCTTCATTGCATAATAGTTTTCATGTGGCCAATACTCTAACAACACAAATCTTGAAGCCAAATAAACAAATTTAATATTAACAGATCAACAAAAACCCAAAAACATTCATTGCATGGTAGTTGTTCTATGACCAATGCTTTAACATTCCCAAACTTGAAGCCTATGTTAAACAAGAATTCTTACCATTATTTTCACTTCTATAATTGACATATATGAGAAATTAGGTTTCACTACCATCATCTCAAGGGTGTACTAACCAACATATAAGATATGTTGGAGAATGTGGAATCAAGATGGGGCACAAAGAGATAGACCAAAATTACATTATTTAGTTTTTATATCATCTTTATATATATGTCACCTTATCTATTTTTTGTTTTTAGATTCTCTCTATAATTATGTGTAAATTTGTAATATATTTACTATATATTTAAACGACTAACTAATAAGTCACTAAAAACATGTACATACATAGGAAACAGTGTACCAACTAATATGAAACTCTTTGTCTTAAACTTACTTTTAAGATGTCGTTATGTAGCCAAATCTCCTCCTCTACTTTTAACATGTCGACATGTATCCCAATCTCCTCCTCTATATTATCTTCATATAGGAGGAAGGACAATGTTAGAGGAAAGGTACACCTTATACTAAAGGAAAGTATCACTTTCTCAAAAATGTACTTTCTCTCCCTTGTGTCCATTTGTCCTTTAGGAATCTTGCAAGTGCACTTGTTTTTAATTGACATTTCAATATAGTTATGAGTCTATTCCAAATGGTTTAAAGTAACATATTCATATTAATGCATCTCATTTTAATAAGGAAAGGAGAGTCATGTCCATTTTTCCTTTGGGAATCTTACAAGTGAAATTGTTTTTAATTGACATTTCAATATAGTTATGAGTTTATTACAAATGGTTTAAAATAACAGATTCATATTAATGCATATCATTTTAATAAGGAAAGGAGAGATATCGTTCAATGTAATTTTGAGGTGTGATGAGGAGCATTGATTCTCAAGATCCAACTAATTATATTTGGGCCCAAAGAACAATGGTGGCGATTCATTTTTTAGCTTGATCCTCATTACAAGTTGCAGAGATTGTTTATCAAAGACTAATTTTCTCACATGGCTTAACTAAATTCTGTTTTTTCTTCTTAAATATGCAACTACTTATTCCTCTAATATTGTTACTCACTTCCCCTATTTTTTGAAATCAATAAGATGAAAAGAATTCAAATATATCAGCCACATAGCTCTTGATTCAAACTTATAGTTTCAATGTTTAATTTCTAGCTTATTATTTATTTAAACAACTTTAGAAGCATTTCCTTTCTTAGACAATTGGACTCTTTTTGAAATTTCCCTATTTTGTTTTCAAGTGTCAATGCAAAGTTGCAAACCCATATTTCAATGTTTTTCTTTCTTGTGCATCCTATCTTGTGATTTTTTTTGGTGATAAGGATTTTCTTCTATTTTTGAAAGAAAGTGTAAGATTTCAGCTATGTTTGCAGGAAATAAATTAATCTTGTTTTTTACGGAATGTTCATAAATTTCATGATTTATATATTTTTCCTTTTGGAAGTGAAATAATTGGCTTTTATTTCAAGCCTAGTTGCAAGAAGTAAATTCAATAATATTTAAATACCATGAAGGAGGTGTTAAAAATATTTTATGGAGTTCAACACATTTTAGTTCATTTCCATCGACGTGTATATGCAATATGCATTTGCACACATGATGAACACACTGTATTTTCTGATTTAGAAGAAGACAATGATATTTAAGGTAGGGGCGTCTAAGTGGATTATCATTTGACTTGTCTTTTATATATGCCTTGTGGAGAAGGAAGCCACATGTTGATTCAATGGTTGTCAATCCTTCCAAATTCATGTAGGATATTTGGGATGAGATCAGAGAAAGTGATGCGAGAGAAAAAAATACTTTTGTGACTGGAGAAAGAGTGTTTGAAGGTTTCCTGGAGGAAGATGGACTAGGCTAGCCATGTTGATGCAGAAAATTGCTGCTTTTTAAATTTGTAGATCTGTGGGTTATGGGTCCACGATATGAACGAAATAGTTCACTATGCAGCAACACATTATCGCTTTTATGGACCACCATCCATACTCCTCTATGCAGTGCATGCAATTCCACACGAGTTCAAGCTTGTACACAACATGAGATGAGTGTTGATCTATCTAAAAACATACAGTTTCACGGAAATTGAAGAACTAATACACTCATATACACAGCAACAAAAAATTCATAACAACAAAACACATGATTTATATTACTTTCGAATTCGAATTACAATACGCTTATATGAGCCAGGTCGCTCACTCAGCGCTTGATATTACATGGCATCTGGCCTCTTTTTTTACTATATCGAAGGCTATAATTTATATATAACACAATACATCGAATGGATCATTTCAGATCCATTCGTTTCTCTTAGGATCTCCTAATAGTTTGCTAAAATCATGTACTTCCCTATTTTTATAATAGGTTGACCATATCTACTTTAGTGAAATGGCTTACAATCTCTTAAAATAGTAATTTCATTGATAAAAATTCAACAAACTCAACAAAATGTGAGTAAATCTCGTCCTCATGCCATGCTTTCTCTTTTTATAGCATTGGATTCCGATTTTAATGAAGGGTGCTCCGATGCTCCTGCATCAGACTCCCGAGGTACAAAAATTCTTATGACCTCCTGGTCATATGTCTCCTTCATCCCTTAGAAATTCTAGCCACATCCTCTATGGAATTGCCTTTATGATCTTTCTGTGAGCTGCAATAAAACCTCTGCAGTAACAAGTCCTCCTTGCTACCTGATACCTCACCAAGCTTCTCTCCTCTGACCTCAGTCTTTTGGAATCTTTCTGGTTCTCTCTCCTTGGAACCATTTGAGCACTCCTTGCTCTAGGCTACTGCAATCTTATCACCTTCTTCTGCTGCTACCTGTATAACAATAGAAAGACCAAAAACTCTCCAATATACAACATAACTGTGCCTCCTACTTTTGTACGAAAACTATTTCTCGTAGGAAACCTTTTCCTGTTCTGATACCATTTTGATGCAGCAAAATTGTTGCTTTTTAAATTCATGGATCTATGGGTTATGGGTCCACGATATGAATGAAATAGTTCACTATGCAACAACACATTATCGCTTTTATGGACCACCATCCATACTCCTCTACACAGTGCATGCAATTCCACACGGGTTCAAGCTTGTACGCAACATAAGATGAGTGTTGATCTATCTAAAAACATACAGTTTCATGGAAATTGAAGAACTAATACACTTGTATACACAACAACAAAAATTTCATAACAACAAAACACATGATTTATATTACTTTCGAATTTGAATTACAATACGCTTATATGAGCTAGGTCACTCTCTCAGCACTTGATGTTACATGGCGTCTGGCCTCTTTTTTTACTATACCGAAGGCTATAATTTATATATAACACAATACATCGAATGGATCATTTCAGATCAATTCATTTCTCTTAGGATCTCGTAACAGTTTGCTGAATTCATGTACTTCCCTATTTTTATAATAAGTCGACCATATCTAATTTAGTGAAATGGCTTACAATCTCTTAAAATAATAATTTCATTAATAAAAATTTAACAAACTCAACAAAACGTGAGTAAATCTCGTCCTCATGCCATGCTTTCTCTTTTCACAACATTGGATTCCTATTTTAATGAAGGGTGCTCGGATGCTCTTGCATCAGACTCCCGAGGTACAAAAATTCTTATGACCTCCTAGTCATATGTCTCCTTCATCCCTTAGAAATTCTACCCACATCCTCTATGGAATTTCCTTTATGATCTTTCTGTGAGCTACAACAAAACCTCTGCAGTAACAAGTCCTCCTTGCTACCCGATACCTCACCAAGCTTCTCTCCTCTGAGCTCAGTCTTTTGGCATCTTTTTGGTTCTCTTTCCTTGGAACCATTTGAGCACTCCTTGCTCTAGGCTGCTGCAATCTTCTCACCTTCTTCTACCGCTACCTGTATGACAATAGAAACACCACAAACTCTCCAATCTACAACATAACTGTACCTCCTCCTTTTGCACGAAAACTCTTTCTCACAAGAAATCTTTCCCTGCTCTGATACCACTTTGATGCAACAAAATTGCTGCTTTTTAAATTCGTAGATCTGTGGGTTATGGGTCCACGATATGAATGAAATAGTTCACTATGCAACAACACATTATCGCTTTTATGGACCACCATCCATACTCTTCTACGCAGTGCATGCAATTCCACACGGGTTCAAGCTTGTACACAACATAAGATGAGCATTGATCTATCTAAAAACATACAGTTTCACGGAAATTGAAGAACTAATACACTCGTATACACAACAACAGAAAATTCATAACAAAAAAACACATGATTTATACTTTCGAATTCGAATTACAATACGCTTATATGATCCAGGTCACTCTCTCAGCGCTTGATGTTACATGGAGTTTGGCCTCTTTTTTTACTATACCGAAGGCGATAATTTATTTATAACACAATACATCGAATGGGTCATTTTAGATCCATTCGTTTCTCTTAGGATCTCGTAAGAGTTTGCTAAAATCATGTACTTCCCTATTTTTATAATAGGTTGACCATATCTACTTTAGTGAAATGGCCCTCAATCTCTTAAAATAGTAATTTCATTAATAAAAATTTAACAAACTCAACAAAACGTGAGTAAATCTCGTCCTCATGCCATGCTTTCTCTTTTCGCAGAATTTTTCTGATTTTAATGAAGGGTGCTCGGATGCTCCTGCATCAGACTCTCGAGGTACAAAAATTCTTATGTCCTCCTGCTCATATGTCTCCTTCATCCCTTAACAATTCTACCCACATCCTCTGTGGAATTTCCTTTATGATCTTTCTGTGAGCTGCAACAAAACCTCTGACCCGATACCTCACCAAGCTTCTCTCCTCTGAGCTCAGTCTTTCGGCATCTTTCTGGTTCTCTCTCCTTGGAACCATTTGAGCACTCCTTGCTCTAGGCTGCTGCAATCTTCTCATCTTCTTCTGCCGCTACCTGTATGATAATAGAAAGACCACAAACTCTCCAATCTACAACATAATTGTACCTCCTCCTTTTGCACGAAAACTCTTTCTCGCATGAAATCTTTTCCTTCTCTCATACCACTTTGATGCAACAAAATTACTGCTTTTTAAATTCGTAGATCTGTGGGTTATGGGTCCACGATATGAACGAAATAGTTCACTATGCAGCAACACATTATCGCTTTTATGTACCACCATCCATACTCCACTGTGCAATGCATGCAATTACACAAGGGTTCAAGGTTGTACACAACATAAGTTAAGTGTTGATCTATCTAAAAACATACAATTTCACAAAAATTGAAGAATTAATACGCTCATATACACAGCAACAGAAAATTCATAACATCAAAACACATGATTTATATTACTTTCGAATTTGAATTACAATACGCTTTTATGAGACAGGTTGCTCTCTCAGCGCTTGATGTTACATGGCGTCTGGCCTCTTCTTTTACTATATCGAAGGCTATAATTTATATATAACACTATACATCGAATGGATCATTTCAAATCCATTCATTTCTCTTAGGATCTCATAATAGTTTGCTAAAATCATGTACTTCCCTATTTTTATAATAGGTTGACCATATCTACTTTAGTGAAATGGCTTACAATCTCTTAAAATAGTAATTTCATTAATAAAAATTCAACAAACTCAACAAAATGTGAGTAAATCTCGTCCTCATGCCATGCTTTCTCTTTTCGCGGCATTGGATTTCAATTTTAATGAAGGGTGCTTGGATGCTCCTGCATCACATGCACAAACACAAATTCATCAGTGACTTGCAGACAAAGAAGTAGAGATCGACTTTCTCATAACTTCCATAGGCCATATAGCCATATTCACCACTACAATTCTAAGAGGGAGGCATAAAGAAAGAATTAAAATTTACCATGAAGGTAATAATTTGAGTGCTCTATAAAGAATCTAACAGTTCAAACAATCACTCATCGTGCTCATATTTCCTTGCACACCGTGAACAAATGATAACCTTGTTTGGATAAATTCTTATTCAAGCAAATCTGAAAGCTTGAGAAGGAAAAAATGGTAGCATCAACATTAACTTGTGCTATATGGCTATAATGTGTGTATACATGGTTATAAACCGTCTTTGGGACTATTTTACCTTATCAGAGGATTGATTTAACTTACTTTGGGGGTTGGATTCTTAAACATAATGCAACTAATGGAACTTGTTACATTGTTTTTGTAGGATATAGTTAGAACCATCAGAGCAGTGAAAATTAATCTTGTTGAGAGAGGTCTATTGATCTTTTTGTTTTTTTTCTCAGCCAATATGGAGTGATAAATTAACAAGTTGTACATAATTCTTCCCTCAGGTGAGAAACATAGCATAGATTGGGTCGTTGAATATTACAGGTAGGTCCGACATTGGCAGATGGGACTCGACATCCAAAGGAAACAAATTTTTCTTTGGTTTCTCTCATTCGGCACCTGAAACACTCTGTATATATATTGCATGAAAAATGACAATAGATAGTAAATATAAAATTTACAATGAAATCGACAAGTGCCTCTTTATGGCCAAAAGTATATGCATGGGTAGATTGTGGGAAAGCTGTTGTAAAGCATATATAATGGTCAAGAACTTAGCACAATATGTAATGATTAAGGAGTAAGTCCTCTAGTTTTCAAGGAGTTGTGTTTGCAATGAGTTTATCCTAAATATATCCTACTGCTAGGCATCTTAGATTTCTTCATCGATTACATGCACGCACTATGTAGATTATAATACCAAAACATATTTGATTAGTTATATGTTGTATTTATCAACTATATGTTGGCACTAATCTATCTGCGTTTTATTTATTTGAACTAAAATTTAGAGCCCACCTCTAATGTCAAAAAGGTCAAAGGGAAAGGAGGGGGTGTTGGCATGTATGAATTTAATAAATTAGTACATTGTGATGTACTAACCGAACCCAACCAAACTCTAATTTATAAAAATTAATAATAATGTTGTTATTCTGTTTTTTTTTCAACATACCTCGGTTTTTTCTTTTGTGTGGTTGGATTGACAAGAGGACAAGGAGGTTGTCAGAATTCCATCAGCGTCGATGAGGTGCAAGAACTGCTTTGGCATCCAACAATCCTGCAAAAAGAAAAATAATAACAGTTGCAAACAAAAATATCCAGAAAAAACATCACATAACTACCCACATTTTTTAAATTTAACTTGCAAAAATTCTTCCATGGAAATGACACAAATTTACGCCTAAACACATTGGATGAGACAAAACACAATGAGGACAAGCTGAAACAATAATGCAAAAACACAATCGACGAGCCAAAATAATAGTGCAGAAACACAATAGACCAAAATAGAATGCAAACGCGTAGAAATATAAAAATGTGAAAACAACACAATGCGAAAACTCTGCAACGGTCTCAAGGCCTACATATATATAAAATGTTTTTTGGTTGAAAAACTTATTCGGCCGAAAAAATTTGTTGCTGGATTTTTCCCCCAGCACCCAAATATCTGTCGCACACTGTCATTAATTTAAATGATCAATTTTTAGGCCGAAAGTTAAATTCAACTGTTCGGATGAAAAAATGTTTAGTTCGGCTGAAAAGGTGAAATTATGATTTTTTAGCAAGAAATTCTCACAAAAGTGTAACCCAACTTCACATTTTCACCCTTAATCATACTACGGGATTACTAGGTACATGAGAGTGGTTTCCCAAGTGTTGTGCCTAATGTTTTAAAGTGATAAATAAATGAAAAGTTGTATAGGTGGTTTCATATATTATAAGAAGGCTTTTGATATGCTTGATAGTGTGTGGAAGGTCAAATCCATAAACAATTTATTTAAAAAAGGAAAGATTACTCGCAAGGTATCAACAAGGAATATACAAGGTGTTCAATCAAATAACTCCATTTATATTCCATGTATGTATGCTTCTTAGTCATGATTTTAAAAACTTATTAAATAATGATTCAAAATGGATCATTATATTTTTTTTAATCTATCTCGATGCTCAAAGATGAAAACATTTGAAGGAATCAAGTTGTAGAGTCATTTTAATAGTGGGTCTTGGTTTGGAGAATTGGGCTCTAAAACCTTTTGGAGCCATTTTGAGGCATTAAACAATATTTTTTGGGTCAACAAATTCTTGCTTGGGATGGAAGCCTTTCCAATGGTGGAAGAAATGTGTCAAATCAAGTTCATATTCAAAAGTTATGCATCTAAGAAGTTGACTTATCATGTTGACCACCATGGTATGCTCCGATGTGATGCTAGCTTTGTTACTCATGCATAGCAAGCTAGCCACGTGTGGGATTTCAAGAAGACTTTAGAATTTCCAACACTGTAACCGTAGTTGAAGGTTGAGGGAGTCTAATCTTACACCTAGTTGGCTATTAGGCTATGTTAAATATTGGGCCACCAAGAGGAGTAGGGATTCGATTTTGTGTTATTGTATTTTGTTTCATAGTTGAGTAGACAATTAGGAGTGGGAAGTTAGAGAGAAAAACACATGAAGTTATGTTTTTGTGGGGCCTTAGATGCTACAACTCTTAGTTAACTGCATATAGAGTACCTCTTGTACTTGCATATTTTCCATACCAAAGAAAATAGAGGAGAGCATCTTCACTTCCTAAGTGGGTTTTCTCACATAAAGATTTCCCATGGCAAAATTTGTGTTTATGGTAGATATGTATGTCTGTGTGTTTAATTATGTTTTTCTATTTCTTACATTTTGTTTATTTTAAGATTCATTTAATGAAAAATTAATTAATACAAAATTTAAATAAAAATTAACCAAATTTGTTGTGACAAATTATTTCACAATAATAACTACAAAAATTAAAAAATCAAAAAACAAAACTTTAGATTGATAAACATTGATACACTTTTTTAACTTAAAAAAATTCTATGAAATTTAAATATATATATATATATATATATATATATATATATATATATATATATATATATATATAATTTGTTATATAATTTCGATAAACATTTTATTGAATTAAATATATGACTATTTCTATAAAATATTACAAGAATATATTAAGATTTTTCAAAACCCATTAATATATTAAATATTTATTTACTTTTTAAATTAATTGAAAATACATATTTTATATTTACAAATATAACATTTTAAATTTATAAAAATAAAATAAATGATTGGAAAAAACTAAAAAAAATTATTAGTAACAGTGAACACTTTTACCACATTCCTGCCCTATTAATGACAATGTAACACTAATACCATATTCCTGCCCTCAACTAGAGAGCACAAGGAATAATTCAATAACTTGTTTCTCATTAAAAGGATTGTATACGTATGGTACCAAGGGAGTGTAAGGAATAATAAGAATCGTCAATAACCTATTTTTAATTAAAAGAATGGTATATGGTTGGTGCGGATATATATGTTGCAGATTAAGAAAACAATGTACCAACGGAATACCAAGGGGAATACGAACGGAATTGCGTCGTCAAGTTGGAATATCTTGATATATCTCAGAATTTCCTCACTAGAAGTATCCCAACTTTTCTGAACAATTGCACATCCCTGCAACAATTGATCAGTTACCAGAGCAATCTTATTGGTCACATCCCTCCAGCTCTAGGCAATTGTACTCACCTATTGGCTTGCTTCAGAACTTAGAGCAACTATCTCTAGCTTCCAACCACTTGATTGGAAGAATCCCAGTGGAATTGGGCTTTCTATACAACTTACAGATATTGTCTCTACGTTCCAACAACTTGAGTGGAAGAATTCCAGGGGATTTGGGCTCTCTGCAAAATTTAGAGACATTTTATCTATTCTCCAACAACTTGAGTGGAAGAATTGCACATGGTTAGATCGTGTCGGAGAATAAACTTAGTGGACACCTAGGCACAGTGTTTCTAATTTCCTTGAGCATTCTCCCTGCTCATTCAAACAATAGTTTTTCTAGGAATCGTCATTCATTTTTGCCAACTACACTACACTTCAAGTACTAGATTTAAGGAAAATTAAATTGATAAGTAAGTTTCCCAAATCTTATGCATCTTTTCAATCATTACGAGTTTTAAGTATTGGTTATAATAAGATTCAACGTGGTATATTTTTCAATCATTACGAGTTTTAAGTATTGGTTATAATAAGATTCAAGGTGGTATATTTAGTTGGCTAAAAAAAATCTCTAAATTGGTATTGGATTTTTTCAATAATAAATTTATAGGGAGAATCCTTTTTAATTTAAGGAGACTCTTAGCATTTCAAATGGAGTCGTCTAGCGAGGCGGAGGAATTGCTCGGACGGCTAAAAGTGGCCGGAATCTGGACAAAAAAAATTCAAATAATTTTGTAGAGACAGTGTTTGAATCATGTTTTTGATGGTGGAAATGGATTCAGCACCATCAAAAACATCTAAAACACCTAAAATTTTGAAATTTAACAATTATAACTTGGATTTACAAAAATCCTTGCCAGATTTTCTGTAAATATGACTGAAATTTCTATAACTTTCCGAGCAATTACTCCGGCTAGTTAGACTACGACATTTCAAATACCTAGGTCTTCCCAACTGATTGGTAATACATTATATTGTGATGTGCAAGTTAACATTAAAGCCTTTGAGTATTCTCTAATATATGTGTTACTAGCAAATTTTAATAAAGCATAATAATAAATGATATCATAAAAAAATAAATATTGATTCCTTAAATAACATAATTTTTTCCAATATATTAATGAAAATTAAAAAATCTATAATACTTTTATGAATAAAATGTGATCAGATTTTATATTTTTCATATTTATTATTCCTCTCTATTGTATTTTTTTCACAATTAAGTGTTATTTTCATAATTTTTGTTTTTGTTTTGTTTTTTTTTGTTTTTGTTTTTTTGTTTTTTGTTTTTTGTTTTTTTTTTTTTTTTTTTTGTTTTTTGTTTTTCTTCGCTCAACATTTATATATTTTAAGTAGTCTATACAATAAAGTGACGCATGTATGTGATGCTTAGATTTTTTATAGATTTTGAAAGTAACATTCTTGATTTAGTTTGGAGAAAATTAACTCATTTTTCTTAATAATTTACAATTCCATATACTTTTTCAAATGGTATTTGATTATTTTAACTTGATTCATAAATTATTGTTATTTATTTATAAATTAATTAATTGAATTTTTTATTTATTTATAAATTAATAAATTAAAATTGGTGATTTTTTGTACTTACATTTTAATTTAAGTTAAAATTTAAATGAATATTGGAAATTAGATATGAACAATTTTGTAGTAAGAAGAAAATTAAAGTTTTTTATATTATTATAACATTTTTTTGTTGTTGTAAATCTAAGGTTTTCTTTTATGTCAAAAGATCATATTTCAACATATAGCTTCCCAAAATCTTATTGGTCTCACTCATACTAGATTTGTTAGCTAGTAGATGCAAACCCAAACATATAGCAAGTTCTCAAAATAGCAAAAATAACCAGAACCGAAAAGGCAGGTAAAACTAGAAAACTTGTAAGACCAAGATACAATCAATAGTTATAAAAAAAATAGAAGACTTGACCAGAGCATGTTGGTCTAGACTCGATCCAGGAGATGGAGTGGGTTTGAAATTGCAATGGAAGCATTTCTCCATATGGGTCAGCTTGATTTCAATCCGATCCAACTTCTCCTGAATGCGCAACTTCCCTCTCATCATGATGGTCAGTCTATTATGCATCCACCACTGGTTTCATTGAAGATGGTTCATGAAGTTGATAATGTCATTACAATCATCATGTCAAGCCCTGTTGAGATGATCCAAGGAAAGAGTGATCTACCTCAAAACACTGTCATTTTTAGCGTGTGGAAGGATGCGAGCCACTGTGGAAGAAGGCTAAGAGGGTATCATGTCAACAGCCTCACCCTGGCCATGATCTTCCTCTGCATGCCCCCCACCTTGCCCCTTATCTCCTACGCCCCTTCGCACCTATCCATGTTGGCAAGGCATGGCCAACTGGACTGTCGTCGAACATGTACCCAAGCTCCTCTAAACCACACACCCAAAGAGTAAATCTATTACAACAAGACTTTGTATGCACCAAAATAGCTAGGGATGCCACCCACTAATGCTTTGAACCACAAACAGAGTTCTCTACTAAGTGTAGTTGAATTCCACCTATGGGTCTCCTCTCATGTTTATAAAAATGCCCGTAAGCCACCCCTAAGGTGATAAAATATTGTTGGTGATGGTCTTCTATAGGGGTTTTCCTTTGTTTGAAACGAACTCCACCACTACCTAGACTTACTCTAAGAAAAATTGCACATATATATCTCCCAGGAAAGTGTTGAAAGGCCTAGCAGAACTGAAACTAAACTCAATTAAACCTGGGACTAGACCATCAAACATTGACTCTCTACCCACACCAATAAACACAGAACAATTACACTACTGAGGATCAAAAAACTTATCAAGTCAAACAAATATGAGGCTACACAGAAGTTTCCCTAGGAAAACTCCTCAACCCTCTAGTAAAATGATAAAATCTCTAGCGACTCGAGACTTATGCATAGAATTTAAAATTCCAAGAGCCTTTGCTTGCAACCACCCTCCACAAAAATTAGCAATGAGGCCTAATTCTTTAGATACAAAGGTGATAGACTTAGAGAGAGAACCAAGGCATCTTACCTCGTTCCAGATGTGATGAACCAAAAATGACTTCTAAGACACACCTAGTGTTCCTGCAATAATTTCAAGCGATAGGTGGTCAGATAAATCTTTAGGTAGCTTCCCAGAGGCATGCCCAATTCCTAGATCCCAACTTAACTTCGATTGAGCTAACGTCCCCCCACTTTACTATCCTCATGTATAACTACAACAAGGATTCCCCTCCTCAGTCACTCGCTAGGTACATAGACAACATTACCCCTAATTCTGCATATATTTCTTATCAAAGGTAGGCAAAAGACACTTCCACACCCATCCCATACCATATTGTACAAACCTCCACCAACAAATGAACCGACATCCACACAACTACATCCCAACTCCAAATATCACCATAGCCATCGTTAAATGAAAATGAATGCCACTTTACCACAAGTTGATAACTCGAATGAGGGTGCATGTTTCCTAGTTGCCACAACATGTGACTATTAAATTCCATTATGATCCATGGGGTGGTGAACCCCCACAATGATCCCCACAACTCAATGTTGTGATACCCCATTCAAGGAATTGTCATAACATTTGTAAAATTAAAAGTAAAAATGGAAAAGTTTAGAAAAACTTAAAAGTGAAATATATGTTTTTTTATTATTTTTGGGCACCACACAAATTAGTATAATGCATAATTTTGTATATAAATTTAATTATTATTAATTAATTATTGAATCAATAAAATTATGATATATAGTTCATGGAACCAAACGAGATTAAAAGTTATATTGATGCTTGTGAGCTTTGTGATCATGTAAAAAACAATATCATTGGACATTCCAACTATCACAACATCTAGTTTCTTAAGGGAACCACCATATTATTCTCAGTTATGATATTTCATTGGGAATATGATCATCTTTATTACCCCACACCTAGTGGAAGTACTTCGCCTTAACCCAATGATTTTGTTCGAATATAATGCAATTTGGAGGATTCCATGTATCAATTTACATCACATAGGGATAAAAGGGACATGGAGACACATATTTCATTTTGGAAAACTTATTACATTAGAACCACAAAGATTGTGTACAACTAGATAATTGAGAACTCAAAGAAACTATATTCATGGAACAGTGCTTCTTGTAGACAACATACTAGAAGCATGGTCGCAGTAACCCTTTATGGATTATATTTGGGAGGTGCTCTCTCCCCATCTCTTAGTGTACACTCTTTATTGTGAGTTTTGTGTCCTTTAGAAAAATGTTTGATATGAATCGTTCTACCAAAATTTGGGTATCTTAAAGTGCTCCAAATAAATTGTCTCAAAATTAATATAATTTGCAGTTGGTATTTTGTAATTGTACTCATATTTAACTAATCATTCTTTTAGAAAACATCTTGACAAGGACTACACCAACATACTTGGGTCATCTAGTCTAGTTGGAAAATCTCTCATTATTCATTAATCTTTTGAGTGTAAGTATTAAACTTATTTGAGAAAATGCACATCTCTCTAAGTATTGGAAATTTATTTCAACAATGTCACTAGTCATGTCCTCTCAAGTCTAGGAAATTATATTTAGTCATGAAGTACTCATTTTTCTATAAACAAATCAAGTGGAAGAATTATATTTCAATTGGACATGTTATAAACCTTATATTCCTTGATCTATATTCCATAATTTCGAATAAAACTCATCTATATCTAGAAAAATGTTCCTCTTTTTTATTTTCTCTTGCTTCAAACATGCTAAATGGTAGTATCCTTGAATCTATTACAAAATTAGGCAAGTTGGCCCTTGTAAGTTTTTATGCAAACATGTTAACAAGCAACATTCTTTAGGGATTAGCATTTTAATCAAGCTTGAAATTTTTGATTTTCAGACAAATAATCTTAAGGGTATCGACAAATGTGTGTGTCTAAGGCTACTAAGATTGTCCATAAACAAGTTGCATAAAAATATCCCCTTATCTTTTTAAGCCCTATATATTGATTTATTACATTTTTATTATTGTACTAGTGTTGTCCTTATTAGTTAGCTAGGCCCTTCAACGGTCAACTAGAATCTTTAATTGTAATTATATCCTTTGTCTCATATATATACCAAGGAGACCGTGTTTTAGAGATCATCTAATATTTTTCATTTCCTATATTATAAAAGGAAATTATCCCCCAAAGAGGTTTCTCATTCATTTGTTTCTCTTATTCTCATGGCATGAAGTTGCTTTTCTTTCTATTTTTAGGTTTTTTGGTGTTTGATGCATAACATTTGGTTTAAAAACATACACTCCTTGGGTTTGACCACTTCAAATTAATCCTCTTGAAAAAAAAATATAATTTATTTTTTGTAATTTAAAATAGAAAAGGCTTTGAGGTGACATAACTAAGCACTTGTTATAATAATCTCAAATTATGGTTCATAACAATTTTCAACTTACATGTTGTGGAAGTTAGGGTTTTTTATTAGTCTTAAAATTAGTCTTAAGCATGTGTTTTGTGTAAAACAATCATATATGATTCTAAAAATATTCAAATTGAGTGCCACCATTTCTATTGAACATAGTATACACCATAGTATTTTAAATAAAAAATTTCAAAAGTATTTCTAAAAAATTGGATGTTGGGAAAGTTATGATAGCAATGCAAAGAATATAAATTAAAATTTTAGAGTCAAAGGTGTGAAATTTTTTAGTTGTATTAAGTGAAAAGTTAGCCTACAAAACAAACTCCAGATCAAGGTTTTTAGAGTGTCTCTTAAATTGAAACTTGCACAATTTATGATTGGAATATCTATTTGAGATGACTAAAAAAGTGTAATAAAGAGAAAATATAGGACAACTCTAAGTAAATACTATTTTTGGCTCACATGGCAAGAGTGGGTGGAAATAATTCTACATCTACCAAGCCTCTAAAAAACTCATCCATGACACCTAAATAATGTAAAGGCTTAGGGAAATAGGTATCTCAATTGAGGAACTAGTGTAATGGCATGGGTGATACTGTGAAAAAATATGTATCGACATGTTCACATGAAATCCTTAAAAATAAATTGAATATAAAATGGAAATATTAATGGATCAAAATATGGAAAAGTGGATGGATTAAAACATGGAAGTTAAAGATAAACTAGAGAAGTTGATAGATCAAAAGATATAATGATTACAAAATACATGGAATCCATGCTCTTACATACCTTAGATGGGAGGTTCTCTGAAAGTGCTATTGTTATCCAAGGAAATCATGAAAATAATGAAAACAAAATTGTTCAACGGTATTCACATATTGGGAACATTTTAACACATTTAGATAACATGAACAGTGAATTACTAAAATATGGTCATTCATCACTCAAAGATCCACATCATTAAGTGTTAGACTTGGGACCAAGGAAATATTTAATTCATAATATTGATATAAGGCAATTTGATGGTAAAGATAATTTAACATGGATATTCTAGATAGAGAAATTATTTAATATACATCAGCTAGCAACTTTACAAAAGGAAACTCTTGAATCCTTGTATTTAGAACCTAATCAATTTACTTGGTACTAATGGATTTGTGAATTAAAAAATATTACATTGTCTCTTGGTCAATTTTTATGAATGACTTGATATCACTTTATTGGGATATTATGAGCAACATATTCTTTAGTCAATCGATAAATCTGCAACAAAGAGTTCCAATTATAAAAGAAACTCATCAACTTCAATAGCTAAGTCTCCAAGTAAAGAACATTCCAAAGGATATTTGTTAGATCTTGTTACGAGGACTTTAAAGGAAAACACACAACATGAAGTGCATCTCTTGGAACCTGAATCCAAAAATCATGATTTCAATCTAGCATGGAAAGTTGAAAGTAAAAATATGGCTATTATAAGGGTTTTCACTAATATCTATATAGATTGCCTCGTTCCCTTTCCTAACTTAGCCCGACCTAAAAGGATGACACCTAAAAAAATAGTTGAATGAAGAGAAAAGGGACTATGTTTCAATTATGACAACAAGTATAATAAATTATATAAGTGTGGAGAGAATAAACTATCCTACATAGATTATGAAGAGGAAGAAGATCAAGAATTGGAACTATTGCAAGATCTATAATTAGGAGACTACTCCAACCATCTCTTGTCATATAGTGGCTAGCATTAAAACTTCTCAAAATATTTATATAGAATGTTATATCAAAAGAAAAAGGTAACAACATTGAATAGTTTTGGTAGTACCCATAAATTAATTCATTTCAAACTAGCCAAACTTTTCAATTTCTTTAATTATCTGGCACTAATGTTTCAAGTAATGATTACAAATGGAGGTATCATAAATTGTTCAAGTAAATGCATTATTAATTAAGCTCACTATGGGTGAGTATTTATTGGATAATATAATTTTCGTAATCCAAGTGGGTGGTGTTCATGTTATATTAGAGGTCCAATGCTTATAATCATTGGGAATATTGCCTCTTAATTTTTAGGAACTTTGTATGAGATTTTCCTTAGAAATTAGGAAAATTGAACTTAAAGACATGCAATGGAAGCTCTCTACATATGACCATGAAAAAAGTGCTAAAAAGGGAAATAGTAGTGATTGCACAATTTCATTCACTATATGTTCAAATAGCTAGGCCCTCTATTCTCATGGATCTCCAAAAATCTATTGACAACCATTTCACAGTATTTGAGGATATGCCTAAAGGTTTTCCACTTGCTCAAAATCATGAACATGTTTTTCATTCACAAAAGGAAATGTATCACCTAACGTCTAACCTTATAGGTACCTATATACACAAAATAATGATATTAGGCATATGGTTTAGTAAATGCTACTGAGGATTCCATTCATGAATGCAGGGGATCATCCATTAGGTTTCCCAGAAAGCTTTTCCTTGGGATTGTATATGTGTGTGTCAAACAGAGATAGAGAATTCTAATATATGTACCATGCATGTTACTAAAACAAATGATAATATGACTATTATAATATCTAGTATTTTATCAGTTGTTGGGTGTGGAGCTTGATTATCTTCTATAGTACCGGCATATTGGACCCCAGTTCAAAATGGGGCGGCAACGCCGCCCGTAAAATAATCGCTGCCGCCCCCCCCTGGCGGGGGGTTTCGGGGGCAGTGCCCCCGAAGCTAAAAACAACTGTAAAATTGCCTTGTAAAACTATAGTAATTTCTAGTCAATCTGGGCCGTTCATTAGGCGGATGATCTGACGGTAGAAATTATGTTTAGTTTATGGTTTTTTGCCCTAGAAGGCAACCCCTCTCTTTATATGAGGGCATTGTATTTGAGGCTGTGAGATAGATGTGTATTCGGTGAGCGAGAAACATAGAGGTGAGACTGTGAGAGAAAACAGAGGATATTACAGCGGTTTTGCTGTAGGTTGTATCTCTTCATTTTGCTCGATAATAGAAAGGAAGGACTGGCTGTTCGGGGTGGACGTAGCCCAAACTGGGTGAACCACGTATATCTGTGTATCTCTTGTTTTGTGCGTTTTCTGTGTTTATATTTCTGCAATATTTTATGTGTTCCATTGCTCCGTAATATATAATTTTCTAACAACTGGTATCAGAACCGAAGGTCTATTTGGCTGATAAACTCGCGGGAAAGAAGGGTTCCTGGTTCGAGTGGGAGCAATGGCAGAAGATGGTAAGTTTAGGATCGAGAAATTTAACGGCCAAAACTTCTCGCTGTGGAAGATGCAGATGGAAGATTATCTGTATCAGAAAGATCTATACCTACCATTGGGCGGAAAAACAAAGATGCCGACGGGTATGAAAGACGAAGAATGGAACCTTCTCAATAGAAAGGCACTCAGAACAATACGGTTGTGCCTTGCTGCGTCAGTCGCCTTCAACATTTCGAAGGAAACCACGACAGAGGGTTTGATGCAGACGTTGTCGAAACTATATGAAAAACCCTCGGCCTCAAACAAGGTATTTCTTATGAAACGGTTATTTAATATGAATATGTCGGAAGGTGGATCTGTTGCAAACCATTTAAATGATTTTAATACAGTTACAAGTCAGTTAAGCTCTGTAGGGGTAAACTTTGATGATGAAGTTAGAGCTCTGTTATTCTTGTGCTCATTACCAGAAAGTTGGAATGGTTTGGTAATGGCCATTAGTAACTCCGTTTCTGGATCTAGTACTTTAAAGTTTGATGATGTTGTCGGTGCTATCCTTAGCGAGGAAATGCGTCGGAAAAGCTCCGATGAGACATCGAGAAATGCTTTGAGTGCAGAGTCTAGAGGAAGAAAAATGGAAAGAGGAAAGAGCTCAGGATATCGCAGTAAATCAAGGAAAGGCAGATCCAAGTCCAGATCGGGGATAATGTGTTGGAAATGTGGAAAGAAAGGACACCTAAAGAAAGACTGTAGATCTCGGAAGGGAAAAGAAGGAGATGCACAGCAAGAAAACAATCATGAAGCAAATGTGACAGGTGAGGTGTTACAAGATGCTTTGATTCTTTCTTTCGAAAATATTACTGATTCCTGGGTGGTAGATTCAGGGGCTTCATTCCATGCCACACCTGATAAGAAATACTTTCATGGCTATGTTCAAGGAGATTTTGGACAAGTTCGTCTAGGTGATGATAAACCCTGTAAAATCGTTGGAATGGGTAAGGTTCGTGTAAAACAGCAGAATGGAAACCAATGGCTATTAAAGGAGGTAAGGCATGTTCCAGATCTAAAGAAAAATCTGATTTCAACAGGGCAGTTAGGTGGTGAAGGTTGTGTGACAACTTTCACAGATAAAGCTTGGAAGGTCACTAAAGGAGCCCTGGTAATAGCAAAAGGTGAAAAGGTTGGTACATTGTATTTATGCAATGGTATTTCTAACTCTGTTAATGCTTTAACTTCCAAAGGAGTAGATGCAGCATTATGGCATCATAGGCTCAGACACATGAGTGAAAAGGGGATGAAGATTCTTCACTCAAGGAATTTGTTGCCGGGTTTGAAGAATGTTGATTTGGACTTCTGTGAGAACTGCATTTATGGAAAACAGAAGAGAGTCAGATTTCTCAGAGTTGGGAAAGAAAAGAAGAACGAAAAATTAGAGCTTGTGCATACAAACGTATGGGGACCTGCTCAGGTATCATCTCGCGGTGGCTCTCGTTATTATGTTACTTTTATTGATGATGCAACTAGAAAAACTTGGATTTATTGTATTAAGAATAAATCTGATGTATTTGATACTTTCAAGAAATGGAAAGCTTTGGTTGAGATTGAGACAGGAAAGAAATTGAAGTGTCTTAGATCAGACAATGGAGGTGAATATTGCAGTAAAGAGTTTGATAGGCACTGTTCAGAGCATGGAATTCGCAGAGAGAAGACAGTTCCAAGAACACTACAAGAAAATGGTGTGTCAGAAAGGATGAACAGAACAATCATGGAGCGTGCAAGGTGCATGAGATTTCATGCAGGATTGCCTTTACAGTTTTGGGCAGATGCTGTAGATACTGTTGTTTATTTAATAAACAGAGGACCTTCAAGTTCCTTGGATGGTGGTGTTCCATAGGAAGCATGGACAGGGAAAAAGGTAAACTACTCTATTTTAAAGCCTTTTGGTTGTGAGGCCTTTGTCCATATTGATAAAGAAAATAGAACAAAGCTTGAGGCAAAGTCAAAGAAATGTACCTTTATTGGATATGGTGTTAATGATTTTGGTTATCGCTTATATGATTATGAAAATCACAAAATCATTAGGAGCAGAGATGTAATATTCAATGAAAAGGTCTTGTATAAGAATCAGTTGCAGGAAAAGAAACAAGAAAAAGAAAACAAGGAATACGTAGTTCTTGATGAAATTACTGAAAAAGTAAAGGTGCCTGAAAATAATAATAATCAACAACCACAACAACAGCAACCATCACAACAACAACAGGCACCCCAAACACCTGAAAGTGGTGTTAGAAGATCTACCAGGACAAGTAGACCTCCTGAACGATACTCTCCTTCATTATATTATTTATTGCTGATTGATTCCGGTGAACCCGAATGTTATGAAGAAGCAATGCAGGTTGAAAGCAGGAAGAAGTGGGAGGTAGCCATGGAAGAAGAAATGGACTCCTTAATGCATAACCAGACTTGGGATTTAGTCAGGTTGCCTGTAGGAAAAACTACATTGAAGAATAAATGGGTTTACAGTCTGAAGGAAGAAGATGGAGGAAAACAGAGGTATAAAGCTAGACTTGTGGTGAAGGGGTTTGCACAGAAGAAAGGTATTGATTTTGATGAAATATTTTCTCCTGTTGTTAAAATGACTTCAATCAGAACTATTTTAAGTCTTGTAGCAGCTGAAGATTTGCATCTTGAGCAGTTAGATGTAAAGACAACCTTTCTCCATGGGGATTTGGAGGAAGAGATATATATGCAGCAGCCACAAGGATATGAGGTGAAAGGGAAGGAGAAACTAGTGTGCAGGTTGAAGAAGAGCTTGTATGGCTTAAAACAGGCTCCAAGGCAGTGGTATCTAAAATTTGACAAGTTTATGTCTGAACAAGGTTATACTAGATGTCACTCTGATCATTGTGTTTATTTGAAAAAGCAAAATGATGGCAGCTATATTATATTGTTATTGTATGTAGATGACATGCTTGTTGCAGGATCTAACATGTAGGAAATAAATGTGCTCAAAAGAAAATTGGCAAATTCATTTGAAATGAAGGATTTGGGAGCTGCGAAACAAATCCTTGGTATGAGAATAACTAGAGATAGGAAAAATCGTAAATTAACATTGTCTCAGAATGAGTACATACAAAAGGTGTTGAAAAGATTTAACATGCAAAATGCAAAACCAGTTAGTACACATTTTGCTAGCCATTTCAAACTTAGCAAAGAAATGTGCCCAAAGACCCAAGAAGACATGGATTATATGTCTAAAGTTCCATATGCATCAGCAGTTGGAAGTTTAATGTATGCAATGGTTTGCACAAGGCCTGATATTGCACATGCAGTGGGAGTTGTAAGCAGGTACATGAACAATCCAGGAAAGCAACATTGGATGGCAGTGAAATGGATTCTCAGATATTTGAGAGGTACCACAAATCAGGCATTATGCTTTGGTGGTTCAAACATATCCCTACAAGGATATGTTGATGCAGATATGGCAGGTGACAGAGATAATAGGAGGAGGACTAAAGGATATGTATTTACTGTCGGAGGAACAGCTGTCAGTTGGGTTTCAAAAATCCAAAGTGTTGTTGCACTTTCAACAACAGAAGCAGAGTATGTTGCTGCTACAGAGGCTAGTAAAGAAATGATTTGGTTACAAAGGTTTATGGGTGAATTGGGTAAGGAGCATGATATGGGCACGTTATACAGTGATAGTCAAAGTGCCATTCATCTTGCAAAGAACTCAACATTTCATTCCAGGACAAAACACATACAGCTCAAGTACCATTTCATACGATCAGTGTTGGAAGATGGAGAGTTGAAGCTGGAAAAGATACACACTAGCCAGAACCCTGCAGATATGCTAACAAAAGTTGTAACCAGGGAGAAACTGAGAATATGCTCAGTTTCAGTTGGTCTTCAAGGATGACGATGAAGATGAGAAACAGCCAGGTCCAAAGAGGAGTCATTGTCCAGCAAATGGAGCAGTGGTGGAGTTGCTACAATCAGTCTCCAAGTGGGATATTGTTGGGTGTGGAGCCTGATTATCTTCTATAGTACTGGCATATTGGACCCCAGTTCAAAATGGGGCGGCAACGCCGCCCGTAAAATAATCGCTACCATGGGGGGTCCAGGGGGGGCGGCAGCGACTTTTGGGAGCCCCCCCCTGGCGGGGGGTTTCGGGGGCAGCGCCCCCGAAGCTAAAAACAGCTGTAAAATTACCTTGTAAAAGTATAGTAATTTCTAGTCAATCTGGGCCGTTCATTAGGCGGATGATCTGACGGTAGAAGTTATGTTTAGTTTAGGGTTTTTTGCCCTAGAAGGCAACCCCTCTCTTTATATGAGGGCATTGTATTTGAGGCTGTGAGATAGATGTGTATTCGGTGAGCGAGAAACATAGAGGTGAGACTGTGAGAGAAAACAGAGGATATTACAGCGGTTTTGCTGTAGGTTGTATCTCTTCATTTTGCTGGATAATAGAAAGGAAGGACTGGCTGTTCGGGGTGGACGTAGCCCAAACTGGGTGAACCACGTATATCTGTGTCTCTCTTGTTTTGTTCGTTTTCTGTGTTTATATTTCTGCAATATTTTAGGTGTTCCATTGCTCCGTAATATATAATTTTCTAACATCAGTGACATAACAAATTTGGTGGGAGTGTCTTAGACAACATTAATGGCTATGTGTACAAGATTACACTTGGATTTCCAAAGATATATGCACCACTCAATGTCTTGGAATATGAATGAATGTAGTTATCAAATAGTGCTTGGAGGTTCTATAACCTCATTTTATTGAGATCTATCATTGTTTGAGGTTCACAACCTTGAGGAGGCTTGCATGAAACTTATGTACAATGAAACTGAGAGAAAATGAGATATTGTATTTAGAGAGAGCTATAGAAATTTAGTAATCAAAATTGAGGAACAAAAAAAATCAATGAAAGGTAATAAGGTTGTTCATGCCATACAAATAAATAACATAGAAGAGAACGATTGATAGAAGGAAAGGAAACACAATTATTGAGTAAAATTACAATATCCAAACAGTAAGAAAAGTTATATTATGTTGAGAATAAAAATCTAATTTTAATGATTGTTTGTTTTGTATAATGCAGAGAATAAGAATCACCATTTTACTAAAATGATTCATATGCAAAAAATGTTGTCATGTACATGCTTAGTTTTGGCCATCCTTTCTATGAAAAATTTATAGGCATTATTTCCCAGTATCTTGAAGGAACAATATAGTGGATGTATAAAACCAAGTGTTTTATAGTGAAAAAACCCAAGTAAACTTAGAAATCCCTTGCTACATTCATGGCAAATATGCATATGATTGTAGGTTTACCACTATTTTCTTTAGTCCATAGTGCCAACAACTTTTGAAGTATGGGCCTCCTAGAGAAATCATAATATATGTGAATGACATAAATTAATAACAGGTGATGAACAAAAAACATGAATAAATGCTCATTATTTTTATAATTTTCCTCCAAGTGACCACAAAATAACACTTTTCCATATAAGCATGACCATTCTATTCTAGATTCCACCCCTAATTTGAGGCTACAAAACCACACGGGTCAATTCCTAATAGTTAGCTTTGAACTCCCACTTATATCTAAACCCATAGCTCTCAAATGGGGAAAATACCATTGTTGGCTTGTGGGGGCCTGACCCAGGTTCGAAGCTAATTAGCCAAACAAATCCTGATACTACTGGCCCTTTCGACAATAGTCCGTAGAACGCGAACTGAGGTCTCACCTGAAGTAGTATGGGGGGGTGCTAGAACCAGGTTTCCACACCCTTGAGATGTCTGACGGTTTGATTTGGTCCAACTATAATTCCTTCACGTAGGTCAATTCATGCACTTCCCAGGCCTTCACGGCCCAATATATTCACCTTCGCGCATCCCTAATCAGGGGCTGCGGGGCTTCCACGCTACTGGAGTAGCACGCTGCACTATTTCCCTAAGTCACAACCGAGATCTTACTTATCTTCTTACACCAGTTAATTATCTTCACGTAAACGGAGGCCTTATGTTATAATTACTTATTCAGCACATTCATATGAGTTCGGGCAATAAATAAACAGTAAAAGTGCAATTTGTACCCAATAACACATAAACATGAAAAGATACACAAAATTATGATATAACTTCTTTTTTATTAATTCCTTCCACAGTTATAGACTTGACCTGCCCTGCACACTTAGCTACAGGGGTCTACAGACTCAATTGTGGACTACTAGGCCTCTGCGCACTCAGTTGTAGAGCCTTCTCCTACTCTATGACCCAAAACCACGATCTACACTTGACTCAATGCTTCATCAATCTCTTAGGCTCATCATTTCTTTTATCTCTATCTATGTATGTTTTACAACTTAGAGCCTCGCTCTATTTATACAATCCCATGGTCCATGGACCATGGGTAGATCTTAAAAACCAAAGTTACATTACAGAAACAAGGGCGGACAACCCTGTGACTCTATTATGACTTCGCGCTCCGTGCCCACAAATCATGGAGTCTTTACAATGGAATTGGTCAAAACTTGGGCTTTAAGCCCCAAAACATGCCTTAGGGGATCCTGCACCCAATAGGCCCCCAACACAAACATCATGACTCGCCCTCGAGTCACTTGGTCGGTGTGGACATCTTTGGGCAGAGTCCCTGTAACTCTGCTCGAACAACTGCAAGGTTGGCAACACACTGAGCGACTACCTGTTGAATCTCTTATACACGTTGTTCTGAGACCACAGAGTCAGAAATGCTTCCCTGGATCTGTGTCTGTGTCCCCTGCATTTGTGCGAGCTTGCCTTCAATTTTTGTTGTAATGATGAAGGCCTCGTCGATCCAAGGCTGAATGCGTGCCTTCAATACTGCTTCTCTGTGTCATGTTGCGTCCACTTTCTCTTTCAGCGCTTTGGCTTGTTGCATTCATGCGAGCCTTTGAGTAAGGGCCACCATCTGCGTGGTCCCTTTGATGCTGTCATACTATTGCTGGAGCTCATGCGCCTTTGTCTCTAAGCGCTGGATGTTACGGTCCACCTGCAGATTGGTCAAGACCTCGAAGGACTCTTCCAACATTCTGGTGCAGTCCCTTACTGCACTGTTGATCTCTTCCATCCCTACTGTAATAGAACTGGCACCCTATTCTCTGACTTCTGGAGGGGTGGACAGTTGTGCCTTCAATTGCAGCTCTGTTATCTAAAGGTTTAGCTCCAGCTGAACCTTAGTCATTTCCTCTCATGCTTTGTGCACCCTTGCTGCTAATCGGTGGATGCACGCCTCTACCGATGCATCTGCTAGGATGGCCAGCTCAGGGACCATCTGATAGGATTCTTCTAGTATCTGTACCATCTGTTGATTCTGTGAGACGACATCATCACGCTGCAAGCTCAATTGTTCCATGTTGATCTTCTGCTCGCTCAATACCTGCAACGCGCGGCTCTCCCTAGCCTGCAGTGCTACAGTAATCCCATCCTACAGTAATCCCATCCTGCTATGCTCGAAGGGCCCCCAACACAATATTCTCCTCCGCGAAGCTCTAGAGGGCCTCGGTGGTGGCATCACACACTGCTTCACTTATGTCATGCAGATCACCCTTAGTAAGAGTGATCGGGTCAATCGACAACTTGGATGTTTTTACCTTTTTGCGCGGCCCCATCTATTCGCTCGGGCACTGGCGTTTCAATAGTGTTGACTCTGTTTGTGGGTCTGCGCCACCCTCTTCTTCCTCTATTTCCATTTCCTTCTCTTGCTCATGTGAAGGCGACTTCTGGCCTTCGCGCACCTGCTTTGTTTCCTTTTGTGTTGTTGTTGTTGTGGCCTTTCTCTGTTCTATTGCTGCTTGCATAGCATCCCATGCCTCTTGCGCTTTTTTTGCCGCTACTTCTTATTTTCTCTTTTCTGCCAGTTGCGCCATGTGCAGTTTAGGCTCCTCTTTCTTCTTCTGCATAGTAGACTTTTCCACTGTAGCGAGGTCTAGGGCGTGCCACTCCGATGGCCATGTTTCCATTACATCGAAAATTGCATCATCTATGGTTATGAAGGGTAGCTCATTCCATTTCTTGGCCGGGTCCTTGCGTGCTCTGATATATACGTTGTTGAAGTCCGCTTTAAATTCTGCAAAACTTTGCAGGCTATTATAGACAGTGGGTGATAACCGCGGCTTGTGTTTAATCCCCATTCTGATGTTCATCTCCATGAACACATAGAATATCTTACTGTCGCGGATCCGGTTCGCATTCTTAGTGGCCCATAGCAAAGCGTACTTCACGGCCTCCTGCAGATCCCTATCAATTGTGGGGAACTGGCTGTCCTCTGGCAATTCCCTTGCCACCAGCACTATGGACAGCAGAAGCCATGCATAGTGGAATGGTTTTCCTTGTTTCTGGGCCTCGTGGCAATTTTCAAGGAATTCTTGCATAAGAATTTAGACCAGTTAAATTGGAACCCCTCCACGCACTGTTCAGCCAGTGCCACCACCGGCACGAGTACCTCGTCTGCACGACACTTTCGCATGACCTTTCCTGCCAGTATCTGGGTTGCCACTTTAACTGCTTTGTTGTTGATGCTCGATATGGTGTAGCCCCTTTTCTTCTTTTCTAGCTTGTATTTCTTCTTCATGACCTCCATAATGGTTAAATCGCTGCTCTTCCCCTCCGAGATGTCTGCGGGGTCCTCTCCTTTACACAAGAGCTGAGTAATACGGTGGATTAAGTGGTCCGTGATGGGGATGGGATCCTCCAGCCATAAACACCCATCATGCAGCAGGTAGAGCAACTGCCTAATGACGAATATCGCTACTAGTGTGTGGTGGAAATGCGACACTTAGAGCAGGTTTAACAACCTTGCCATTTCAACTCTGCGTAACCATTTCGAGGCTCCAATTAGATAACCCCCACTATGGTGTTCTGCTTGGGCTTCATGAGCTACACAATCTCTAGATGAGGGAATTTCTTGTGGTTGCTGAGATCCCAATCTTCAACTTTCAAGTTTTTCACCCATCCTAGGTGTGCACCCTCAAAGATGATGTCGTCCGAGAAGAGTGGAGTCTAAAGAGAGCTCTTGCTCGTGTCGAGGTCCTTAGGTACTTTTTCCTACCCCTTCTGTGGAGGGATATATGCAGGCATCTTAGTTGGAGTGTGCACAACCTCAGGTTCTACTTCCATACCCTCGTCCTCATCTTCTTCAATTATGAGGTCCTCCAGGTCTTCCTCCTCCTTTTCGGTTTCCAAGTTAATCGCTTTCCCTTTCTCCTCTATTGTTAATCTAGTGTGCAGCGGGTTTCACGGGGACATATGCACCAGAATCATCAGTTGTTTTTCCTTCTTTGGCCTCGGCGTGTGCGAGGATTTAGGAATTTCTGCCACAATCCCAGCGTCTTCAGGGACATCTTCCACAGTCAGGGCCTACGCGACCTCTTCGACAGTCATCTCCACAATTTCTTCGGCTTCTCTACATGTTGTCATCTTTCTCATCCAGAAATCTCTCAATCGCTCAATCAAGGGCTCAATCCACACTCTTTACAGGGCACACAAGTCTTGGCTCATAATACGTGGGGCATACAACAACTCAATTCAAAAATTACCAAGTTTTGTTTGCTGGGAAGTCCTTTGTAATTTATGGTGCCTTTTGAATTTGAATTCGACTGTTCCCTCCAAATCCGGTTCATTAATTCTCCCTTAGCAACAGATTTTCCCATATCTTGCCCATAAAGCATGTCTTAAATGCCTGCCACCGGCTCCATTTGGTCTTAAGTCGAGTATCACATCTTGAATAGGGACTCCAATGGTCACTTTCTGGCCAACCCATGTAGCAACGTAGCCCCCCTTGTGCGGTCGCAGACCTTGTGACACTTTACTCCTACGCGCAGCTCCATCATCGCCAGATCCTGAGTAGAGTTGTTTATAGTCCCGCGCCTCTTTTCAACTACCTGGGGCGCTAAGACTATTCTTCCCATAGCTATTCAAGTGGCCGCACCACCTATATGTAGTTCCCTCCGATCACCATCTGCTTTTTCTGGAAAATGTTCACCTTTGAGTTGTAATACTTGTATAGCACCTTTTTCCCTTTGCATCGCACCATCATTTGGGATCCCTTTAGTAATATGTGGTCTAATCCAAGGCATTAAATTGATTAATTCTCGGCAATAGTTTCCCAATTTATCAATGTGATCGTGCGCACCCTGTTTTATCACCCTGGTCCTCTTATCAAGAAAATCTTCCTTTATCTCGTCCTCAAGCTTCTTGACTTCTGCTTCCACCAGAGCGCTTTTCTCCCCTAACCACACCCTTTCTTTCATGAATTCATGGAGCCTAAGATCATTCTTATGAATATCTTCATCAGTTTCCGAGCTTTCTTCTTCAATTTTTTCTAACTGCGTGGTCCCTCATTTCAGGGCACTGCGACCCTTCATATCCCACGGTGCTACTATGCGCGGACTAGGCCTGCGGTACTCCATTGGGAGTACAAAGTTTACTCCACAAACCAGCCTAGAAGGCATCTATCCTGTCAGTTTCTTGCATGTCACCTTATAATCTCATAAGACTGCTGGTACGCGCAAGTCCCAATCACTTCACTGCATGCTACATACCTTGTTCAATGCTTTGCACACTTCACTAAATGCTTCTGTATGGATAATATTTTGCGCGATCATCTTCTGTTCACTCTAAGGCTTCAATTTGAGGAGCTTTTTACACTTCTGCCTCTCCAATGCCCACTAATGGACCATTTTCCTCAACGTGAAGTTCATGTGTGTTCATGTTGAACCTCAAAATTTCCTTCTCCTTGACAACTTTTCTCACTTCTTTCCCTTGTTCTTCATAAGAATACATGTCCTCATCAATGATAAATGATAGATTTTGTCTTAAAGGGGACATTAAATGATTAACATGTTATGCTTTTATGTTTTTGCTATTTGAATAATTTTTTGCAAATTAGCTACAGAACGTAGCCTATTCTGTAGCTAACTGTGTGTTTCGTAGCTACTTCTGTGGCTTGGCAGGTTCCAGGTGTCAAACGAAGAAACCGACCACATGGGCATCTCTAGAATCATCTCGACATGGATCCTATCCTAGTCATCCAACCCAGATCAACAAAAAAGCCAGCCCAAGACCATAGTCAAAGGAGGAGTCAAACAAAGAAACTCGAGAGCAATAGGACTCTTTGTCCACTCTTCATGGTTAATTAATTAAACCCGACAATTTTGTTGCAGCAATAACTTGAACCACCCACCGGTGATAACGGTTTCATGCAACCATCTTGCTTGACTTAAAGTCACCTATAGCTTATCAACCATTTACACAGAACTATTGTAAAACGTGTAGACCACCTATAGCTAAATTCTCTCAGAAGATAGTTAGGAATTTTTCTTTAAATATCAGTTGTACAAAACTAAGAAGAAGTTCGAATTCTTGGATGTATTAAGCTCAGACTTGCAGCTCTGTAATTTTGTAACTTTTTCCTATTAATAATATGAAGCCGTGTTTTAACCAAGTGATCATTTGAAAGTGTATCTTCAGCTAGTTAGCAGCTCAACTCAATCAGTTGCAGAGGGCCCCTGCATTGAAGGAGGTTTTTTTTTCTTTTTATTTGTTTATTGTTCAGTTTAGTTTCATTATTTACTTTTAGCAGTATTTGTAGCTTAGGTTTATTCCCTATATTTTGTTTTCTTTTAGTTCTGATTAATAGCACAATGTTAGAATTCGATGGTGCAATATTATTTCTTCAATCTATTTCATAAAGGAAACAACTTTGTTTTTAAACAAGGTAAGGTTGAAAAGTAATAAGGATGCATTGTTGATTAGTTTACTTACTGTTTTGTTTCCTCTGTTATTTATTTCCTAGTTTAGATTGCCAATGCATTGTGTGAATGAATGTTTTTGGTCACAATTTCAAGTTGATATTCATCCTAAACTAAATGGTTAACATTCACTTCACACAAGGATTGAAATCAATTAGTTACTTTCTGCATATTTCATTTAGTTCTTTGGACTATAAGGTACAGTAAGTTGCTTGTATGCTATCTCAAGGAAGTTATATTTCAAAATTGAAGCCTTGGGAAAACTAAAAGTACTTTATTCAGTTTCATTCTTTGTGATTATTTCAATTTGCCTCACAAATTTCACCTTTTAATTCTTGACTTAGGATCAATAACAAAATCAAATAGACACTCTGTTTTTTTTCCTTCTCTTAACTTAGATTTTGATTATTTTTAAGCTCTTGGTTCAATTTTAGGAAACTTAGGCTCAGTTTCTCACAAGATTTAGACTGTACATCATTAGGAATCAAAGAATAGAAAACCCCCAAACAAAACAATATAAAAATACAAAACAACGATGTAAGAACGGTTAACTAAGAACATATAGTGCACTACACTTCATTAGCTTACAAGCCTCGGTTGATAATTCATGCAGACAATTTAAGAAACTAAATTGATTAAAGAGCCCACGTAGGTGGGTTGTCATACGCTTGTACCCATCTGGACAGATGCACGTTCAAACCATCCCATCCATGGTATTTATCTGCCAATTTCACAATAGGCTTTTCAAACTATGTGTGCATCATTCTTTGGCATTCGTGGTAGTCCTCAAAGCTTCCTTGGTGCATACTCCACCACCTCATAGGCGTAGCGCACAGTACCCATTTCAAAGCCTCGAAGTGTTATTGTTCCGACACTTCCCTTTTGAATCTGTTCAGGAAGTCATCTACCTCGCTTAACCCATTATACGTAGGTAGATCCCTTACCTCTGTTGATACGCAGCGTAGCGATCTCATCATCATGTTATAGTTCAACGTGGTTACCTCGTGTAACCGGTTCTGCCATCGTTCTATCTCCTCGTTAGAATCCGAAGTACAAGAGCTTTCACGCTCCCATGAAATTTGTTCATCCGTGGTGGGATTTACTCTGTCTTGATCTCACGTAGTTATCTTGTAGATGCAATCTAAATCATCGTGACTTTCATAGTCATGCACTAGCTCAGTGTGGCGTGATCCTTTTGCAGGGTTCAAAGGTACAACTATGCGCAAAGACTTTTTCTCAAAAATCATCTTGCACTTCTTCAGGTTTATCACCTCATTCATGTCAGTGGCTGAATCTATCCCTAATAGTGCAGGGTAGGGATTGTTATCATCAACAATATCTATCACTTCAAAATCTGCTAGCACACTCACTCCTTCGATATCTACGGTGATTCCCTACAATCTTCCCATAGGTAGGGTCTTTTGCTGGTTCGTCATTCACAGTTGGATAGGAGACCATTGCAGCGTAGGCCTCCACATGCGCTCCCAGGTCTGCTTTGGCAGAACATTCGTGTTTGATCCCATGTCCAAAATCACTTGGTCCATCTCGTATTCTCTAATCTGTGTGGTTAATCTCATTTCTCTTCCTGTCCTTGTCGCATGTTTTCCAAACTTCCTAACTACACACGGTTTTGGCACGGTCCCAGCACATCGATTGATGAGTTTTTGCAGCCCTTTTACAACCTTTCTGTCACGCAGCAGCTTCATGCATGTTTCTAGGAATGTTGTGAGCATCGAGGGGTCCCTTTCCAGCTCTGGTCTGTCCTTGCTTGCTGAAGTGGAAGCATCAGCGAAGATCTCCCTGGCTTCCATGAAGGTTTCCTTAGCACGCTCCAAATCAAACTCCAGCTCTTTCATTAGAGCCTTGCAGTCCCAAGTACTCTCTTCAGGCTGATTGTCTTTGTCATCCCCTATCGCAATTCCACTTCAGAGTACAATGTTCACATTAGGATCCTCTTCGCGCAGCTCAGACCTCATCATTTGTAGGTTCTGAGTTAGGGAAGGTTGGAGCGTTCCTTTATCACGCAACCTTGCTATTAGTGTGGGACAATCCTCCATTTCATGATTAAAAAATGTACAATACAAGCATAATGGACACGTTGGATTCATACAATCTCGGGCATAATGTCTCGACCCCCCGCAATTGTAACATATGAGCTATCCGTGACCTCTTCCAATTCCTCCTCTACCTCGGCCTCGTCCGCGCCCATGAAATCCAGTTCGCGCCATCCCTGCATTCTGGTCAAGGGGTCATGTTTCAGCCTGAACTCTGTAGATAGGAGTCCTATCCATCATCAGCTCATAACTTCTACAGGTGTGCTCATCATGTCTTACTGACCTACATAAATTACAGAACAACTGCTGCCAATTTTGCATGTACTTCTGTAATAAATGGCAGTTGTCTGTGGCATGATTTCCGCCTATTTGACAAATCACGCACCATAATGCAGGCATCGCGCTATGCCCTGCTTGTGCTTCTGGCCTCAACAACATTGGTCCTCCTCCCACGAGGTAATTTGCGAACACTGGGCAGTGGTCCTTGTTGTGTCCCTGACCCTTGCACTTTATGCACCATACTTCTTCGCGCACCTACGAGCAAACTGTTCTATCTTGTTTCAGACTTTGCATCTCAAGGTATAAGTTTTTCAACCGTGCGTGGATCTGCTGAACTCCTAGGTTAGGATCCTATATCGAGGTTTCATGTAGTCTCATCGTGGTTTCCAATGCTTCGGCTTGAGTTGTTATCCTTTGTTGTGACAACGTGTTCCTCAAATGCGGTGCTAGTGATGCTACAAACCATGCGCGGCATTGTCCATCTGTCAGATTCATATTGGCTTCGCAAATCATGCATTTCAGCCTTTGATCCAACTCCCAAGGAGTCTCGCCTAGTAGCATCGTGATTTCTTTGAACCCAATTATCGACTGCACTTCTGACTTTGGCCTGCTAAATTCCTTAGTTAGCGTGGCTTGGACCTCTGCGATTCCTGCATTCGGGTGATCGCTTGAGTGCTTAATGGACCAGGTCAGTGCATGATACTGTAGAGCACTAACCAATGTAGCTTTCTTGATAGCAACATCTGCAACTCCCTGTTCTTCCCATATATCTTTTGCTACGGACCAAAACTGGTCCGGATCTTCATTTCCGACTCCTTTGAACACAAGTAACTTTATCAAGCTCGCCATATTAAAATGCGGCGGTGGTGGAGGTGGTGTGGGCGAGGACGGAGGTGATGATGGAAAAATTGGCGGTGGTGTGGGTGGGGATGGAATGCGTGGAATTATTTGCCTTATCAAGTTGATCACACTATGTAGAGATCCCTATGTGAGCTCTTCTTCATCCCTTCACGGGGGTGAGATCAAGGGGCTAGTTTCTAGTTCTGTAATACCTTCGTTTCTGTAAATTCTACCACTTCGCGTAGCCCCGAACATCAATGTATTCGCATAATATGCTTTTCACACAATAGCATCTTAATCCAAGTGTTCAAAGACTTAACGTACTTACCTTGTGGTCCCTTGAGGAAGCACCGCTCCGCCTTGCTATAGCTGATTGAAGTATCTACCGCAAATTCAGTAATGAATCCTCCTATAATTTGATCGAGCCAATGATCAACAATGCACGCGATATTATCCTCTGATGCTTCTAACTTGCGCACCAATTCTAGGGTCCACACAATAGGACTGTTAAGCTTGCACCTTCCTTGGCTATCTGCTAGCTTCGCGATCCACTCGTACAGCTCAGTGGGGAATGACGTGAAGAAAATTTCGTGGATCTTCGTATACAGGTAGGATTCTAACCACTCCTGTTTTGTTAGTTGAATTTTTCCTATTGTCCTACGCCGTGAACTCATGAATTCTCCTGTCAATCTAGCCTTCGATTTCCTTCTTAGTTGGATTCCAATGATGCGACATCAGACATCTCTATGTAGATCTAGGTCCCGACAACGGAACCATTTGTTGGCTTGTGGGGGCTTGACCCAAGTTTGGAGTTAATTAGCCAAACAAATCTTGATACTACTGGCCCTTTCGGCAATAGTCCGCAGGGCACGAACTGAGGTCTCACACGAAGTAGTATGGGGGGGTGTTGGAACTAGGTTTCTGCACCCTTGAGATGTCTGAGGGTTTGATTTGGTCCAACTGTAATTCCTTCATGCAGGTTAGTTCGCGCACTTCCCAGGCCTTCGTGGCCCGATATATTCACCTTCGCACAACCCTAATCAAGGGCTTCAGGGCTTCTGCGCCGCTGGAGCAATGCACTGCACTATTTCCCTAAGTCACACCCGAGATATTTCTTATCTTCTTACACCAGTTAACTATCTTCGTGTAAATGGAGGCCTTATGTTATAATTACTTATTCAGCACATCCATATGAGTTCGCGCAATAAATAAACAATAAAATTGCAATTCATACCGAATAACACATAAACCTGAAAAGATACATAGAATTATGATATGACTTCTCTTTTATTAATTCCTTCCATGGTTACAGACTCGACCTGCCCTGCACACTCAGCTGCAGACTATTAGGCATATGCGCACTCAGCTATAGAGCCTTCTCCTACTCTACGACCCAAAACCACGATCTACACTTGACTCAATGCTTCATCAATCTCTTAGACTCATCATTTCTTCTATATCTATCTATGTATGCTTTACAACATAGAGCCTCACTCTATTTATACAATCCCATGGTCCATAGACCATGGCTAGATCTTACAAACGGACATTACATTATAAAAACAAGGGCAGACAACCCTGTGACTCTATTATGACTTCGCGCTCCACGCCCACAAATCGCAGAGTCTTTACAATGGACTTGGTCAAAGCTTGGGCTTTAAGCCCCAAAACATGCCTTAGGGGATCCCGCGCCCAACAACCACTATAATTCCTCTAGGCACAACAATAACTCTTTAAATAGCTACACTATACCCTCTCAATCCTACACAACACGATGAAATGAGTTCTCTTCTCTACAATACAATCCATAGGAAATCAATTTTCCCTCCTATTCTCTAATACATGCAAGAAAATTTCTTCTACTAGTTTATATGGATTCCTAGTTGGTAGAAATTGGTTTCCTTTCTTCTAAATTACATTGTTAATTTTAATAATGGATTTTACATATGTATTACATCATTATGGAATAGCATGAGTAAGAAAAATAAGGTACAAGTTCCCAATTTAAAGGATATGTTAGAAAATAATCATTCATGTAAACATTTGAATGTCTAATAATGCATCTTAAGTACTTCCAATGAAACTAAGACAACATACCTTCTCAAGGAGAGCACATAGCATTAATTTGTACTACTATATTCTAAAAATAAACCTACCATATTATTCACAAGGAAAATTTTAAAAATCTAGGATAAGGTCAAAGAAACAAAAAAATTTATTAATTACCCTTAACACCTTTTTCTTTCCCTTTTTGCGGACACATAACCCCGTATGCTTACTTGCAATCCTTTCATGGTTAATAATATATAATCATAATGTAATTGAGGTCAAACTCAAATAAAGCATTAGATTTGCATGAACATTGTATCATAAAATGCTTAAAAATAAAACTACAAATTTCTAACCAAATTATTGTGAACATATGTATACACAAAAAAATTGAATTGTATATGTAAAACCAAAAATTTCCCAATTTATATTATGTATCACTAACAATTATTTGTTAAAAGCCAAATAAAATTATAACTTCTCTACTTTTTTAATTAATGTCACATGTAATTTGTTTTTTTTTTAAATTAACCTTTCAAAATAATATTTTTTGGGATAAAATCTTATTATTTTGAAAAACAGGAAAATTAATACATAATATACATTTAAAGATTCAAAATTAATGTAACTTGAGTTTAATCATCTTAGATATATCTTAAATTTATATCTACCAAGCATTGAGAGGGATCAAATCTCGTTTCATTCTAAAAAATGTTTTCATCTCAAGAAATTTTATAGATCTAAAATTAAGATGAATCTAGACTGGATTAATTATTAATTATAATTATAGTTATAGTTATAATTATTACGTTGTAAGGTGTTTCCCTTTGAAATGAAATCTCCTCTAGTTTGTGTTGTCCTCGCTATGCACCATCAGATTAGGTGTTAGACAATTAAAAAGTTTTCCTTCGCTGATCTCATAACTGACTCATCTGATAACTGACTCCTTACCACTCAACTGACTTGCTCATTAATTTTTCAGTTCGATGGTAGTCTATGTGAAAATCAGATAAAAAAATAGTATTGGTATAGAATCTGTAAATCAGTTCCAAAGACCCGATCGACGCCTTTGAAAATGAAAGGTTACTGTGTAAAATCTGGCAGGATTTATGTAGCTGGAGGCTCTCTGAGGAGAGAGGTTACTGTGTAATTTCTAGTAGGATTTATTTTGTTGAGGAGAGATGCTTGCAGGGAAGCCATTGTTCATGCATAGGAATATGTTCCTGAACTTGATTTATGGATACCCATTACAAATATGCGTAGAAAGAGATATGTTTCCTTGGGTGCTACTATGGATGGGAATTTTCTATGTAATCGAAGAGCTTAAGTTTGGTAAAAAGAATGGTTTCTGTTGGGACAGGGTCGCTTGCGGTCAATTTTGGGGCAAAAGCCCAAGTTTTGGGGCAGAAATCCCAAGTTTTTGCTATGTAAAGTGTAAAGTCTTTTCAAGTTGTGGGCATGGAGTGCATAGATAGTAAGTGTCATAAAGGGATTTTCCCTTGCTTTATGTAAGTTGTGTCTGCTTGTATAGACCTACCCATGGTCCGTGGACCATGGGATTGTATAAAAATGAGAGTCTTAAAGAGTCTAAGGAAGTTCATAGTTGATGATTGATGTAATAAGTCATTAAGAAGTGAAGATCGAATATTCTTAGAGTATAAGAGAGGCCCTGCAGCTGTGTGTGTAGAGGCCTAGAGTAGAGTCTGTAGTTGAGTGCGTGGACCCCTACAATTGAGTGCGCAGGGTAGTGTCGAGTCTATAAGCAGAACTGAAGTATCAATAAAGATATTATTATGGAAATATTTGTGTTTTGCCCATTTACTTCTGTTATGAATGAATGCGTTTATGTTATGATGAATATTGGGTTTATGATTTAATATTGTATTGATGCATGATTCTACATAGTTTACATTATTATATGAACACAAGTAATAATATCTGTTTACGCAAAGAATATCTTAATGCATGTTAAATATATGAGACACTTAAGCTGATCTGGGTAATAACATACATAGGATTAATCACAGAGGCACGTAAGTGGTTGATTCATCTGTCTAAGGTCCGCAAAGGAGAGTTGTAGACCTTTGCAAAGGTCTAGAGGTTGGTAAGAGGGAGTTATATCGATAAGCCTTAAACACTTATCGACTTGCGTGAAGCCAGGTTAAGGGCATAAAACAACATCACAATCATCTTTGGGTGTAGAAACTTGGTTCCATCATCCCCCCATCATTAGGGGAATTTTGAGGTCTAAAGTGGGCCTCCTAAGGAAATTATAAAATAATAGTGGAAATAATAAAATAAGAATAGATTACATCATTAAATTTTAGAGGGAAATAAGAAAAAACTATTTTTTCAACTCGTATGTTCAACTTATCTCCCTATGAGTTTACTCAAATTTTGAGTGACAACACTCATTGGATGCAGAATTTGGTTCCTCATCCAAGGAGTACCCATGTTTCATACTTTCTATGGACCCTACTACATAAAAAATGAGAAATACATGAAAAAGGTGATTGCAATCACATTTTTTCATGTATTTCTCATTTTTCGTGTATGAGGGTCCATCAAAAGCATGAAACATGGGTACTTCTTGGACGGGAAATTAATTTTTTCATCCAACGAATAATCCCACTTGAAATTTGAGTAAAACCTTAGGAAGATAAGTTGAAAATACGAGTTGAAAAAGTAGTTTTATTATTTTATTATTTTTTAATCTTTTTACTTTTGTACTCCAAAAATGGTGAATCATCCCCCATGGTTGACATCATCATCTTGAATCCTATTGGTTCTTTTAAAGTTTATTTTCGTTGTACATTTTTCTTAGGAGGCCCATTTTAGACCTCAAAAGTCCCCTAATGACTGCTTCGGGTGAGACTTCAGTCCACGCTCCGTGGATTGATGCCGAAAGGGCCAGTAGTGTAGGGATTTGTTTGGAAAACTTTACTCTGGACCTCGGTCAGGACCCACTAGGCCAAAAAGTGGTTCCATTTTTGGGACTGGGATCTGCATAAGGAGATGTGTGATGTCGCATCATTGGAATCCAACAAAGAAGGAAATTGAAGATTGGTTGGATAGAAAAATCATCGAATTCACAGCGCAAGAAAACAAAAATCCACTATTGAAGAAAGAACAGTAGTTGGACAGGTATCTGTATTCAGAGATACATGAAATTTTCTTCTGTTCCTTCTTGATCGTGCTATACGATGTTGAAATATGGCAACAAGAATATTCCAATTTAATTTGTCCTTGAATTAAATTGTGAATTAAAATCGAATTTAGTCTTAACAACTACTTGGAAATAATTAATTTATTTATTTTAAATTAATCAGTTGGAGAAATTCAAGTTAGGAGTCTTTTTGAAGTCATGCAAGAGTTATCCCTTAAATTAAGGAGATAAGATTGAGTTATATTTGAGTTGTAATTAGTTAACTCAGTTTACTGAGTTAAGTCCAGTTAAATTAGTTCCAAACTGTTTGAGGAACTAATCGTGAGTTAACAGTCAGTTGATGCATTAATGCACTCAACTAGTACTACTCTAGTTAACCAAAGATTCCCTCATTAGAAACTCATGCATGTCTATTATGAGAAAGACCTAGTTTAGATTAATGTTCAAGGACAATGTACTATCAGTTGCATGTGTTTTCTCATGGAGAAAACTCGTGCATGCAGTCAAGGATTCATCCTTGAGGATTGTGCACTTTTGAAGGCTTGGTTTTCCACTTGGTAAAAGGCTAATCATCCACAAGGAACAACGCAAGGAAATAGGAGCTTGGAGGGAAAAGAGGAAGGCTTGAGAGAAGCCAAGATTTCCTGTGAGCATTGTGAGGATTGTATTGAGAGTTGGCTAGCTATGAGAGCTAAGGCTTTGTATAATTCTTATGTATTTCCACCATGTATGATAATACAATAGTGTTGGGTTTTTAGCTGAGGCTTTCCCCAAAGTATTTTCATGTGTATTGTGCCATTGATTCTTCTTCTTCTGGTTAGATTATTCAGCTTGATCTTTAAGCTTCCGAAAATTAATAGTAGAAGTAGGTTATAGTATTTTGCTTTCATTTATATTGCATTATCGGGTTAAGCTATCACAGATTTTCTACATGGTATCAAAGTTGTGAACAATATACTGAGAAGAGAATTCAAAGTTTGAAGTTTGGGGTTGACGTGCAAATCGAATTCATATCATACTTCAAGGTTGGCCAATGGCATTCAATGGCTTGAGACTTGAGTATGCCTCGGAAGGTAGCTCGAATGACATAGCATGGAAAGATAGAATGGAGGTTGTATTAGAAGACAATGGCTTGAAGGAATTCATTGATCAAGAAATCCCAAAGCCAGCTTCAACTAATGCAGAAGAGTTGGCTGAGTGGAAGAAGTGTGTGGCAAAGGCAAGACAAATCATCCTTGAGGGAGTTCGAGACCATATTGTCTTGAGTCTCCATGGGAAGGATACTCCATTTTCAATGTGTAACACATTGAAGGACCTCTACAAGAACAGTAGTGACTAGAGGAAATTGGCACTCAAGGATAAGTTTCGAAGAATCAAGATGGAGAAAGGCGATACTATTTCCACATTTTTGAACAAGCTCACCACCTATAGAGATGAGCTTGGTAGTGTGGGAATAACTACTTCTGATGATGATATGGTGAGCCTCGCTCTCCTTGGCCTTCCAAAGAGTTAGAATAGCTACCAGGACTCTATGAATGGAATGGAGAAACTGCCAAATTGGGAACGACTGTGGTTGGATCTTACGCAGGAGGAGATCACAAGGAGCACATGAGATGGTTCTTCATCCAAGAATGATGATGAAGAAAATCTGGCCTTAACAAGCAAGGAAAGTAAAGAGAAGGGGAAGACTTCCCATTCAAAATCGAATTCTTCTCAAGGAGGGAAGAAGGGTGACATGTCTGAAGTAAGATGCTTTAATTTTCACAAGATGGGACATTATGCAACTAATTTCCCATCGATGAAGTCCAAGAAGGGATCCTCGAAGGGATCGAAAGGTAAGGCATTAGCCTCTCAGTTTGAAATGGACTTTACCCTCATCGCATGCTTGGTGTCATCGATGATGGGTTGTGTCTGGTATCTTGACAATGGAGCCTCATTCCACATGACTGGTGATAAAAATTTATTCAATGCCTTGGAGAAGAATGACCTCAAGATGCGCATAGAGATGGGTGATGACAGAAGGTATAGTGTTTCAGGAGTGGGCATAGTTGCTTTTTATAGGGAGCATGGAGCTCCTCTCACCTTGACATATGTGATGTATGTGCCTGGACTAAAGAAGAACTTGGTATTGCTTTTGATGTTGGAGAACAAAGGCTACGATGTTGTCTTTAGTAAAGGAAAGTCGTTCTTAATAGACATAGCCATGGGTCAGACCAAGAGGATAGGGATTCAGGTGAAGAATCTCTATAAAATAGAGGTAGATGATTGTGCAACATTGAGTACGAAATCAGAATTGGTGCAAGGCCAAGACATTGGCGAGTTGTGGTACAGGCAGTTGGGCCATTTATATCATGGAGCTTTCAGGATAATGCAACAAATATCTGCAGGACTTCCTAAAGGTAAACTTGAGCAAGTTGACACATGCAAAAGTTGTACCTTGGGAAAGTACACCAAGTCTTCCTTTAATGATCGAGACAGTGGAGCAGAGGCTATCTTAGAGCGATTTCATACTGATTTGTGTGGACCATTCTCGATGGCATCCACAACGAAGCAAAGGTATTATGTGATTTTCATTGATGACTATTCTCGTAAATGTTGGATTTATTTCATGCAAAAGAAGGACCAAACTTTCACAAAGTTTTGTGAGTTCAAATATTTGGTCAAGAAAGAGTCAAGGAAGAAGATCAAGGCTTTGAGAAGCGACAATAGTGGATAATATGTCTCTCAAGAGTTTAAGGACTTATGTGCAGCAGAGGGAATTAAATGAGAGTTGACGGCACCTCATAACCCACAGTAGAATGGGGTGGCTGAGAGGAAGAACAGAACTATTGTAGGGGCAACATGGGCAATGTTGCATAACCAAGGCCTACCACTTCACTTGTAGGCTGAGGCATGCAACACAGCAGTCTATTTGCAGAATACAATCCCACATCGCATACTTGGGATGAAGACATGAGAGGAAGCTTTCTCCGGTAAGAGACCAAATGTGGGTCACTTCAGGATCTTTGGCTCATCGATATATTACCATGTGACAAAAGATGCACAGAAGAAGCTTGAGCTAATAGCAGAGTTGGGGATATTTGTGGGGTACACTGATACACCTCGCAACTATTGGGTGTACTTGCCTACCAGTCAGAGGACAGTGGTTTGTAGAGATCTCAAGTTTGATGAGCAGAAGGCCATGCGAGTTTCCCTTGAGAGGGAGCTCCAACTACAGGCTGTGGAGGAACTGTTGGTTCCTAAGGAGGAGGAGCCTCAGACTGATGCAGAGTAGCCACATTCATAGGTTCCAGGAGTGGAGACATCGACTCAAGCAAAGTCTTCCAGAGATGGATGAAAGCGCACAAGAGAAGCTGATAGATTGTTGGAGGATGCGAGAGAGAATGTGGGAGCACCATCTTCTCAGCATAGACGGAGGAGATCACCTGAGAGGTACACTAGATACATGGCCCTTGCTAAGGAATGTGTTGAAACCGAGCCATCTTCCTTTGAGGAAGTATTGAAACAGCCGATTTTGGTTGATGCTATGGTGGAGGAGTATGACTCCATAGTTTGTAACAGTGTTTGGGACGTGGTTTCGAGACCGGAGAACAAGTCAGTTGTGAGTTCCCGTTGGCTTTACAAGGTAAAGAAAGCTGCTAATGGTAGTGTGGAGAAGCATAAGGCAATATTTGTTGCCCATGGCTTTTCATAGGTTGAGAGGATCATGTTGTTGCAATATATTTTGACAGAGGAGAAAGATGCTGACATTTTGACAAAGGCATTGTCAAAGTGTAAATTCGAGTTCCATAGAGACAGGATTGGGGTGGCAGATAATCCCTTTCTTATTGATAGGGAGTGTTGAAATATGACAACAAGAATATTCCAATTTAATTTTTCCTTGAATTAAATTCTAAATTAAAATCGAATTTAGTCTTAACAGCTACTTGGAAATAATTAATTAATTTATTTTAAATTAATTAGTTGGAGAAATTCAAGTTAGAAGTCTTTCTGAAGTCATGCAAGAGTTATCCCTTAAATTAAGGAGATAAGATTGAGTTATATTTGAGTTGTAATTAGTTAACTCAATTTATTGAGTTAAGTCTAGGTAAATTAGTTCCAAACTGTTTGAGGAACTAATCGTGAGTTAACAGTTAGTTGATGCATTAATGCACTCAACTAGTGCTACTCCAGTTAACTAAAGATTCCCTCATCAGAAACTCATGCATGTCTATTCTGAGAAAGACCCAATTGAGATTAATGTTCAAGGATAGTGTACTATTAGTTGCATGTGTTTTATCATGGAGAAATCTCATGCATGCAGTCAAGGATTCATCCTTGAGGATTGCGTAGTTTTGAAGGCTTGGTTTTCCACTTGGTAAAAGGCTAATCATCCACAAGGAGCAACGCAAGGAAATAGGATCTTGGAGGGCAGAGAGGAAGGCTTGATAGAAGCCAAGATTGCATGTGAGCATCTATGAGGATTGTATTGAGGGCTTGCTAGCTGTGAGAGCTAAGGCTTTGTATAATTCCTATGTATTTCCACCATGTATGATAATACAATAGTGTGGGGTTTTTAGTTGAGGCTTTACCAAAAGAATTTTGATGTGTATTGCGCCATTGATTCTTCTTCTTTTGGTTATATTGTTCAGCTCAATCTTTAAGCTTCTGAAAATTGATAGTAGAAGTAGGTTACAATATTTTTCTTTGATTTATATTGAATTATCAGGTTAATGTATCACATATTTTCTACATTCAAGTGGATTGCAAAATAAACGGACGGGCAGGGAAGGTGGAGGCTTGAAAGTCCAATAGTGTTGACCCCGAAGTTAGTGTGGATATTGGAAGCCTCCGAAGATAAGATTGCACATGTTGTCGATCAATGGCTTAATCATGTCCTCAGAAGGTTCGTGACAGAGTTCGTAATCGATACCCCAGTCAGCTACAGTGAAGTACAGAGACGCTTCTTCAAAGGACCATGAGGTAACTATTTGAGATATTTGAATACTTGGATTAAAATTCTCTTGTGTGAAAATCAAGTTATTTAATTACCTTGATGTTTGGAGCTATGTGAAGTGGAAAGTTATTCAGGAATAGAAGGAAAATAGATCTTGAATATATCCCGCTAATTGAGCCTCCTCTAAGTGAGGACGAAGAAGCAGCACAAGCTTCACCGCATAGCGTTGTCGAGTTAATAAGGCCAGGGTTCCCATGAATACCCCATCCACCTGCAACACCTCCATATTCACCTTCGCCACATACATCCTCACCCACACTGCGACCACCTCCACCACTGTTCAACATGGAAAATATTGTGAAGTTGCCCATTTTCAAGGGCTTGGTAAATGAGGACACTGACCACTTTTGGTTTGTTGCGAAGGCTGTGTGGCAAGCCTAGAAAATTAGAGATGATTAGATGAAGAAAAAAACGTTGGATATTGATTTATAGGATCACACACTACTGTGGTCCATTAAGTATTGCACTAATAACCCGACAGCTGTGTTGGCAGATATTCAGACTGCGCTGAATAAGGAATTATGTAGACCCAAGTTTGAAGCACAATTGATCGTGGGATTTAAGAAAATCATGATGAAGCCTGGAGAGACACCCTGGGATCTAGATCAATGATTGAAATGCAAGATCTGTGAAGCTAACATGAATCTTACAAATGGGAAGTACTACGACTAGTTTAATTTGGGGCTTCGCTCTTACCTCATCTAAGAGTTGCTTTATCATAGCAAAAGTTTGGGACCCAGGCAGAGGCCCTGGAGATTGCGATGAGATTGCATCAGACACCAATTCAAGATGTTGCTTTGGGAGTTTAGTAGATTCATGCGGAGTTGCAAAACCTTTGCCTAGAATTCCAAAGTCTGAAGAAGGGTAGAGCGGCTCGGCCAGAGGTGCGCGAAGAACTTTGGTGTTTGAAATGTAAGAGTCAAGGGAATGATAAAGACCATTTCCGTGTATTCACCAATTATGTTGCAGGAGGAGGGTTGATGCCTCTTAGACCGAAAGCTCAAGCAGGGCCATGTACGAGGCCCGCGCTATGGTGTGATATCTATCAGGTAGCTGGAAAACATGTGACAAAAAATTGTCACTTGCTGTAGAAATTTGTACAGACACCGCAACAACTCTTCTGCAACTTCTACAAATTAGTAGGTAAAAATGAGTGCAATTACGGTAGTTATGAGTTAATTATGGAGAGAATGCCCACGTATCAGATGTAGATAGAAAATCGGCCTCTGGATCAAGTTGCCGGGGAGCGTGAAGATAATATTAGGGGCACGAACGAGGCCAAGGTGGAGGAGGACCTGTGAGAGGTTGGGGGCAAGTTATTTGCTACAATTGTATAGGACCAGGACACTACGTGCAAGAATGTATGAGCCTGATGCGCCTATCGTGTCGATACTGTACTCAGTTTAACCACGTGACAAAATATTGTAAGGCTTTAATAGCTAAGATGCACGAAAAAGGGACGCAGCCTCAACAACCTACCCAGAACCTGCAGATAATGAGGCTGAACCCCGCGAAGAGGATCCTAATGTGAATATTATGCTGCGAAGTGGAATGATGACTAGCAAAGATAAGGGAAGGCAGCCTAAAGAAAGTGAATGGGTCCGCAAAGCTCCAGAGAAGGAGGTTGGATTTGATCTAGAACACGCAAAAGAGACCTTCATGGAAGGGAAGAAAAGCTTCATTGATGCTTCTACATGAGGAAGTCTGGATAAGCAGTCTGAAGAAATGGACCCATCCATGCTGACTACCTTTTTGGAAACTTGCATGAAGCTGCAATGCGATAGCAAGGCCGTGAAAGGATTGCAGGAGTTGATCAATAAATGTGTTTGTAAGGAAAGTTCTCCTTAGGGGCCGTGCATGGTCAGGAAAATTGGTAAGAATAAGTAAAGAATAGGGCGTGAGATGAGGCTCACCGCGAAAATAGGTGAATATGAAATGGACCAAGTTATTCTGGATCTTGGGTCAAATGTGAATGTTTTGCTGAAACAAACATGGGAGAGAATGGGGAGACCTGCGCTGTAGTGGTATCCTATTAAATTGAGGATGGTGAATCAACAAAAGATTATCCCCATGGGAAGATTGCAGGGAGTGATACTAGATATTGAAGGCGCGAGTGCATTGGATGATTTCAAAGTGATAGAGATGTCGACGACAACAATCCCTACCCCACACTCCTTGGGATCAATTAGGCTATTGACATGGATCAGGTGATCAATTTGAAGAAGTGAACAATATCCTTTGAGAGAAAATTGCTTCGCATAGTAGTACCTTTGGACCCTGTAGAAGGACCGCGATATACTTAACCGGTCCGCGATTATGAAAGTGATGATGATTTGGACCAAATCTACAAAGTAACAGTGCAAGATCAAGATTGGGTGAATCTGACAGCTCATGGATGTATTGCAAGGGACCGCGAAAGCTTTTGCACATCAGATTCAGATGAGGAATTGAAACATTGGCTGAATCGATTGCACGAAGTGTCTACGCTGCGCTATAATATGATGACTAAGTCACTGCGTTGTGTATCATAGGAGGTAAGAAGTTTTCCTCATTATGATAGTTCAACTGAAGTTGATAAATTTTTGGATGCATTTGAAAGGGAAGTGGTAGAGTAGCATCGCTTCCAAGCCTTCGACTTGGCGCTGCATGCTACACCTACAAGATGATGTGGTACCCATAAACAAAATTTTCATGGATGGTGTGAATATAGAAGAATGATGAGGGTGAGTTTTGGTCACTCAAAGGTGATATTGTCAGAGAAATATGATGGGAGGAGTGATCAGCACGATCACTTAACAAAATTGACTGATACTTATGGGGCAAAACCACAATCGGAGTGGGTACATTTGTTCTGTCACACTTTAGATGTAATACCGATGAATTGGTACTTGGAAACGGAGCTCCGCCATGGCACGGACAAATGGGATATTTTGAGACAGGTGTTCTTGATGACATTCATCTTTGAGGATGGATTTGAGTGCATCAATGAAGCACTACAGGAGGTTAAGGCGGCGATCTTCAGAATCCCACAAGATCTCTTGGATTTTATTCACCCAGATTGGACCACCCAACGTCGCCATGCGTTGGAGTGCTACAATGTGACTACTAAAGAAGAAGGGGAAGATCCAAGGAACATTAATATCCCATAGGCATAAGGTCACCACCAAGTTGAGGGGCCGCAGATAAAAAACCTAGATATCACTATGCCACTGAAAACGAGACAAGTGAACATTGGAATAAAGGCAGAGCTGAAGTTTGTGAAGATAGGATACTACTGGGATGATGCTACGGTGGATAAGGTCACTGAGTTACTCCGCAAATACTAGGATTTTCTACCTACAATTTTTTCAGACCTAAAGGGGATAATAGGCAATTTAGGAGTGATGAAGATAACGTTGAAACTAGACATGAAGCATATGAAGCAAAGGCCATACCGCCTTAATCCTAAGTACAATGAAAAGGTTTGATTGGAGTTGGAAAAGATGTTGGCAACAAGTATTATTGAACCATTGGAGGAGTCCAATTGGGTAAGTCCTATGGTAGTTCAGGAAAAGAAGCAGAAGGATGAGATAAGGATCTGCATAGATCTTAGGAAACTGAATGATGCTTGTGTTCATGATCCCTTTCCAACTCGGTTTACGGATGAGGTATTGGATAATGTTGGCGGACATGAAACATATTTGTCTACTTATGGGTTCTCTAGATATCATTAGATAAAGATCACACAGGAAGATAGGTGTAAGACGACCTTCGCGACCAAGTGAGGATGATTTCAGTATACTGTAATGCCTTTTGGATTGAAGAATGCGCCAACGATCTTTTCACATGTAGTCATTGTGGGGTTCAAAGAGTTTATTCACAAGTTTTTGGAGGTATACTTTGATGATTGGACAGTGTTTGGACTGGTCACACACCATGTAGATAGTCATTGCTTGATGTTGGATACATGTCGTAGGTATTAGATCACCCTGAACTTGAAGAAGTGTCTATTTTGCGTCCCTTTTGGAATGTTTTTGGGTCATGTAGTGTGCAGACAAGGATTAATTGTGGACCCAACCAAGATCATAGTTATAATTATTTTGGAGGCGCCAAGAAGTGCTGAACAGCTGCACGCAACATTGGGTCATAGTGGTTACTACCAAAAGTTCATCGAGAGTTATGCCTAGATTACCGCATTGATGGAAAAATTGTTGAATAAGGACGCTACATTCTGTTGGAATGAGGAATGTGAGCGGAGCCTGGATGTGTTAAAAGAAAATATGGTCACCACGCTGATCCTAGTCTTTTGGGATTGTAAGAAGGAATTTCATGTGCATGTGGATGCGTCATGTATTTTGCTGAGAACATTACTGACACAGGCCGGTGAAGGAGAATTGGACCAACTGATACAATTGCAAGCAGAAAGTTGTCTAAGGTTGAAAAGAAATATTCGATGATGGAGCACGAAGGGTTGGCTATGGTGTATGCGCTCCAGAAGTTTAGGCATTACTTGCTAGGCAGAAACTTTAGGATGTATATAAACCATTCCGCATTAAAGTACTTGGTCAACAAGCCTATGTTGTGGGGGGGAATATGCATATGGTCTTTGTTGTTTCAGGAATATGATTTTGAAGTCATTGTGAAGCCATGGTGATTGAATGCAAGGCTAGATCATCTGTCACGAATTGAAACAGGAGAGGAGCCTACCAATTTTGGAGGAAGGGCTTCCTGACGCGCAACTCTTTACGGTGTGCATGGCCGATAATCATTTTGTAGACATCATCCACTTTCTAACTACGGGAACGGATCGAGAAGGATACATAAGTAAATAGAAGAAGTAATTAGTTGTGCATGCGATAGACTTTTCGGTGATTGCAGGTCACTTATATAAAATGGGATCGGATGAGATACTACGTCGTTATGTGCTTGATTTTGAACGAAGAAACATCCTAACTGAAGCTCATGGAGGGGATGCAGGAGGCCATTATGCAGGTAAAGCAACATCGTAGAATATTTTATGCGATGGGCTATGGTGACCAACCTTGTATAAGGATTCGAAAGCATATTGAGGGTGTGCGATGCATTTTAGAGAACCGGTAGGCCATCATGGAGGGATGTTCTACCTCTGAATCCTCAAGTATCATCGTAGCCATTCGAAAAGTGGGTGATTGATTTTGTACCGATTCAACCTCTAGGAAAGAAGACGGGTGTGTGGTATATCATCACCGCGACTGAGTATTTGACCAAATGGGAAGAAGCACAACCTATGAAGGATTGTACAGGGGCAACAACAATGAAGTTCCTATCTGAATATGTGCTGACCAAGCTCGGTTGCCCAAATATTTTGATGAGTGATCACGATACGCACTTCCTTAATGAAACGATCAGCGTGCTGATGGAAGAGTTCCAAGTTTATCATCAAAAAAGTACGCCATGTCATCCTTAGGGCAATGGGACAGTGGAAGCGTTTAATAAGATATTGGAGAACACGCTGACAAAGGTTTGAAATGCACAGAGGAATGATTGGGATGTGTGCATACCCATTGTGTTATGGGCATATAAGTCTACCTGTAAGAAGCTGACTGGATAGGTACATTTTAGGATGGTCTATGGTGTAGAAGTTGTGATGTCGATGAAATATATTGTGCCTAGTCTACACATAGTGGTGTTCACAGGAATGGCAGATTGTAGAGCCTTAAAAGAGTATCTCACATAGCTGACAGAGTTGGAGGAAGATAGATTCTTGGTTGGATTCCATAAAAAAGTTCAAAAGGAGTGAAAAGGCATAGCATGATCGACACATCAAACTGCACACCTTCAAGGTAAATGATTTAGTTTTATTATATGACAACAAGTTTGATAGGAAAATTTCAAATGCTTTGGGTGGGGTTGTATGTTATCAAGGATACTAATAATGGTGGAGTAGTTCAGCTTGTGAAATTGAATGGAGATCCATTTCCCAGAAAGGTAAATGGCAGCCGATTGAAGCCATACACTAGGGATCCGGCCAGATGACTATATGATGGTAGCATAGTCTTGGTGCTCCAGGAAGATGCAAGGAGGTGCGGGACTATAAAATACATTGCCCGAGTTGTAGAGATGTGCGACAAAGTGTCTGCGTTGAATGGGAGGATTTCACAATACCAACAGAAGTGCAAAGGGATCTGCGCTATAGAATAAGAGACCACGCAGCGTAGCTAGAAAGTGACCGTTACAGTCACTGTTCACGATTTTACTGCCAGAATATGGTTAAGAGGAGCATGCAGACAAAATTTAAGGCATTTAAGGCTGAAATCAAATGTGAAATATTTGGAAATCTGCCTCCAATGTTACATTTATGAAGGGATTTTTGGGGGAATGGTTGAATTTGAATTCGAATTTTCCTCTAAATTACAAATGGTCATCCAACGAGAAACACTTTGCATTTTGAGAATTTCTGAGTCTTGTTTTCTGTTGCGTGAGCTCTTTGAGAATTTTCTTGCAAGCCCTGTGTGTGCGCCTGATCAGAAGCTCATTAACAAGGTCATGTATGCACCAGTTGAGACTTCTAGTATTGGGGACGTTGTCACCTCCAAGGGAGTTGCCCTTGAAGTCGTGAGTATGGAGGCACCTGCCGTAGTGCCTAAGGTGCCAAGGTCGCCTAGGCTGAAGCCTACACTACCGAGAGAGGTTCCCAAGCTGAAGAAGGATAAACAGAAGAAGACACCACCAGTGTGTGAGTCACCAAGGAAACATGTAGCTACAAAGGCACAATAGAAAGAAAAGCCAACCGTGAAGGAGAGAGGCAAAGTGGTAGACTTAGATGCCAAGGAGGGTACTGAAGACATAGACTTAGATGCCAAGGAGGGTACTGAAGACATGCTAATTGAGCCTCCTCTAAGTGAGGACGAAGAAGCAGCACAAGCTTCACCGCATAGCGTTGTCGAGTTAATAAGGCCAGGGTTCCCATGAATACCCCATCCACCTGCAACACCTCCATATTCACCTTCGCCACATACATCCTCACCCACACTGCCACCACCTCCACCACTGTTCAACATGGCAAATATTGTGAAGTTGCCCATTTTCAAGGGCTTGGTAAATGAGGACACTGACCACTTTTGGTTTGTTGCGAAGGCTGTGTGGCAAGCCTAGAAAATTAGAGATGATTAGATGAAGAAAAAAACGTTGGATATTGATTTATAGGATCACACACTACTGTGGTCCATTAAGTATTGCACTAATAACCCGACAGCTGTGTTGGCAGATATTCAGACTGCGCTGAATAAGGAATTATGTAGACCCAAGTTTGAAGCACAATTGATCGTGGGATTTAAGAAAATCATGATGAAGCCTGGAGAGACACCCTGGGATCTAGATCAATGATTGAAATGCAAGATCCATGAAGCTAACATGAATCTTACAAATGGGAAGTACTACGACTAGTTTAATTTGGGGCTTCGCTCTTACCTCATCTAAGAGTTGCTTTATCATAGCAAAAGTTTGGGACCCAGGAAGAGGCTCTGGAGATTGCGATGAGATTGCATCAGACACCAATTCAAGATGTTGCTTTGGGAGTTTAGTAGATTCATGCGGAGTTGCAAAACCTTTGCCTATAATTCCAAAGTCTGAAGAAGGGTAGAGCGGCTCGGCCAGAGGTGCGCGAAGAACTTTGGTGTTTGAAATGTAAGAGTCAAGGGAATGATAAAGACCATTTCCGTGTATTCACCAATTATGTTGCAGGAGGAGGGTTGATGCCTCTTAGACCGAAAGCTCAAGCAGGGCCAAGTACGAGGCCCGCGCTATGGTGTGCTATCTATCAGGTAGCTGGAAAACATGTGACAAAAAATTGTCACTTGCTGTAGAAATTTGTATAGACACCGCAACAACTCTTCTGCAACTTCTACAAATTAGTAGGTCAAAATGAGTGCAATTACGGTAGTTATGAGTTAATTATGGAGAGAACGCCCACGTATCAGATGTAGATAGAAACTCGGCCTCTGGATCAAGTTGCCGGGGAGCGTGAAGAGAATATTAGGGGCACGAACGAGGCCAAGGTGGAGGAGGACCTGTGAGAGGTTGGGGGCAAGTTATTTGCTACAATTGTATAGGACCAGGACACTACGTGCAAGAATGTATGAGCCTGATGCGCCTATCGTGTCGATACTGTACTCAGTTTAACCACGTGACAAAAGATTGTAAGGCTTTAATAGCTAAGATGCACGAAAAAGGGACGCAGCCTCAACAACCTACCCAGAACCTACAGATAATGAGGCTGAACCCCGCAAAGAGGATCCTAATGTGAATATTATGCTGCGAAGTGGAATGATGACTAGCGAAGATAAGGGAAGGCAGCCTAAAGAAAGTGAATGGGTCCGCAAAGCTCCAGAGAAGGAGGTTGGCTTTGATCTAGAACACGCAAAAGAGACCTTCATGGAAGGGAAGAAAAGCTTCATTGATGCTTCTACATGAGGAAGTCTGGATAAGCAGTCTGAAGAAATGGACCCATCCATGCTGACTACCTTTTTGGAAACTTGCATGAAGCTACAATGCGATAGCAAGGCCGTGAAAGGATTGCAGGAGTTGATCAATAAATGTGTTTGTAAGGAAAGTTCTCCTTAGGGGCCGTGCATGGTCAGGAAAATTGGTAAGAATAAGTAAAGAACAGGGCGTGAGATGAGGCTCACCGCGAAAATAGGTGAATATGAAATGGACCAAGTTATTCTGGATCTTGGGTCAAATGTGAATGTTTTGCTGAAACAAACATGGGAGAGAATGGGGAGACCTGCGCTGTAGTGGTATCCTATTAAATTGAGGATGGTGAATCAACAAAAGATTATCCCCATGGGAAGATTGCAGGGAGTGATACTAGATATTGAAGGCGCGAGCGCATTGGATGATTTCAAAGTGATAGAGATGTCGACGACAACAATCCCTACCCCACACTCCTTGGGATCAATTAGGCTATTGACATGGATCAGGTGATCAATTTGAAGAAGTGAACAATATCCTTTGAGAGAAAATTGCTCCGCATAGTAGTACCTTTGGACCCTGTAGAAGGACCGCGATATACTTAACCGGTCCGCGATTATGAAAGTGATGATGATTTGGACCAAATCTACAAAGTAACAGTGCAAGATCAAGATTGGGTGAATCTGACAGCTCATGGATGTATTGCAAGGGACCGCGAAAGCTTTTGCACATCAGATTCAGATGAGGAATTGAAACATTGGCTGAATCGATTGCACGAAGTGTCTACGCTGCGCTATAATATGATGACTAAGTCACTGCGTTGTGTATCATAGGAGGTAAGGAGTTTTCCTCATTATGATAGTTCAACTGAAGTTGATAAATTTTTGGATGCATTTGAAAGGGAAGTGGTAGAGTAGCATCGCTTCCAAGCCTTCAACTTGGCGCTGCATGCTACACCTACAAGATGGTGTGGTACCCATAAACAAAATTTTCATGGATGGTGTGAATATAGAAGAATGATGAGGGTGAGTTTTGGTCACTCAAAGGTGATATTGTCAGAGAAATATGATGGGAGGAGTGATCAGCACGATCACTTAACAAAATTGACTGATACTTATGGGGCAAAACCACAATCGGAGTGGGTACATTTGTTCTGTCACACTTTAGATGTAATACCGATGAATTGGTACTTGGAAACGGAGCTCTGCCATGGCACGGACAAATGGGATATTTTGAGACAGGTGTTCTTGATGACATTCATCTTTGAGGATGGATTTGAGTGCATCAATGAAGCACTACAGGAGGTTAAGGTGGCGATCTTCAGAATCCCACAAGATCTCTTGGATTTTATTCACCCAGATTGGACCACCCAACGTCGCCATGCGTTGGAGTGCTACAATGTGACTACTAAAGAAGAAGGGGAAGATCCAAGGAACATTAATATCCCATAGGTATAAGGTCACCACCAAGTTGAGGGGCCGCAGATAAAAAACCTAGATATCACCATGCCACTGAAAACGAGACAAGTGAACATTGGAATAAAGGCGGAGCTGAAGTTTGTGAAGATAGGATACTACTGGGATGATGCTACGGTGGATAAGGTCACTGAGTTACTCCGCAAATACTAGGATTTTCTACCTACAATTTTTTTAGACCTAAAGGGGATAATAGGCAATTTAGGAGTGATGAAGATAACGTTGAAACTAGACATGAAGCCTATGAAGCAGAGGCCATACTGCCTTAATCCTAAGTACAATGAAAAGGTTTGATTGGAGTTGGAAAAGATGTTGGAAACAAGTATTATTGAACCATTGGAGGAGTCCAATTGGGTAAGTCCTATGGTAGTTCAGGAAAAGAAGCAAAAGGATGAGATAAGGATCTGCATAGATCTTAGGAAACTGAATGATGCTTGCATTCATGATCCCTTTCCAACTCAGTTTGCGGATGAGGTATTGGATAATGTTGGCGGACATGAAACATATTTGTCTACTTATGGGTTCTCTAGATATCATTAGATAAAGATCACACAGGAAGATAGGTGTAAGACGACCTTCGCAACCAAGTGAGGATGATTTCAGTATACTGTAATGCCTTTTGGATTGAAGAATGTGCCAACGATCTTTTCACATGTAGTCATTGTGGCCTTCAAAGAGTTTATTCACAAGTTTTTGGAGGTATACTTTGATGATTGGACAGTGTTTGGACTGGTCACACACCATGTAGATAGTCGGTGCTTGATGTTGGATACATGTCGTAGGTATTAGATCACCCTGAACTTGAAGAAGTGTCTATTTTGCGTCCCTTTTGGAATGTTTTTGGGTCATGTAGTGTGCAGACAAGGATTAATTGTGGACCCAACCAAGATCATAGTTATAATTATTTTGGAGGCGCCAAGAAGTGCTAAACAGCTGCACGCAACATTGGGTCATAGTGGTTACTACCAAAAGTTCATCGAGAGTTATGCCTAGATTACCGCATTGATGGAAAAACTGTTGAATAAGGATGCTACATTCTGTTGGAATGAGGAATGTGAGCGGAGCCTGGATGTGTTAAAAGAAAATATGGTCACCACGCTGATCCTAGTCTTCTGGGATTGGAAGAAGGAATTTCATGTGCATGTGGATGCGTCATGTATTGTGCTGAGAACATTACTGACACAGGCCGGTGAAGGAGAATTGGATCAGCTGATACAATTGCAAGCAGAAAGTTGTCTAAGGCTGAAAAGAAATATTCGATGATGGAGCACGAAGGGTTGGCTATGGTGTATGCGCTCTAGAAGTTTAGGCATTACTTGCTAGGCAGAAACTTTAGGATGTATATAAACCATTCCGCATTAAAGTACTTGGTCAACAAGCCTATGTTGTGGGGGGGAATATGCATATGGTCTTTGTTGTTTCAGGAATATGATTTCAAAGTCATTGTGAAGCCATGGTGATTGAATGCAAGGCTAGATCATCTGTCACGAATTGAAACAGGAGAGGAGCCTACCAATTTTGGAGGAAGGGCTTCCTGACGCGCAACTCTTTACGGTGTGCATGGCCGATAATCATTTTGTAGACATCATCCACTTTCTAACTACGGGAACGGATCGAGAAGGATACATAAGTAAATAGAAGAAGTAATTAGTTGTGCATGCGATAGACTTTTCGGTGATTGCAGGTCACTTATATAAAATGGGATCGGATGAGATACTACGTCGTTATGTGCTTGATTTTGAACGAAGCAACATCCTAACTGAAGCTCATGGAGGGGATGCAGGAGGCCATTATGCAGGTAAAGCAACAGCGTAGAATATTTTATGCGATGGGCTATGGTGACCAACCTTGTATAAGGATTCGAAAGCATATTGAGGGTGTGCGATGCATTTTAGAGAACCGGTAGGCCATCATGGAGGGATGTTCTACCTTTGAATCCTCAAGTATCATCGTAGCCATTCGAAAAGTGGGTGATTGATTTTGTACCGATTCAACCTCTAGGAAAGAAGACGGGTGTGTGGTATATCATCACTGCGACTGAGTATTTGACCAAATGGGAAGAAGCACAACCTATGAAGGATTGTACAGGGGCAACAACAATGAAGTTCCTATCTGAATATGTGCTGACCAAGCTCGGTTTCCCAAATATTTTGATGAGTGATCACGGTACGCACTTCCTTAATGAAACGATCAACGTGCTGATGGAAGAGTTCCAAGTTTATCATCAAAAAAGTACGCCATGTCATCCTTAGGGCAATGGGACAGTGGAAGCGTTTAATAAGATATTGGAGAACACGCTGACAAAGGTTTGAAATGCATAGAGGAATGATTGGGATGTGTGCATACCCATTGTGTTATGGGCATATAAGACTACCTGTAAGAAGCTGACTGGACAGGTACATTTTAGGATGGTCTATGGTGTAGAAGTTGTGATGTCGATGAAATATATTGTGCCTAGTTTACACATAGTGGTGTTCACAGGAATGGCAGATTGCAGAGCCTTAAAAGAGTATCTCACATAGCTGACAGAGTTGGAGGAAGATAGATTCTTGGTTGGATTCCATAAAAAAGTTCAAAAGGAGTGAAAAGGCATAGCATGATCGACACATCAAACTGCACACCTTCAAGGTAAATGATTTAGTTTTATTATATGACAGCAAGTTTGATAGGAAAATTTCAAATGCTTTGGGTGGGGTTGTACGTTATCAAGGATACTAATAATGGTGGAGTAGTTCAGCTTGTGAAATTGAATGGAGATCCATTTCCCAGAAAGGTAAATGGCAGCCGATTGAAGCCATACACTAGGGATCCGGCCAGATGACTATATGATGGTAGCATAGTCTTGGTGCTCCAGGAAGATGCAAGGAGGTGCGGGACTATAAAATACATTGCCCGAGTTGTAGAGATGTGCGACAAAGTGTCTGCGTGGAATGGGAGGATTTCACAATACCAACAGAAGTGCAAAGGGATCTGCGCTATAGAATAAGAGACCACGCAGCGTAGCTAGAAAGTGACCGTTACAGTCACTGTTCACGATTTTACTGCCAGAATATGGTTAAGAGGAGCATGCAGACAAAATTTAAGGCATTTAAGGCTGAAATCAAATGTGAAATATTTGGAAATCTGCCTCCAATCTTACATTTATGAAGGGATTTTTGGGGGAATGGTTGAATTTGAATTCGAATTTTCCTCTAAATTACAAATTGTCATCCAACGAGAAACACTTTGCATTTTGAGAATTTCTGAGTCTTGTTGTCTGTTGCGTGAGCTCTTTGAGAATTTTCTTGCAAGCCCTGTGTGTGAGCCTGATCAAAAGCTCATTAACAAGGTCATGTATGCACCAGTTGAGACTTCTAGTATTGGGGACGTTGTCACCTCCGAGGGAGCTGCCCTTGAAGTCATGAGTATGGAGGCACCTGCCGTAGTGCCTAAGGTGCCAAGGTCTCCTAGGCTGAAGCCTACACTACCGAGAGAGGTTCCCAAGCTGAAGAAGGATAAACAAAAGAAGACACCACCAGTGTGTGAGTCACCAAGGAAACATGTAGCTACAAAGGCACAATAGAAAGAAAAGCCAACCGTGAAGGAGAGAGGCAAAGTGGTAGACTTAGATGCCAAGGAGGGTACTGAAGACATAGATATTGAGGGGGTAGACTCTATTTCGAAGTTGTCGGAGTACATACCGCCACACCAAGGCAAGGTGAAGCTCCTGAAGGACCCAGATAAGGGATAGTTCCTCCTGAAAATACCCCTGCTACCAGAAAAAATCACTTTTGAAGGTCCATGCTTGGCGCGCGTCCCACATATGAAACTTGAAGATTTGGATTTGGAAGACGTTGAGCGGTTTCCCCACCTGGCTACCGATACCTTCATGAAGCGAGTATTCTACAAGGATTCTTGTGTCACCATGCTGGAGCCGGTGGAATGGATTTGCGCGGTAAACAAGGTAGGTTTGTTGAACTTGTTATGGGTGCCTCACGACCAGTGTGCCCCGATAAACTTGAAAGTCATTAAGCAATTGTTGTGCCTTGTGCATGACGGATCCTTGTGGTTAACTGAGCCCATACCGATCAGTGATATGATGATCCATAGGATCACATTGTTACCTCACTTTGGATTGAATCTTGCAAAGGCTTTTGGCAGAATGACGGGCAAGCTCGACCTTGCTGAGAAGATGAAGGACAAGTTGAAACTTGTCAAGAAAGCGTGCGGGTATTCTACTTCCAGTATTATTGACCCTTGCGGTGAAGGTGGCCACCCAAATTTCGGTTGGCAAAGTGATGAGGAATTTACACCCGAACGAGATGACGACATCAGTGGTTTCGTTAGAAGCTCAGTACACGGAGGGCGCACAGTTCAACTGGACGCGCTACCTGTGTAGCAAGCTCCTCACGAACTACAAAGAGGCACATGACCAAAGTAAAACTTTCCATTACTCATGGATACTACTTTCAATTGTGATAGTCGCGTGGGAGTTGCCGAAGGACAGCCAGTTTCCTCCGATTCAAACAGATTTGGCAGAAGTAGTGAATTTTTCTTTGCTATGGGCCATAAAGGATGCTGCGCGGGTTCAAGAAACTAAATTTTTTTGGTTATTGATGGAGATGAGCATTCATATGGCCATCACCGAAAGCCATGGTTGTCACCAATCGTCTTTGAGCAGCAATCTGGGTACATGGAGTTTAAGGCGGACTTCCTCCATGTTTACATCCAGGTGCTGAAGGAACCAGATTAGAAGTGGTATGATCTTCCCTACTTGGCTACCGATGATGCCATTGTTGAAGTCTTTAAGCGATGGCTAGCCGATTGGCACACACCCTCAAATTTGGCCACCCAGACTAGTAAGTCTGTGGAGAAGAAGAAAAAGGAAGCGGCTCGACTGAAGCTGCAACAGTTGGCAGAAAGAGGAAGCAAGAAACTGAGGAGAAGGCCCATGCAGAAGCAGAGTGTGCTGCAAAGGAACAAGCAGAGCAAGAAGAGCGCGGCTCTGACAGAAGTTAGAAATCTCCTTCACCCCAAACAAAGGACAACAAACAGTCAAAATAGGGTGGCAGAGATCTGGAGAGCACTCCTATTCATGTAAAGAGACATAGGGAAAAGGAAAAGGAGGGACAATGAAAGAAGACCAAAGCCTCCAAGTCATCACTAGATCCAATCACCTTGACAAAGGGTGACTTGGACGATATTGGAGATAAGGTGAGGGACATGACAACAGAACTACTGCAGCAGTTTGAGCAGTAGCAGAAGCAAGCATTGATCGCCATACAGACGGGTCTGTGTGAGCTACAGATCCAAACAACTAGACTATAGGCAGGTGCAGGGCAGAGCGACGTGACATCAATTAGTTTAGCGTCGGGGACCACTAAAGCAGCGGAGTTGGTTCAATCCTTGGATCTTCTGGCAATCGCGCTGTAGGATGGAGCTTTGAGCATGGATGTAGAAGCTGAAAAGGATACTATCAATGCTTTGAGGAATGTTGGCCTCAACTTGGCCGCACTCCCCAGTGAATTCCTTTACACACTGGAAGAAGATGTGATTACAGATATCAGGGCCCGAGAGCAGTGTGCACTGAGCATGATCAGCGAGAAAAAATTCAACAACGAAGATATATTCGTTGAGAGGATAGAAGCGATAGAAGCATGGAAGAAGGTTCATGAGAAGAATGATTGAACCACAGCTGTGGTAGCCGAAGCATGCAGAACTGTTCCAGAACTACACATCCCAAAAAAAGCGCTGGTGGAGGCCAAGATTAGGATGTTGGCTACAGATGTGCGCGATGCAAGGACAAAGATGGCCAAGGTTCAATTTAAACTAAACCTTAAAATCACAGAGCTTGAGTTGAAGTCACAACCTTCAACTCCACCAGAGGTTAGAGAATGATGTGAGGAAATTGTAAAGGATGTAGTCGCAATAGTAGATGTCGTGGTGGAAGATTGCACCGCGCTCTTTGAGCAGTCTATGGAGGTCATTATGACTCTGTAGGAGGATCCTAACCTACAAAGGTTGAATACAGAGGCACAAGAATTTCAGTAGAAGTATGACAAAGCAAGAGCGATGGTGCACATCATCGCTATATTATAGCAATTGGCTAAGCTGCATGAGGCAAAACAGTTGCTCGAGGAGGTGGAGGCAACGTAATGGAAAGAGGCGGTCCTCATGACCAGATTGGGGCCTTGGCTAGATGAGGCCTATGCTATCTCTACCACCATTGAGGAGAAGTTGGCACACCTAAAGAGGACACAGTAGAAGGTAAAGGAAAACAGCGCAGGACCAACAACTGAGCAGCTAGTGGAGCAGATCAAGGAGAAAGCCACGCAGAGCACGACTGAAGTAGCAATGGTACAGGTCGAGTTGGGAGGTCTCTGTAGTAAGATCTCCACACCAGAAAAGTGATTCGGGGGTGAGTCACGATATTTGTGTTGGGGGCCTATTGGGAGATGGTCCCCTGCAGTCAATTTTCGGGCAAAAGCCCAAGTTTTGGGGCAAAAATCCCAAGTTTTTGTTATGTAAAGTGTAAAGTCTTTGCAAGTTGTGGTCGTATATCACGTACATATTAAGTTTCATAAAGGGACTTTCCCTTCCTTTATGTAAGTTGTGTTGGCTTGTATAGACCTACCCATGGTCTGCGGACCAAGGGACTATATAAAAAGGAGAGTCTTAGAGAGCCTAACAAAGTTCATAGTTGATGATTAATGTAAAGGGTCATTAAGAAGTGAAGAGCAAAGATTCTTAGAGTAGAAGAGAGGCTTTGCAGTTGTGTGTGCAAAGGCCTAGAGTAGAGTCCGCACTTGAGTGCACGGACCCCTGCAGCTGAGTGCACAGGGTAGTCTCAAGTCTGTAAGCAAAACTGAAGTATCAATAAAGAGATTATTCTGGAAATATCTGTGTTTTGTCCATTTACTTCTGTTATGAATGAATGCATTTATGCTATGATGAATAGTGGGTTTATGATTTAATATCGTATTGATGCGCGATTATACATAGTTTACATTGTTATATGAACACAAGTAATAATATTTGTTTACGCGAAGAATATCTTAATGCATGTTAAAAATATTAGACACTTAAGCCGATCTGAATAATAACATAATTAGGAGTAATCACAGAGGTGCATAAGTGGTTGATTCACCTATCTAAGGTTCGCAAAAGATAGTCGTAGACCTTCGTGAAGGTCTAGAGGATGGTAAGAGGGAGTTATATCGATAAGCCTTAAAGGCTTATCGACATGCACGAAGGCAGGTTAAAGGCATAAAACGACATCACAATCATCTCTGGGTGCATAAACTTGGTTCCAACATCCCCCCATACTGCTTCGAGTGAGACTTCAGTCCACGTTCCGTGGATTGATGCCAAGAGGGCCAGTATTGTAGGGATTTGTTTGGAAAACTTAACTCTGAACTTGGGTCAGGACCCACTAAGCCAACAATTCTCATAAAAATCTTGTCTAACAAACTTTCCTTAATAAAATCCTGAGATTTTGGCATTTTTTATTACTATATTCGTGAAAGTAGATGAAAAGAGTTTGTTTTTCATGCACATCAACATAGCATATGAATATATGAAAGAGGTTCAATAGCTATTCAACATGGTAAAATCGCAATTATTCCCTTGTTCTATTGACCTAGGTGCACTCCCAATTGAGCAGGTAGCATAGATAAATGGTTTTGCATCAGCAATTACAACATTTGGTTTTGCCATTAAACACTTTTTCCTATGTATAACGATTGTAATTGATTCTTCAAGAACTAGGGTAAATAATATATACCTGACAGTAGTACATTAAATGTTGTATAGGTGAGGATATATGCTCCCTATTTAACATATTCTTCCTTTATTATGAAGTTCACGACTCTTGGAACTTCATTTGATTCTGGAAATAAATGATCCAGTCCTCTTTTTTTGAATATATGTGATTACTGGTAATTTCTCCATAGGTTATCAAATGGATTTGAGAGATTTGCATGATATTGCTGGCAATTTATTTACAATTTATCAAATGGATTATTTGCAAGAGACTCAAGGAATGCTACAAAGTCATAAAGAACACATACGTTGCAATAGGGCTTTTGTTCCCAATCTTGATGCAACAAACATTGATACAGACAGCCAAGTTATAGCTCAAGTAGTAGAAATTAAAGTTGCAATAGCGGTTCCATTCCCAATATTAATGTAACAAAAACTGAAACTGACAGTCAAATTATAGCTCAAGTAGCAGAAATTAAAGAATCTGTGCTGCCAGTTCAACAACAGTTGGATGAGGCATGAGTCGAATGGAGGAAACTTTGGAATTCTACACTTAATCTTCGCAGAGTTGACTAGAAATGGCCTCGAATCTAAGAACCTAAGTGAATTTGTCTGGAGGAGAGTTAAATGAGCAAGAAGAGTAGGAATATGTACATTAGTTCAATGAATAAATAAAATCTGTGAGTTAGGAAGATGAACTAGTTAGTACAGTTTTGGAGGATGTTGCTAGTCCTTATACACAATGCTGATTTAAAGGTATCTATCAAGATATTGTACACAATAATGTATACTTATTTTTATGTTTTAATAGAACTATAATATAATATAATCTCCACTTTAGCATTTAGCTACAACATCTTCTAACACAGTTACTTATCTATATATCTATATATCTATATATATATATATATATATATATATATATATCTATATATATATATATATATATATATATATATATATATATATATATATATATATATTTATATCCATATATATATATATATATGAATATGAGATCGGTGGAAAATTTGGTCACTGGACATAATATATGAATTGAAATGGAATTATATCTCAATATACAGAAGCTTCTGCAATTTGTAATTACAAATGTTACTCTGTCTTCTAATTTGAATTTGTCATAGATTTTAGCTTCTGATAATGCCTACTTCAATGTATCTATTGGACAACAAACAAAATTTTGCTTTCAAATAATTTCCTAAAATTTACAGGTCAAATTGTCTCAGTGTTAAATCTCATGTATTGTTATAAACTTGAAAACGGTTCCATGATAAGTACCTCAAAAACTTCCATATATAAAATGATTAACCTGAAAAAGGTTGTGAAGTTTGCTCTTCCAACTGATAAAACTTTCAGTGTACCCAATTACTCGAGTTCAAAATATCTAAGGTTTATACCTCCAACTTAATTTGAGATTTACATCAGATAAGTTACGTTCAATCTTGCTAAATGATCACAATATACATCCATCCCTCATAATCCCAATGGCAAGGCTATAAACATCGATCTTGGAACCATTTACAGCTGTGTGGGTGTTTGGGATGGTCATCATGATAGAGTGGATATCATTCCCAATGATCAGGGCAATCAGATTACTCCTTCCATGGTTGCCTTCACAGAAAATGAACGCCTCATCAGAGAGCCTGCCAAGAATCAAGTCGCTTTCAACCCTGCAAACACTGTTTTTGATGCCAAGAGGTTGATTGGCAGGCATTTCTCCGATTCCTTTGTCCAAGCTGATAAGAGCCTTTGGCCCTTTTCTATTGTTTGTGAATGCAATGATAAGCTCTTGATCCAAGGAACTTTTAAGGGAGAAGAGAAAACCTTTGTGGCCGAGGAAATATCTTCAATGGTATTGCTTAATGTGAAATAAATCACCCAAGCATACCTGGGTTTTCAAGTGTATAAAGCTATCATTACCGTTCCCACTTATTATAACAATTCGAAGAGGCAAGACACTAAGTACCGAAAGCAAATAATGAGGGAAATGAATATTCTCTGAAGGGCGAATTCTCCACAAATCGTGCATTGTTATGGCATATTAGATCGAGGAGGAGAGATCTCTTTTTCATTGGAGTACATGGATGGTGGTACCCTTGCACATGTTCTTCAAGCCCACAAGAAAATATGAGAACACTATTTGGTTGAGTTTGCCAAGCAGGTTCTCAAGGGCTTGCATTACCTGCACCAGAACAAAATTGTTCACTGTGATATAAAACCCTCCAATTTGTTGATCAACAAGAGAAGAGAAGTCAATATTTCTGATTTCAGTGTCAACACTGTGTTGGCTGACACTTTGGCCCAGTGAAATTCCTTCGTGGGCACTTGTGCTTATATGAGCCCTGAAAGGTTCGATCTTGATGGGTACGGTGGAAAGTATGATGGATGCTTTGCAGATATATGGAGTTTGGGATTATCTTTGCTGGAATGTGCATTTGGAAGGTTCCCTTGCTTGTCTCTGGGGCAAACACATAATTGGCCTACATTAATGGTGGCCATCTGTTTCGGCGACCCTCCATCAACGCCACTTGATGCATCACCATAGTTTTAGTGTTTTATGAGATGTTGCCTTCAAAAGGATGCATTACTTCTCCATACTGCACATCGGCTGCTTTCACATCCCTTTTTGAAGAAGTATGAACAAAAATCTTGTGACCTGTCTCCCTCATGCAGTCTTTACACCTATAGAATTTTTAATTCCTTTCTATATTTTGAATATTGTACTTTATGGCATTAATTAACTTGTAATGAATGTACACTCTCTTGGTCTCTAGAACGCTATTTGTAAATCATTTTTCAATGCAACCGTAGTCTTCTTTAGAGTACTTTGTCATCATGTTCGTTTTGTTTTTCCAGTGGTAAATTCAAATGTATTCCTTGGAAATCCTGTCATTTTCCCTTTCAAGTACTGCAATTATACCTCTGAAAACAAAAGGTTATTGTGTAATTTCTAGCAGGATTTATGTCGCTAGAGGCTCTATGAGGAGAGATGCTTGCAGGGAAGCCATTGTTCATGCAGAGGAATATGTTCCTTACCTTGATTTATGGAGAGTCATTGCAAATATGTCTAGAAAGAGATATGGCTACCTGGGTGCTGTTGTGGATGGGATTTTTTATGTAATCAGAGGGCTTAAATTTGTTAAGAAGAATGGTTTCTCATTACATCCTTATGCTTATGTGGGATCTATGGATTCCTATGGCCCCAAGACTAATACTTGGCTCAAGACCAAGGCCCTGCCAATGGGGGGTTGTGTGATTTCTTGTGCAATGATGGGATCATATATTTATATGTTGTCAAGTCATGCAGTTGAATTTTCTTTCTGGGGATATGATACCAGGAATGATTTATGGAGTCGGATTAAGCCTCCTCCTATTACATCTCCTTCAAGGATGGATAATGTGCTAAAATTCTTTTTGTTACAATGGGTACCTGATGAGCCCCAATTTTTGGTACAATTTGGGCTCATTTGGCCTACTTACCTTGCTCAACCATTCATCTTTTATCACTTATGCATTCATTTCTTAGTATATTCGTGTTATTTGTAGGAAGAAGGGCAGGCATTATATCTATGTGGCTAATACATGATGATTTCAGGTTTTTGGCATTAAAGAGAGCAAAAGACCACGCAAATGGAGACAACAAAGGTGACATTGCGGGTTCATAGGGAGGTTGTCCACAGTCTTGATGACCTTCCTCGTGATTTTCACCTTAACTCCGAGCTCCAAAAGCTCTCCCCACCGAGCTTAAAGGCAGCCAACGGATTCTACAGGATCAGCAGTTTGACTTTCAGTTGGACAGCCAAGCTCCACGAATGGAGGAAGCCAACTTGATCTTCATTGTGTATAAATATGAAGGTCGTAGCCTTTGATAGGAGCTTTTTGAACTTTTGAACTAATATTGTAATTTCTGAGCACGAGCTACAGCTCGGTGTTTGTTTTTGTAAGACAGTTTTGGCATGACATTAGACTCTTGATTATGAATAAAGGCAAGCAGATTTGGATCTAATTCTGAGCTTTTAAGGGAGCTATAGCTCTCAGGTTAGGGCCCAAACTGAGAGCAATAGACCTCCTCTTCTTTGTAGTGTTATTTACCTTTCTTTTCAGCACTTTGTTTCTTTGTTTTGACATGCATTTCAAGAACACAGTCTGCTGATTTGATTTCTTTAATGAGATTGAGTAGGATTAGCTTATGGTTAAATTGCTTTCAGTTGCTTAGATTAGAATAGGAGGATTGTAATTCATTGGATCTCCAAGAAAAGGTTGATAGTGCCTTCACTGCCATCTATGTTTAGAGATTGGGGTGCAGTCTGTACCAACCACCAAAAAAACGCAATATTTTTTTTACTTTTATGCAAGCTGCAACACAGTCATTTTAATCATAGATCCATCCATGCACTCTGATCTTGAGCCATACTTCGTCATTCCAACTCCATGCACGACTTCTCTTCACGATTTACATTGATTTTCATTGGTTTAATAGCACAGGTAGCACAGGTTAATGGATTCTCGTTTTTGGTGCAAGACATAAGCAATTTACCTGGGAATAGTATCACTACTTGGGCTCAGATGCAGCAAGATTTCAATACCAAGTACCGGGATTACTGTAGGTCCAAGGAAACCAAGGGAGAAATCTTTCGGATGACCATGGGAAATGATGAGTCCTTAGAGGATTATGAGGAGAGGTACCAACTTAGCTATAAGTGGGCCAGGTACACACTTGACCCTGAATCCCTCAAGTTGGTCCTTCTCCGAGGAGTCCCTGAAGACCTCTTAGATACCCTTCACATGTTAGCTGGGGGGGACATTTACCAACTGCCTTATGAGGACATCAAGACTGTATTTAGAAACCACTCCAGGGCAGCACGGAAACGAGGTAGAGGAAACCTCCTCTCAACTAGTGTCCCTTTCTCCAAACATGAGCTTGCAAATCAATTAGAAGATCTTAAGAGTGAGGTGAGACAGACCATTGCCATGCAGCTGGACACATTCAGGATCCAGCAGAAGAAAGAAGAAGCTGAGAGAGCCTTGGCTATCTTCTGCCCTAGGTGCACAAGGAGGCACCCTAAAAACGAATGCCCATTGCATTCGGTTGAAGTATGTTTCGTTTGTGAGGAGGACCATCCCACAAATCAGTGTCCAACCTTACCTGGGTTTAAAGCCATGTACCAAGGGATAGAAGCCCCCACTGAACCTCTCTATTTCATCAACCAAAGGAGGCCACAAGGATCTAGACCTTATCAGCAGGGAATGCAAGGGGTACCTCAAGCTTATTACAGCCCCAACCAATCGACTCCTATGCCTTCCTGGGGTCCCCCTGCTCATCCTTCCTAGTCCATGCCTCCTCCATGGTCTTATCCACCTCAGTACCCTACTCAACCTACTTCTCATTCATATCATTCACATGCCCAGCCACAGCCTCAGTGGAATGCACCTCAGTCAGGGTGGAGGCCCCAGTACAATACTCCTCCCGCCATTTTGCCTCCACCACCAGTTCAACCTCAGCCATTTCCTCCTGCTCCTCCAAGGCAACCTCAAATGCCTGCTCAACTGAACCCAAACCCCAACAATAGACAGGCCCAGCAGGGATACACTGGGGAAACCTCATGCCCTACCTATGCTGTGGAGATCCAGGAGATCAATCTTTGATCTGGAAAGACTCTACCAGATCGCCAACCTCCTCCCCCAGAGGATGAGGAAGATAAACAGGAAAGTGAACCAAAGGCTATTCCACCCTTTCCTGAGAGACTAACAGCCACCACACAACCCAACCCAGAGAAGGATGAGCTCCTGGGAGAGCTCAAGCAGTTGTGTGTGAAAATACCACTTCTCCAAGCCATCAAGGATGTGCCAATATACAACAAACTGGTTAAGGAAAAGTGTTTCAAACACCCAGGCAGGCGGAAGAAAGATGCTTCAACCATCAATGTCATAGGAAAACTGTCTGACCTTATGTTAGGACAAGTCATTTGCCCAAAGTACCTAGATCCTGGAAGTCCTGTAGTAGATGTCCACATCAATGGCACCATCATACCACACACCTTGATTGATCTGGGGGCTGCCATTAACGTGATGACCAGGGATACCATGCTCAAACTCAATCTTCAGGGTTCCTTGAGGAAGACCTCGACAATACTGCAATTAGCAGATCGCTCCACTGTGACTCCCGAAGGGATTGTGGAGGATGTCTTGGTCTCTATCGACTCTTGGGAATACCCTGCAGATTTCTTGGTTCTGCAACCCAAGGAAAAGCTTACTGGATATCCTCTCATTTTGGGAAGGCCTTGGTTAGCCACTGGAGATGCTTACATAAGTTGCCGTGCAGGAAATATGACCATAAAAAATGGTCCTATGTCCAAGCAGCTAGTCCTATACCCTCTTTCCCAACCCTCCTTAGAGCATGACTTACCACTCTGGTTGGAGGAAGGAGAGGAAGACGAGGTGTACTCAGCACCTCTGTGCACCCTAGATACCACTAGAAGAGACCCCCCAACCGAGGATGACTTGATCGAGACCTTGACCCAGAATCCACCTTCCAGTGCACTATCGTTAGAGAAATTGGTGGAGGATGCCCAAGCTAGCACCTTAGTGGATCTCTGTACAACCAACCCTGTCACTCCCAGAGTCAAGAATGTGGAGTTCGGCCCTGAGAGAACGTTAAATATCAGCTCCTCCCTGTCTCCTTCCTAGGAAAAGGAGCTGTGTAGCCTGTTGGCCAGTCACCTAGATGCTTTTGCTTGGAGCTATAAGGAGATGAAAGGAGTCCATCCTTCAGTCTGTACCCATCACATATACATCAAAGAGGATTGTAAGCCGGTTAGGCAACCCCAGAGGAGAATGAATCCAGCCCTTAAGGACATTGTCAAGGAAGAATTGCAAAAATTGTTGGATTCCGGATTCATCTACCCCATCTCAGATAGTGAATGGGTGTCCCCTCTGGTGTTGGTTCCCAAGAAAAATGGGAAATGGAGAATCTGTGTGGACTACCGAGAACTGAACAAAGCTACCAAGAAAGACCATTTCCCTCTACCTTTCATAGATCAAGTGTTGGATGGACTGGCAGGGAAGAAGTTCTTCTCGTTCCTAGATGGGTTTAGCGGGTACAACCAAATCCAAATCAGCCCGGAAGACCAAGATAAGACCACCTTCACTTGTCCTTGGGACACCTTTGCCTACCAAGTCCTTCCCTTTGGGCTATTCAATGCTCCTGCTACCTTCCAGAGAGTTGTCTTAAGCATCTTCTCGGAGCTGGTCCATGATGCAGTGGAAATCTATATGGATGACTTTACTCCTTATGGGGCCAACTTCAAGGAAGCATTGTCCAATCTGGGAAAAGTCCTAACCAAATGCATTGAGATGAACTTGTCCCTTAGTCCTGAAAAATGTGAATTCCTAATGACTGAAGGGACCGTGCTAGGCCATACCATTTCTTGCCAAGGGTTACAGGTGGATCCTAACAAAATTGCTCTCATAAAGAAGGTTCCACCTCCTCAAAAGGTAAGGGATGTTCGGAGTTTCTTGGGATTAGCAGGATATTACCGGAGATTCATTAAAGACTTCAACAAGCTAGCCTCGCCATTGTTTGGCCTGTTGGAAAAATATGTGGAGTTTAAATGGACTAACGATTGTCAGAGGGCTTTGAATGAATTGAAGGACAAGTTGGTGTCAGCCCCAATCCTGAGAGGTCCAAACTGGGCCCTACCTTTCCACATCCACACTGATGCCTCGAACAAAGCCATAGGTGCAGCTTTAGGACAAGTTGAGCAAAAACTTCCATATGCCATTTACTTTGTTAGCAAAAACTTGTCCAAAGCTGAGCTGAATTACACTGTAACCGAGAAAGAATTCTTGGCTGTGGTCCATGCACTGAACAAGTTCCGAAATTATATCACTGGCTATCAAACCTTTGTACATACAGACCATGCTGCAATTAGATATTTAATGAATAAACCAGATGTGAATGCTCGTATTATTAGATGGTTACTTTTATTGCAGCAGTTTGATTTGACCATTGTTGACAAACCAGGTAGAGAAAATGTTGTTGCTGACTTTTTATCTAGATTGGATTTGTCTGCAGATGAGGATGGAATATTGGATGACCAGATGCCCGATGAACATCTGTTTGCTATTTCAGTACTCTCTCCATGGTTTTCTGATATAGCAAACTACCTTGTTTCAGCACAGTTCCCTCCGCACCTATCTTCAAGAGAGAAGAGCAGAATCATCAGAAAAAGTGCCTCATTTACTTGGATCGGGGGCAATCTGTTCAAGCTTGGCCCCGATCAGATCTTAAGGTGCTGTGTAAGGGAGGAGGAAGTCTTTGATATCCTCCTCACCTGTCATGATGGGCCTTGTGGAGGACATTTTGCAGCAAAGAGAACTACCTTCAAAATCCTGCAGGCAGGCTACTATTGGCCCACACTGCATCAAGATGTCAGAAGATATGTCAGCCAGTGTGACCAATGCCAAAGAATGGGGAAACCGGCCCAAAGGGATGAGATGCCTCTCCAACCTCAGGTGACTCTTGAGCCATTTGAGAAGTGGGGTATGGACTTTGTGGGCCCAATCAACCCTCCTTCAAGGCAAAGGTCTTACATCATTGTGTGCACTGACTACCTGACAAATTGGGCAAAGACCAAAGCAATCAAAGCAACAACAGAAGAAAAGGTGGTTGAGTTCCTAAGAGAAAACATCTTCTATAAGTTTGGCTATCCAAGAGAGCTGGTCACCGATCAAGGGAGCCAGTTCACCTCCAACCTGGTTGAAGATCTACTAGCTCATCACAAGATCAAGCATAGGACTTCCACCCCCTATCACCCTCAAGCAAATGGGTAGGTGGAAGTCACCAATAGAGCATTAGAAGGGATCTTGACTAAGGTGGTGAGCAGCAGCAGAAGGGACTGGGCAGATCGCCTAGTTGAAGCCACATGGGTTTACAACACCACTTGCAAGACCACCACCGGCTTCACACCTTATGAGCTGGTCTATGGGAAGAAAGCTTTGTTGTCCATTGAATTTGAATACAACACGTTGAGGATGGCAGCTCAGCTGGACCTAGATCTCAGCCATGCAAAACAAGAAAGGTTATTGCAGCTGAATGGACTGGATGAGCACCGAATGCAGGCCCTCCTTCACTCAAAAGTGGTTCAACTTCAGAGAAAGGTGTGGCATGACCAACATCTCCATGACAAGCAATTTTAGCCGGGAGATTGGGCTTTGTTGTATGACTCCAGATACAAAGATTTCAAGGGGAAGCTGAGAACCAGATGGCTAGGGCCATATTCAGTGGAAAAATGTCATGACAATGAATCTGTTCTTATTCAGACCATTGATGAGGAAGCCATCCCCATGCTTGTCAATGGGCATCGATTGAAGATCTACAGGAAGCCTCTCTCAAGACAAGAGTTCATCAAAACTATGGAGAAGGCAGTGTTGGTCATAGAGAAGGGTTCTGCCTCTGCTTTGGGCATACCCTGAAGAATCTAAAAATAAATAAATAAATAAATAAATAATAAAGATCCTTGGGTGAAAACCTTTCTGAGGCACCCAAGGCAGGTGGTAGGGGTGAAAACCTCATTGAGGCAACCCTATTGTCTTTCAAAAAAAAAAAAGGAGAGAAAAATATGGAAAAGATCCTTGAGTGAAAACCTTTCTGAGGCGCTCAGGGCAGATGGCAAGGGTGAAAACCTCATTGAGGCGCCCCTGTTATCTTTCAAAAAAAAAAAGAGAAAAAGAAAATGAAAAAGAAGAAAAAACAAGAAAGACAAAGACAACAAGTTTATCATGTGAAATTGCATGCAGATTGCAGGTGTTCTATGGAGGAGAGGGAGCCTCGCAACTCAAAGCCAAAGGTCCTTATCATGCAGTCAGGACACCTCACCAGCACCTCCTCCAAGAATACTCATTTTCTCCAAGGTATGTGCAATTTTATTACAGCTTGAGTCTTCTACAGGAAAACGCAGATTTTCTACAGGAGGATGCAGATTTTCTACAGGAAGGTGCAGACTCTCTACAGGAAACGCAGCCTTTGCACAGGAAGCTCTATATTTCTACAGGAAACTTCCTGTAGAAGCTCAGAACGGCCCAGAATCCATTTTGTGAGGAGATCTAACGACTAAGGATCGGTTTGGACGCATGCAAGCTATTGTTATCTCCCTTGCACATTGTTGTCACCTCGTCCTGCCATCCTTGTCGACATGCAACGAAGTTACCTACACCAGCAAAGCAGATCGATGAGTTCTCAAGAAAAAGCAAATTTTAAATGAAAAAACACTGGAGACCTCACACCATATTCATCCCAGTCATCCAGAAGTTCTGGGAGCGTGATCGTGAGGCCAGATCCGTCGTCGTGCAGCATGCACCCAAGGAGGAAGAACTGTTACAAGACATCCCGCGGGAGTCCTGTAATAGTTAAGCCCGCTAGAGTGGATACCATTCACAGCGCCGGCCATATGCAATGAAACACGGGCGCATGCAACCAAAGCATCCAATCCATCGTCGGCAGCCTATAAACATGGACCTCCGGGCCTGTGTAAGTTCGCCAGCAGCAGGTAAATCCACTCATCAGCGTCCAAAAAACCGAAACATCGTGTGCAGCCGCGCAGGTAAGTGTCTCGACCCTTCCTTCCATCAGATTGCATGAATTTTACTTTGAATTGATTGCAAAGTTTAAAGGTGAATGGGTTGAGCGGCCGTATGGCCATTTGGCCGGCCACGTCGGCCAGTTAATGGTCTAGATTGGATGTTTGGGTGGCGGCCATGACAAAAAAATGAGCAGCACGCACGTGAGAGCAATCCCGTCAGGAAAAAACGAGTTTAACAGAAGAGGCGGCAGCAGATCTGCGGGAATTGATGCAGCAGCAAGGGAACTCGCAGGCAAATGATGGGATGACGTCGCCCAACGGTCCGGCGGGGACAACTCACCCCCGCGCCACGGATTCCGCCGATTCAATCTAATCAGCTAGATTGCCCTCATGCATTTATCAACCACCGTTTTGAACTCGAGTGGCTATCCTGATCTTTCTGCAGTTCGATACGCCGAGCCTTTGGCTATCAGAACGCTTGTGAAGCACACCTAGAGCGCAGACCAACTGCAGTCTTTCCCGAAAATCGCGCGCTGCTCCTACAGGAATGTTGTTTCTATAGGAACGCTGTTTCTACAAGAACGCAGTTTTTACAGGAAGGTGGGTGCCTCATGTAAAAAGGTGGCAGATTAAAAAGGTAACCCTGAACTCTTCATGCAACTGGTTTTTAAAGGTGGAAGAATCGTCGTCCACAGTCTGGTCATAGAAAAATGGTGAAATTATTGTTTGTTGTGCCTATACTGTCATTCTATAGGATGTCAGGGTAATTAAACTGTGTTAAGTTCCTCAGGGATAAGTTTTGTGGATTATGTGCATGACAGAAGCGCAATTCTACGCTCTGTCTCAGTAGACCAAATTTCTTCCACAATCACCACCTCTGGTTAAGGAAACTGTTTTATCATGTCGGGTGGGTTTATTAGACGAGAACCCACTGATTCAACCAAGTTAAGGGAAAAACAGGAGGTGGTGGAGCTCTTCACACGGGTTCAATGGATATCTTTTTGTGACAAATTGCAGGGTTACGACGATGAAGTGGCAGAAGAATTTTTGCAGGCTCTGAGGCCGAAATCCAAGACACTGGCCACAGTGAACTTCAGGGGCCTAAGCCTCAAGCTCACCCTGCAATATATCAGTCGAATTACTGAACTTCCAATGGGTTTGCCATGGGATAAGGAAGAAAGGAAGTTGAGCCAGCAGGCCAAGAAAGAATTCTTTCCACCTGAGGAGGAATTCTCGAAGGACAAAAATGGGGTGCGTAGAACCAGTTTGCTGCCACCATGGAATGAAGTTAGCCTACAGATCATGAATTATATAACCTGTGAAGGCCGTTATAGCATCGTGTACGGGTATCACTTTCGGTTGCTCACTGAATTGAGGCACCAGATTGATCTTCCTGTAGAAAAGAAACTGAGCATCCCTTATTTCCTGCTACAGTCTCTAATTGAGTGTGCCACAAAGCTAAAAGAAGGCATACCAGATCAGGTAACCCACCATGGATTGATCAAACTTCTTGTGGAGGATGCACTTAATTCATATAAGGTTCCCCTCTCATGGGAAGCATTCAGGAATTTGACAAGAGACAGAGACATAAGGATGCTGACTGAAGAAAGTGGTTCCTCCAGCAGTGAGGAAAAAGAATCAGTGGCCGAGGGAAAGAAGGAAACAGGCCAGAAGACCCCAACCACAGTGCAGAAGAAAGAACAAAAGAAGCAGCATGAGAAAAAGGATGACAAAGAAAAAGGTGACACACCCATCTTGTCAGCAAGAGAAAAGAGGTTGCAGAACAGAACAGACAAAGCTGAGATGGTCCACATCAGCCCAAGTACCTCATCAGCACCCGCAACCAAACCAAAAAGAAAAACCCATGCAGCAAAGCAAGCAAAGGTGGTGACACCTGTGTCTACAGGAAAGCAGAAACAGGCTTCTACAGGAAGCCCGAAAACAGAGAAAGGGTCTCCTACAGGAAGCCCGAAATTGGTCAAAACAGGGTCTTCTACAGGAAGCCCAAAATTGGTAAAGAAAGGGTCTTCTACAGGAGGCCCGAAAGTGGGTAAAGCAGGGTCTTCTACAGGAAGCCCGAAATCAGAAAGGAAGGGGCCCTCTACAGGGAGCCCTGGGAAAGCAAAACGCAAGAAAGAGAAGGCTGGCATTCTCGAAAAGGAGGCAGCAGCTGCGCTGGCCGCCCTCAGTACACCTCCAAAGCCAAAGGAGAAGAGAGAGAGGGAGATCCCTCTACCTTTTGAAGCTAGGAGAAGTAAGAGAATAAAAACGGGCAAGCCGCAGCCTCCACCCAGCAGCCAAACCATTTTAGGGGGTGTCCCTACTTCACCCAGTGAGAGATCCCCCTCTAAAACATCGGCCACCCCCGAGAGGTGAAGCCCAAAAATAACTACCGGGACACGAAGGATAGGCCAATCGGCTTCCGAAGCCCGACTCAAGGAAACGAAAAAGAGGGAAGAAGCGCCACCCTCATCACTGCCAGGGGCAGAAGAGGCAGGGCCACCAAGAACAAGAAAGGAAGAGCATGTTCCGGGCCCTAGTTCTCGGCCAAGGACAAGGAGCTGGAGCAAAGTTTCTCAAGGATGAGCAAATATTTTAGCTGGGGGGTGATGATGAGCCTCAAGTTTTGGTACAATTTGGGCTCATTTGGCCTACTTACCTTGCTCAACCATTCATCTTTTATCACTTATGCATTCATTTCTTAGTATATTCGTGTTATTTGTAGGAAGAAGGGCAGGCATTATATCTATGTGGCTAATACATGATGATTTCAGGTTTTTGGCATTAAAGAGAGCAAAAGACCACGCAAATGGAGACAAGGAGACAGCAAAGGTGACATTGTGGGTTCATAGGGAGGTTGTCCACAGTCTTGATGACCTTCCTCGTGATTTTCACCTTAACTCCGAGCTCCAACATCTCTCCTCACCGAGCTTAAAGGCAGCCAACGGATTCTACAGGATCAGCAGTTTGACTTTCAGTTGGACAGCCAAGCTCCACGAATGGAGGAAGCCAACTTGATCTTCATTGTGTATAAATATGAAGGTCGTAGCCTTTGATAGGAGCTTTTTGAACTTTTGAACTAATATTGTAATTTCTGAGCACGAGCTACAGCTCGGTGTTTGTTTTTGTAAGCCAGTTTTGGCATGACATTAGACTCTTGATTATGAATAAAGGCAAGCAGATTTGGATCTAATTCTGAGCTTTTAAGGGAGCTATAGCTCTCAGGTCAGGGCCCAACCTGAGAGCAATATACCTCCTCTTCTTTGTAGTGTTATTTTCCTTTCTTTTCAGCACTTTGTTTCTTTGTTTTGACATGCATTTCAAGAACACAGTTTGCTGATTTGATTTCTTTAATGAGATTGAGTAGGATTAGCTTATGGTTAAATCGCTTTCAGTTGCTTAGATTAGAATAGGAGGATTGTAATTCATTGGAGCTACAAGAAAAGGTTGATAGTGCCTTCACTGCCATCTTTGTTTAGAGATTGGGGTGCAGTCTGTACCAACCACCAAAAAAACGCAATCTTTTTTTTACTTTTATGAAAGCTGCAACACAGTCATTTTAATCATAGATCCATCCATGCACTCTGATCTTGAGCCATACTTCGTCATTCCAACTCCATGCACGACTTCTCTTCACGATTTACATTGTTGTTCATTGGTTTAATAGCACAGGTAGCACAGGTTAATGGGTTCTCGTTTTTGGTGCAAGACATAAGCAATTTGTTTTATTTACACTACCCAGTATCATTCCATTTCCTTCTTCTTCTTCTTAACCATGCCTAAAGCCACCTACTCGACCTCTGTTCAGCTCGTTTACCTTCCAACTCTACCATTGCCCACGTAGCTCCATTTTCTTGACCTTTCGTTGCTTCCATCCTTCTATCCACCAACCAACTTCGTGCACTCTTTCTCCATCTTATTTCTCTGCCCTTGAGCCATCACAAGCTCCATCTCCATCTTACCTATCCACCAATACCACTCCATCACTTCACCATCACCCAAAACTCCCACGGTAGAACATCCTATAGAAGTTAGCATACTTCCTGTAGAATTCATGAGTTTCCTGTAGGATCCCCTGCAGACATCCTGTAGAAGCCTACAAACTCGGTTACCGAGCACCTGAACGTTGTGGACTTCTGTGGACTGATGCTAGGGATCCCCTGGGACCTCGCCTAGCCCTCCTGACCTTTCCCAAGCTTTCTCTCCCTTCGCACCACCTCTGCACAACCAAACCCTAATAAGAAACAAAACCATAATCACTCCAACCACTTAAGCAAAAATACAAAAACAATGTTCTTTTCAATGGAAGTAGTTTAAGTTCATGCATTTCATATCACTAGCAGTAATGGCATCATTCTTGGACACTTGCACTCCCACCATTGCATCATAGAGATTAAGCTAGTCAGATTAGGGTTTACTAGGGTTTCCATGTTTTGGTTGGCTTTCAGTTCATTTTTGCAAAGTAGATTAATTTCCTTTGAGATAGCCTTCGTCCATCATTTAGAAAGCTTCTTTTGAGAGCATATAGAAGTTGGCTTGAGCCCTAGCGGACTTGTGCCAGCTGACCAAGTGACAACTGCGACAAGAGCTAGTACTTGTGCATACAGCGCCGTCGCTTCCAAGTTTGTACGAACTACCAGGTTCATAAAATTAGAGATAGGAAGCCCCATGAGTTGTAGCATTATTGCTACAATACTGGAGCCCACCAGTACCTATGTTTATGTTTTGCAAGTTGGAGGTTGCATTGATGATTTTCTTATGAGAAGCGAGAGGTGTGCTAGAGGGCTGGAAGAAGGGTTGGTGTTGATCTATGTTACTAAGTTGCATGAATGGGCTAGAGGACCTGATTTTCTGCTTGTTAAGAATGGAGTTGTCTATGCTACGGTGGAGTGTTAGTTGATTCCATAAATCAAGGTTTGTGTTAACCATGGAACCTAATGCTTTCTCTTTAGTGCCAAGTTGAATATGTTGATTTCTTCTGTATTACCAGTCTAGAACTGTAACAATATTCTCAGACATGAGCTCTTTGAAGGATGCCCATTCTATTCTCTGGGTTTCTTATGCATAATCTGAGTAATTTTCTCAATGAATCTGTAAGGAAATATCTTCTGTGGCATTTTGATCTGATTTCACAAGGTTGGTTTTGTTTTTTCTTAGAACCAGTTCAGAGGATAAGGACTTCCATCAAGCCTAAATGTTGTCACTATATTTCCATGGAATTTTCATTGATAAGCCTCCATGGTCATGGATCTAATACACTTTCCATCGTTGCTTCTTCCTCTGCATTGTATTTATGTTCTTACAATTGTAACTTTTTCCATTGACCTGGGTGCACTGCCTATTAAACAGATAACACAAATAAAGGGTTTTGCATCAACAATCACATATTTTGGTTTTGTCATTAAACACTTTTTCCTGTGTATAACGATTTCAATTGACTCTTCAAGAACTGGGGTAAATAATATACACCTCACAACAGTACATTAAATGTTGTATAGGTGAGGATATATGCTCCCTATTTAACATATTATTCCTTTATTATGAAGTTCATTAGATCTTGGAACTTCATTCAATTCTTGAAATAAACGGTCCACTTCTCTCATTTTGTATATATGAGATTACTGGTAATTTCTCCATAGGTTATTAAATGGATTCGAGGTATTTGCATGGGATTGCTAGAAATTTATTTACAGGTTATCAAATGGATCCAAGGTATTTGCAAGATACTCGAAGAATGCTACAAAGTTATAAAGAACACATACTTTGCAATAGGACTCATGTTTCGTGTGGTTTCAACTAAGATTACAGTGACCAATGGCCTATATCTTGGATATTTTTTTTTCTCTTTTCTTTTAAATTCCTACAAAATTACCTTATTTATTATATATAAGTTTTATTTTGGTATTATGTTTTCCCTTGAATATACCAGATAAGGATATTCATTGATTTACTAATACCAGTGGAAATTTGATAGTCGCCTATAGTTCCTTTATGAAATATTTTTGTAACTCATTATATTTTTGCATTTGACTATGTAATATAGTTACTTGAATTTGTGCAAAATGATGAGCAAAGGAAAAAAAATATGTCTCACCAGGCTCGAAATAACAAGCCTCACCAGGCTCAATTAGATTTGTTTTAAGCACTGGGGGTTTTCGCAGTGCATTATATTAGATATCATTTTTTGAGATTCAACTGCGTTAAGTAAGTCATTCATCTATGACCATTTCCATGAGATCTGGTCGTAACTGACTAATTTCTCATGATTTTTGAATAGTCTAGCATTATATTAGATATCATTTTTTTGAAATCAACTGTGTTAGGTAAGTCCTTCATCTATGACCATTTCCATGAGAGGTACTCGTAACTGACTAATTTCTCATGATTTTTGAATAGTCCACTTAACACTTATTGCATCGGGTAATGCTCACAGGGGTGGAGAAGTGGAATTGAAACTAGGGAAATAAATCATGTAGCCTCAATCATCACTTCTAGGGCTTGCACCCAGTAACTAGGACTTCCCAAGAGCTCACCCATCCCAGATCGGCTCTGGCTCAAGCGCTCTTAACTGTGGAGTTTTCCCCACAATCAAGCCCACCTAGCTTGCTACCCCACTTTCAAAATCTTAATAGGTATTGTGCCTCATGAGCCATTCATGGAGAGTTCCCTTCACTCTCTCGAATTAAGTATTGGGGGTTTTTGGAGTGCATTATATTAGATATCATTTTTTGGGATTCAAATGCATTAAGTAAGTCATTCATCTATGACCATTTCCATGAGAGGTAGTTGTAACTGACTAATTTCTCATGATTTTTGAATAGTCCACTTAGCACTCATTGCATCGGGTGATGCTCACAAGGGTGAAGAAGTGGGATTGAAACTAATGAAATAAATCACATAGCATCAATCATCACTTCCAGTGATTGCACTTGGTAACCAGGACTTCTCAAGAGGTCACCCATCCCAAATCACCTCTTGCTCAAGCGCGCTTTACTGTGGAGTTTTCCCCACAATCAATCCCACTTAGCTTGCTACCCCATTTTCAAACTTTAGCAAGTATTGTGCCTCGTGAACCATCAAGTAGAGTTCCCTTCACTCTATTGAATTAAGTATTGAAGGTTTTCACAGTGCATTATATTAGATAATTCAACTGCGTTAAGTAAGTCATTCATCTATGACCATTTCCATGAGAGGTAGTTGTAGTTGACTAATTTCTCATGATTTTTGAATAGTCCACTTAACACTCATTGCATCAGGTGATGCTCACAGGGGTGAAGAAGTGGGATTGAAACTAGTGAAATAAATCACATAGCGTCAATCATCACTTTCAGGGCTTGCACCCGATAACCAAGACTTCCTGAGAGGTCACCCATCCGAGATCGCCTCTGGCTCAAGCACGCTTAACTGTGGATTTTTCCGCACAATCAAGCCCACTTAGCTTGCTAACCCATTTGCAAAACCTTAGCAAGTATTGTGCCGCATGAACCATTCAAGTAGAGTTCCCTTCACTCTTTTGAATTAAGTATTGGGGGTTTTCGCAGTGCATTATATTAGATAATTCAACTTCTTTAATTAAGTCTATTAGAGTCCTATAGTGATAGGATTCATAATTTTGAATTGGCTAAGTTTGAGCCTTGTAATATTGTACATACCTTTGCTTTCTGCAAATGTTTTCAATATTAAAAATTTTAAAAATGTAAAAAGGGTATGTCCTAAAAGAAACATCAAAGGACAAAAAGAATAATGAAAGGTCAAAAAAATGAAAATATATGAACCCCAAAAACAAAAAGAGACCATGAAAGTGTGCAAGTCTAAATGCCACTACTATTTACTTTTATGCATAATAATGGTTGTGTGAAACTTGTCATACATGCCACAACCCATGGTAGTCAAACTGTTTAATCTTGGTTATTTCATGCTTTCAATTTTATGTTTATAGTTAGAGAATAAAATTTTACCAAACAGTTTAATCTTGGTAGATCATTAAATAGCTAGAGAAAATAAAAGGAGCTCATCAGTTTAATCTAAGCCCTTGGATGATATAAGGTTAGAATTAGATATTTTACTTTTCAAAAGAAAAATGAATTATACGGGTCTGCTAGCATAAATGCACCCAAACAAAATGAAGAAAAAATGGTAGGGTAAGTAGAAGAAAGGTTGTTCAACTATAAAGTTGATTGGATAAAAGCACATTTATCATGCTTAATTATATGTTTCAATGTGCATGAGCATTTAAGAAGGCAAAAAAAATGGTTTACATGTTCAAATAAATAACTTCCCTTCATTCTTTTCACCCCTTTACTTACTAATTTCCCCATCTACAAGTAAGTTCTAGTACTTAAATCCTTCAAATCATAAAGGCTCAGAGCATTTCTCTGACTTTTGGTGGGACGGACCCTCAGCTTAATGACTTATGAACATCAAGTGTTAGAATTCTCTACATACAATTCATTTCCATTCACTACCCTAATAAAACCCATTTTCCTAAGGATAAACTTCATTTACCTAGGAAAAGTAAAAAACCCCCATGTTAAATCCTATTTCACTCAAAAAACCCACAAAAGTGCTTTATCATAAGTATAAATGTATGCCAAGAAAGTACATCAATATTACATTATGCTTATTGGTATGTTCACTCCGCACATTCATTTCATATTAATTTTTAACTTAATTATATAATTCTTGATATACCTTTTCCTGTGTTAATTAAATCCCATATATAAATATCCCAACCCTTAGTTTTTATATAAACTATGCAATTTAAACCATATCCTGACAAAACCTATAAATCATGTCATTAAACCCCGCCCGATAATTTTAATCTATTATTAAAATCTAATTAATCCCAAACTGCCAAGGATTAAAGCCCCGGGCCCCCCCGAATCCCATGCTCTTATCATCCACACACTTCCCTTCACTCGACTGTCGTCCGATCATCATCACTCTCATCCGACAATCCACAACCATATCGGTTGAGCCCGACGGCCGACCTTTACCCGCCCGATAAAGCGGTTTTCCCTGGCCCCCCGACTACTACATGTCGATCGATGGAGTAGATTGGGTGACTCCTCCTAAATATCACTCCCTCCAGGAAAGCGGTGCGATTGCCTGGAAAATCCCCTTCCCACTCAACCTGAAAAATTGCCTACTGTTCACTCATAAAATTACCCGCCAAAAATAACCATTGCTCAATAAAAAGCCTACGAAGCCCTATTTTGCCTTTTTTCTCTTATTTCATGTGTAAACCTCTGCAAACCACTACAACTCCTGCAAATGATGAATTCACCTATTGAACTCCAAATTCACTCCTGAAGAAGCTGCAGAGACCCCAATCAACCTCTTAGTCCGTACCAGAGCCATTCAAACTTCTGCAGTTGCCGAGAACACCGAATTTGAAGCCAATTCACCCAATTCCAGGTATTTGAAGACGAATTTTCCAGACAACCCTTTCAATTTGAAAACGTTCAATCTGTGAAGTGTTTTAATGAAGTAAAATTAATTGAAATTGCTTTAAATTTAAAAGTTTGCATCCAAACCCTTTTGAAAACTTCTAGTTTCCATCAATATCGTTGAATAAACTTGTGAAAACCAAATTCAAATCCATGAGAACTGAATTATGGCTGTCCCTGTTGCCATGAATGTCAGACCTATCACAACTCCCCATTTAGACCTTGACCACCTTCCCCTGGTTGACATAGACTTTCAAATTAAAGATACAGCTACCCAAACACTCCTACTTAAAATCCATTGCTTAAGTAGAGACAAATACCTTAACCATGATGATGATATTGGCCTTTGGGAGTCAAATTTTCCCAAGTACTAGTTCCCAGAGGTACATGTCTTCCCAGAAATTGTCCACCAGTGCCATGCTTGTTACATTCCCAGCCAGAGAGCCATAATGTCTCCTAATCAAAAGGTTCTATTCACAATTATAGCTGAGTCAATTAATGAGATGTTATAGGTCCAACCAAGTCCAAACCTCACCCCACTCTCCATTATGGATTTGCTAGACCAGTACTCCAAATTGAGTTTGTCTAGGTTAGCCCAATTATTCCAGACATTCATTGTAGAAGAGCAATATATTCCCAAGGATCCCCCTCCATACCATTCTACCTTTTTCTCTGATAGGGGGAAACAAATTGTGACTATGATATCATGTATTATGGGTTGTACCACTGACAAATTTGTCAATGAACTTGTCCTGGCCTTCATGTCCATTTATACCCTAGGACAACCTCTTGCTGTTTTGTATGATTATGCCCAGTTCATAGCTGAAAGAATGCATGAACAGTTCACCAGAATGCACAATGAGAGAGTATTTAAATACTCATCTGTTCTATGCCATATGTTCCTATACTATCAGCTAGACATATTTCCTTTCACTCTTCGGAAGCTCTATAATAAAGGTCAGCCCATGTCTATCATATTTTGGACCCCACTTTTCCACAAGTTTTAGTCACCATATACCTATATAGATTTCATTGATTCTTTTGTTCATCCAGTCATGACCATGCTGACAGGAAGCCCTCCACCTAGAATAAGTCAAGAGATCAAAAGGGTGCTCCAATTGTCTAAACAAAGCCAAGTGGGAGATTGGCACCTTTATAGAAACCACTTAGAGATAAGAATTTATGGTTGCCATCTTGCACCATATAAAATACCAAAATACCTCCCCATGAGGTTATTTGCTCTAGAGTACTATAGACAAATAATGAACTTTTATGAGATTAATTTTGTCTCAGTTAAGAAAATATCACAATTTAAAGTAAAAAACTAGCTAGGCCCCTTCATTTGCAATTCTAGAGAGGCGGGAAGGAGGCAGACCAAATTTTGCAGCAAATGAAGTTCCAAAAGAGTTTCATGTGGAGGTATGACCCTCAGGAATTTATGACCGGATTGAGAAAGAAGGTCAATTTGGGACCTTATATTCACCACCCCATACCAGAGATAGAAAGATATGACAATCAATTAGAGTGGGTGGAAAATGCTCTTGTAGAGAGAGACAGTACAAAGGTAGATGGAGAGAATGCCTTGATTGACCTAGAAAGACAGATTGATGAGAGCTCATTTCTACAGGTACCTGAACAGCAAGAAGCAACCATGAGCACCCCTTCTAGCATGCAAACTCCTCAGAATGGGGAAATAAATCCCAAGAGAAACAGAGAGGGAGCCTCCACTTTAGGCATAGATACATCCAATGTGTAGTGTGAAGCCAGTCAAAGCAAGAGGCCAAGGCTTAATCCTGTTTCAGAACAGGAAGACACAGAAGGATCAGAAGAAGTGACTAATACTGAGTTTGATAGAAGCAGGGGCACAGCTCCATCTGGGGAAACACAGGATCCATCCACATCACAAACTCAGATGTTGGAAAGGCAGCTAAGTATAGAAGTTTCCTCATTCAGTAGGCCTGATAAGGATAAGGATATAAAAGACATGTTTAAAGACATCAAGATGAGAAAGGAGAAACTGAAGGCCCAAACTTATGCTCAGTATCTCAAACTCACACCTACCAATCAGACAAAGTTGATGTCAGCTTTTGACATCAAAGAGGGAAAACTACAGATGTCCTTTATAAAACCTACACCATAGTAGCCAAGGACATCAACAGACTACAAAAAGATTGACTTTGAGGTATTGGCAAGGGATATTCATCCCATTGACCAGATCAAATTGCAAACAGGCTGGAGAGATGATATACTCCACCCTCACAGGTAAATCCATATCTTCTCATCAGTTGCAAAATTTGTTGAGCAATATTTCAGCCCAATATCAGGTAGAGAAGGCCTCCTCACAAGCCAAGGATACTAGAATTAAGTCTTTGTAAGACTTAGTGATTGAATTGGGACATGATCCCAAAGATGTTAAAGCCACTCAACAACTAATCAAGAAAAAGAATGATGACATTGCTGCACTCAAAAAGCAATTGAAGATACCTCAATTGCAGCATCCCCAAACACAGGAGGTCTTGGAGAGCCAAACCAAACATGAAGAGTTGATGGACCTTGTCCTATAACTAAATGATCAGTTAAGGGAAACATAGAAGGAATTGGACACTTTAATCTAATTGAAGCAAAGTAATATCTCCACTACATCTGCAAATTTCATCCCAATAGTCTCAGCAACAATCCTTTCTACATTGGAAGCGTCATTGGCTCCCACAGCTCCTATGCCTACAGTACAACCTGTTATGCTCCTATACCAATAGGTGTCATATTTCATGATTGACTTGTTGAGCTCTGTAATATGTTCATTCCTTTCCTTGTTTCAAAGGTTTTCCATATTATCAAAAAATCAAAAAATTTAAAAAATGTAAAGAGGGCATGCCATAAAAGAAAAATCAAAGGGTAAAAAAAAAAAAAAAATGGTCAAAAAAGTGAAAGAAATGAACCCCAAAAAAAAATAGACCACGAAAGTGTGCAAGTCCAAAATGCCACTACTTTTTATTTTATGTAATAAGCATTGTATGCAGCTTGTTAATTTATGCCACAATTGATGAATGGCCAAACAACTCAATCTTGGCTAGTTCATATTTGAATTTCCTGTTTTAGAGATAGAGAATAAAATCTGACCAAACTGTTTGATCTTGGCAGATAAGTAGATAGGCAGAGCAAATAAAAAGGAGCTCAACAGTTAAATTTGAGCCCTTGGATGTAATAAGTACAGACTTAGGTAGGCTTACCATGAAAAGAAAAGGAAAGTTGATAAGGGTTTGCTAGTCTAAGTGCACCCAAAGAAAGAAGGAAAAAATGCTAGGACTAAAGTAGGCAGGGTAGGTAGATGGTGTTGCAGAATGATACTTGTGATAGGTTATTTCCCTGAATGTGTTAATATTTATCTCTATCACAATTGCAAGGTAAACATTATACTTGATGCAGCTCAAGCGAGGCAAGATTACATAACTAACTCCCCTTCATAATTTTCCCTAATCATTTACTAATTCCCCCTAAAATATTAAGATCTGTTCTTAATATCACTCATAAACCACTCATTCCATTTCATAATGTTGCCTAAGTAAAAACCCTATTTTACTTAGGAAAATGGCAAATACATCATATAAACCCCTTTTCCACTTCAAAGCCTAAGTTTGACACAAAATTCAACTGTTTTAAACTTGGCGCTTTCATTTTCATAATTCATATTAATTTGACATTTATTATTATATAAATCCCGATAAATATTACCCTTCCCGTACTATGGAACTATATTAAAAAAAAAACCCCGCATCATTACATATCCCCGCCCCGATCGAATATGACCATAGTCATACTCTAAAAAAGGGACTAACAAGTTCGTTTGAAATCTGTTAAAAGCCTTCCCTGCCGCAACAAAGGGATTAATTAACCATTGGGTTATTTAATAAGCATTACCCCGCGAACCAATCAAATCACGCCCAAAACGATTAAAATGCTGTTTATTGTGCCAGGCTCGCAACAGTTAACTTCCCGCCATCTCCGACACCCATCAGCCCTCCGATCTCCGCCTTCACATCCAACGGTCGATGATGATATCGCGAACACCTTTTGACTGTGCATTAACTCGCGGGGGCCCGACGGTTTTCTACTATACCTCTATCACACGTCACCCATTCAATGTGCTCACTCGCTCTCTGCTCGAAACCACTCAGCCCCAAAAGCGGTGCGGGCAAAACCACTTACCACCCTTTGCTGACATCATCTGCCATACAACTTACGTCATCCACCCAATCAAATCAAAAAGTCCTACCAAACCTCAATTTTGTCAAAATAAATGGATAAAGTGCCATTTTCATTGTTATACACTACATATAGTGCTCCAGGCATAACAACGCCCGAGTCCAGTTTTCAACTGCCACCCGACCACAAAGACTCCAGTAATGAGCTCGTGGCCTCAACCAACTTGCCATTTTACGGTTTCTTCCTCTTTAACGTAGTTTAAACCAACACCGAGGGACTTCCAAGCTTGCAGAAGAGAGAAATAAAGATAGATACAGGGAGATTGCTACCCTAACCAGTGGACCTTCAGAGGCACAAATTGATAGAGGAAAGATGACCAGACAGAGCTTTTTACCAGAGCAGGATGAACAGGGGTCAAAACAGGTCAAAGAGTATCAGATCACAGTCAAAGAGTATCAGTTAAGACAGGCAGCCAGTGCAGAGTGACTGAAGAAAGACAACTACAAGCCGAATCCTAGGGCCTGCCTCCAGCACATTCAACAAAAACAGGACGAGCACAACATCAGTTTATCTTTTTCCTATTTTAGAGACTAGCTGTTTCTATTTTCTTGTAAGCTATTTTTAGTCATCTTAGATATTATCTCACTCTATTATGAGATATTTGTTATAATTTGTTTCATAAATACCCCCTCCATTGGAGTATTGAGTGTGGATTCCTAGACTTTGCTATAATATTGATTTTTTGGAATAAAGAGCTGTTGGAATCAACTGTTGCATGGCCTACTAGATGAAGAATTGAAGCAGAGGACTTGTCACAAAATTCTTGAATCAATCACCGGATCAATAAGTCCTCTATATCTTGTGTTTTAAAGTTTTCTTAGTTTATTATATCATCTGTGTTTCACAATCTGAATGAAAAAGAAAGATTTAATTTTAGAATATGCTTGATTGCATTATGTTTTTAGTCATTATTGTTCTCTGTGTTTTCTTCAGAATTAGGTTAAACAACGAAATCTTAATTGCTCCTATTTTCTAATTCTTGATGTTGATTATTTGCTAAAGAATACTTAACTTCTCCTTATCAATAATCATCCAATTTCCCTCTTTAAATAGGTTGAAGGATTCTTAACTGCCCTTCACCCAATTTGAGCCCATTTCATCTGTTTCAAGTTTTTATCTGTTCCCTGGTTGACCACCTCACTTTGTGAAGCCATCCTCTGTCAAGAAACCAAATCCAGAAAGCCATTTTCTTTGACTCCATTAGCCCAATGGACTGAACTACTCTGTCTTACCTCTCTTCTCTATTGAATCTCACCACCCAAACTCAAACAAAACTCCTGAACTTCATAACTAGCCTAACACCTTTCAAAACAAAGCTAAATCATAAAGAGAGAGCCCTCTCTAGATACAGATAGGCTAGATTCAATATCTAAAAGATTGGTTTTTGGTTACCTCGGCCTCCTTTCCCCTTCTTACAACTTCTGGGAAAGCCTGAGTGATAACATCAATGGCGACCATACTGGGGACCTGAACAATTGTCTGTTACTATTGTTTATTTCATAAGCTACAAACGGAGCCTGAAGTTATCCAGGTATCCTTTGAAATGATTTTTCTTTGCAATTGTAGAAGTAAATGAATGTTGCTTCAGTCTATCTCTAGTCTAGCTTATGGACTGAACATCTGGTTTCAAATACTTGATCAGTTCCTCTTGTCAAATAAGTCTTTAAGAAAGTTTAAATCTTATATCTAAAGCCTCTTAAAGAAATCATAGAAGTTGTTTTGAAAAGTCATAAAAAAATAAAAATAATCATAAAATACTCAAAATTTGGTTTCCTAGAGAACTGATATTTTCTTCAGAATCGTTTTACAAGTTTGATCTATGATGGTGGACAGGGATCAGACACACAAAGGTTAAAATCATCCACCTGGTGACTCCACATCAATTTCACAACTAAGACTCCATTGGAGGGACGAACCTGAAAGAACAATATAGGAAGATCAGGCTTTTAACTTGGATTATTATCCAAGACCTTATGTTCTTTCTAAATTGATAGAGTTTTCCAATGTATATTGTATTTTAGAAAAAAAAAATAGATTAATTTTTGAGTATTTTATTTTGAAAATTGTAAATATATATATCATCCTTTTGAATCTTATGATGATCACTTTCCAATCAAGAAACCTCAAATACTCAAGACTCCACTACTAAAAGAATCTAGAGTTGTTGAGAACCTATGGTGATCCAATTTTAGCATTAAGTGTCTTCAAGATGAATTTAACAAATCAACGCATGTATGCTCCTTTGGACAGGTCAAAGATTCTAGGTTTTCCAAACCCTTTGCCCAAATTTGATTGGTCAAGAAATCTTCCATTGTTTAAAGATGAAATAGGAGATGATGTTGCTTTACATTTATTAAAATTTCATATGCACATTCGAAAGTTTAAGGTCAAATTCCATGAAGATTGTCTTATGAAAATATTTATGCTAACTTTAGAAGAAAAAGCTAGATCTTGGTATGAAAAATTTCTTGCCTCTAGCATATGTTCTTTAAAGCAGTTTCATGCTACATTTCATGACAAATACAAGGAAAGGTATTCATCTCTATTTCTAATTCAAGACTGCTGTGACAATTTTGAAAGTTTTATTCAATATCTTGAAAATTACTATGCTGATGATCATGATCAGTTCATGGATCACGAAGTATTAGAGGTTTTAGAAGAAAGATATTTTCAAAAAGTGGAAGCCTTTCTTGAATTATCTTCCCCTTAGAAAGAAAAAGATGATGTATGTTGTTCAGAAACCCATGAAGTTTCCCCACAGGAAAAAATTCTTGCAGCACTACAAACTGATCAGAATAAAGAAGAAATGTAATTCCCTGAAATTGCTCAAATAGAAAATAGCAATGAAAACCAACAACAGTCCAGAGATATGGAGGTAGAGGCAGTAGAGATTAAAAATATTGAACCACAAGACCTTCTTTAGCAAGTAGTGGTTTCTTCAGGAATTAAAGACCAGTCAAAATTATTTGATGAAAACCATGTCACAAATTTTCTTTCCTTGCATGCAAATGAAATGAGACAACATACTTTGATAGATCATGATCTTTCATCTAAAATAAAAGAGAGTTTGCCACTCCCTTGCAAGCTTCTATATGACAAAAACAATGATGAGGATTTTCCTGTTGTATGTGATAAGGTTGTTATATTTGATGAAGATCAAGAGTATTCAGAGCACTTGGATACAGTGGAGAATAAAGAGGAGAAATGATTGACCAATCACTTGAATCAAGAAAAAGTTTGGAATGAGGTTGGTTTTCCTGATATTAATCATCCAGAAGATCTTATATGGCAGGATTACCATTTTCCTTTGGTCAATATATTTCAGCCATCAGTGCAAGAAGAGATTAAGAATCATGAACAATTTTCTACTAATTCCAACTACCATAGATAAGAAGATAGATTTATAAAGAAATATGTGGAGGAGAAAGATCCTGATCTAATGTGTGTGTTTGATGACATTACTTCTTTTGATGACTTGCCCAAATATGATCAGTATGATGATAATTATGTTCTTCAAATCCAAACTAACTTTACAGAGCAATTAGAGGCTAGTTTGGGGAATAAGGACATCCCGTTTCACCAACTTGAGAATAGTGATTAGCTTGTTCATTTCAGCTATGAAAGTGAGGAAGAAAATGCAGAAAATTTGGAAATAAGTGAAGCTTCTTTACCTCTTTGTTTTGAATCATTTCAATTTTTAGAGGAAATGTGGTGTCAAATTTTTAAAGAAAAGAAGGAGCAGCTAGTGGAAATCTATGAAATTCCATTTGGACCTACTTGTAATAAGTTGAAACAATCCTTCCAAGTTCTTTATGATCCAATAGCTGACAGGTTGGATGATGAAAGCAGACATAATTTATCTCCATTAACAGACTATGAGAGTCAAAATCAAGATGATAATGGTTTTACAAGACAAACATTACAATTAGTAGAAATATCATTACAAAGAGCAGTTGAAAACATGCAGGGTAATAAAGATAAAAGTGATATTTCAATTTCATGGCAGGTAGGCTATCCAAAACATTTATATAGTTGTTTGAATCATCTCAAGAAAAGTGTGTATATTTTACAAGATCCTTTTGTACAATTTCTAGATTCAACAAAGGAGATCAGGAATTTCCTTATCTTATCAAAGGTTAACAAAGCTATATTTGATTGCAAGATCTCAATTTTAAACACCAACAAGCACAAGCAACAAAGGTCACTAATGTATATAATGCTTGAGTGGTTGCATTGGTTGTTTCATTTTACCTAACCAGTAGTCAGAAAGCTGATTAGAGTAAGTAGGTAGGATTTCAGTTTGATTTAATTCAGTTTTTTGTAGATTACAAAATAGATCCTTAAGTATTTGAATCCAATCAAAAGGCCCTAAGATCTTGATGATTTACTAATTTGGTTTGAAGGTTGTACCACTTTTTGGTTTCAGGTCAGATCTCAAGTTGCGCAGGAGAAGGTTAAGAATATTTTGATAAAAGGACCAAGTCTAAAAGTTCCTACCCAAGTGACAAGGTGATCGAGCAGGATTCAAGAAGGAAGAATAAAGGTTTGGTGTGGATTGTGTCGCGCGGAATGAGTCGATCTTGTGGACAAGATAGACCTTCCTAGAATCTAAAGAAGACCTAACGACAAGCAGACCAACCAGACACTATCTTTCTTTAAATATGCTTCAATTAACAATAGCAAACAAAGGTTTTTAGGGCCTACCTTTGGTCCAATGCAAGCTTGTGGATGCCCTCGCTCCTTTGATCCAAATGAGATCCTTTTCGCAAATCTGCAAACACAAACAAGTCAAACACATTAAATAGCACCTGAAAAACCAATTGCATAAAACATATTTAACTTGAAAGTCAAGGAGTCCATGAAACAAATAACATAAGATACTTGTTGAGAAAAATGAGTTTGATTGTATTAATTCAAAAGAAGAAGAACCTTACAACCTTTGCCTTGATGCTGTACAAGCTCCTCCCAGGGTCCAACAAGATGTCTCCTCTACTTTGACAAGTTTCACTCACTCTCCAATGGAACCAAGAGGTATGTGATCTCTCCTCTCAAGCTCAACCAAAGAGTCTCAATTTCACCAGCATTTACCCTCAAAATGTTCAGCTTCTAACCTCCCTAGTCCTCACCCCAATGCCTGTATTTATAGTGCAATGGAGGGAAGTTACTAGGTCCTCCTTCAAAGGGATAAAGCCCTCCTTCAAAGGGATAGCTCCTTTAGTCAAGGGATTAGCTCCTTCTCTTTTGGGATGCATGAACCACCTCAGAGCGAACAATCCACGTCAAAACTCCTTCTAGAAAACTCTAGAATTAACCCAAAGTGATTTTTCTAAGATAAAAATTGCGCCTTTTTACTTTCACAGGGGTCTGCACCTGCACTGTTAGGAACAGAGCAGGCAGGTACGCAGCTTTTGTACACAGAAGGTGCGGGACCGCAGGTGACCATGAGAGAAAGTGCGGAACCAGAGTTACATTGATTTTTAATGTCTTTCTCCCACTTCCAAAGCTTGATTTGAAGAGCTGAGGTCTTAGACTTGCTTAGGAGGATAGTATAAGTGATGATAGACCCATACTGACTGCAAATAATCATGGTGACGATATTTTTGTGTAACAGATTGCCCCCTAAAGTGCGAAGTCTGTAGTAGATGAGGATTTCATTTATCATATAGGAAGAGTGAAGTACTTTATCATTTCGAGGATTATCTTGTGGAGAGCCCGGTCGGAACCTGTAAGAACATTCAATGCAAGATATATATATGAGATCATATCATCGCTGAGGTAGGCATTCCCATACTCAGATCAAAACTAACTAGAAAACCTATCTACTGTCTGATACAAGAATGATCTTGTAAAACATCATAAGTATAGACTCGTGTGAACATAGTATGGACGCAGCCATCTGTTTATGAATAGTCCACAACATAATGAATACAAAATTCCTCGCATCCTGGATGGTGGAAACTAGATCCAGGGTCTTCATTTCTATATCCCAAAATAGTACGATTCTATCCATGCGAATAAATGTGTTGATGTCGAACATGGTAGAAACCACTTGATTACCAGTCAATGATGTCAACTGTTAACAAGTGTGAGAGAAACCACCAGTGATGTCAATGCCTCTCAAAGTACCCAGTACAATCCACGAGATGCGAGTAGATGTGTTGATGTCGAACATGTCACGGAATCCTTCGATCGAAAGTCAATGATGTAAACTGTCGTCAAAGGCGAGAAACCTGCCATTGAGGCATGCAGATTTCAAGGTACTGATGATTCCTAGATCATCTTTCTAGATAATTTGCTGATGTCGATAGTGTAGGAATTTACAGGGTAAGTTCCACAGAAGAATACCAAAAGGACACCGATCACAACCAGATCTCAAATCAATACACCAGTATTTTTGACGTGGTTAAAACCCTCAGAGTGCAAGGAGGGAAACAGTCCACGGCCTGTCCCAACGTGGGTACAGACAATTTATTAATCAAAGAATGAAAATTTACATAAGCTTCTCTCATGCACGGATTACCCGAACAATGACCCTCCATGCGCTTTAAATAGAACTCATGGACCAATCGGGTGTCAAGCCACGGATCAAGTGTCGGTAATACCGAGGTGAGAGTGAACCGTCGGATCACTACATATCGTGACCGTCGGATTGTAAGTTACAAAATGTACAACGGTAAAGAAACACACTTTACCTAACTCTAACCTAACTCTATACTAGACCAAGTTGAACTTAACTATATCCTATGTGTCGGAATATCCTAACATCCCCCCTTAAGAACAACTTGGGATAGGATTGAAGGATTTACAAATATGAAACAATAGGAGAAGGAAGGAGGCACTAGAGCCTATCCCCCCTTAGTGACAACTTCCTGAACTCCAAGCATATATCGAAGTTTAGTGAACTTCGCCTCTGTGAGAGCCTTTGTGAAGATGTCTGCAACCTGATCATCCGTTGGACAATATTGCACTTCAAGAACATGGTCAAGAATGAGCTTTCTGATGAAGTGCATGTGTAGTTCAATGTGTTTGCTGCGCTGATGCTGGACTGGATCTTTGCATAGCTGAATGGCACTTTGATTATCACACCAAAGTGTGGTTGGATGCTGCTGCTCAAAGCCAAACTCTGATAGGATCTGACGAAGCCACAAGGCTTCCTTACTAGCTTCCACGGCACCACGATACTCTGCTTCTGCTGACGAAAGAGAAATGGCAGCCTGTTTCTTACAAGCCCATGTAATAGGTCCTGAACCAAGAGTGAAGACATAACCGGCAGTAGACTTCCGATCATCAAGGTCACCAGCCCAATCAGAATCAGTGAAACCAACTAACAGAGGAGCTGCTTTGGCACTGTAATGAATCCCAAACTGTATTGTACCTCGAACATAACGAAGTATTCTTTTAGCTGCTTTCCAATGACTTTCACGGGGGTTTTGCATAAAACGAGCAACAAGGCCAACAACAAAGGAAAGATCAGGACGAGTATGGGTTAAATACAAGAGTTTTCCGACAAGTTGACGGTATAAGGTAGCATCAACTTCAGGAGAAGTACAAGAGACTGAAAGTTTGACTCCAGACTGAAAGGGAGAAGGGGCTGGCTTACAGTCTTCCATGTGAAAATGACGAAGAATATCACAAGCATACTTGGACTGGGAAAGAAAAATACCCTCTTGGGATTGCAAGACTTGAAGACCGAGAAAATAGTGTAAGTGTCCTAAGTCTGTCATTTCAAATTTCTTTTTAAGGCTGGACTTCACATGGTTTATAAGGTTGGGATCACTACCAGTAAGAATAAGATCATCAACATAAAGAACAAGGATGATGAGAGAGTTGCCCACTTTCTTGGTGTAGACAGTATTGTCAGAATGACACCTAGAAAAGCCAGATTCTAAAAGAAAGCTATCCATTTTGGCATACCAAGCTCGAGGAGCTTGCTTGAGGCCATAAAGGGATTTCTTAAGTCGACAAACTAGGCTGGAGTCTGTTTGTATGAAGCCAATGGGTTGTTCCATATAGATTTCTTCCTGCAAGTCCCCATGCAAGAAGGCAGATTTAACATCCATTTGATGGACTTCCCATTTTAAAGAGGCAGCAAGGGAAAGAACAAGGCGGATAGAGTTCATTTTGGCAACTGGAGAGAAGGTTTCAGTGTAGTCAATGCCTTCAACCTGTGAAAAGCCCTTAGCAACTAGACGAGCTTTATGTTTATCAACTTTCCCATCTGGTCCATACTTGGTTCTGTAAACCCATTTGCATCTAACAAGTTTGCGTCCCTTTGGTAGAGGAACAAGATCCCATGTATCATTTGTCATCAATGAATGATATTCTTCATTCATAGCTGTTTCCCAATGTGGATGGCCTGAAGCTTCTGCAAAAGTGTCAGGATCATGATTCACTGGAGCTTGAGCCAGTAAAGAAGAGGCTCTTTCAAACTGAGAACGTGTACGTCGCTGATCTGTAGGATCACCGGCAAGATCACCTGCTGCATCCCGAGTAGCACGGACCCATCTTGGAAGTTGAGGATCCTGAGAAGGTGGGGAAGGATTATCATCCTCGCTTTCATCATCAGAAGAAGAAATGTTTTCAAAGATAGAAGAGATAGGAAGAGGTGGCACATCCGCCGGACTAGGCTCGCAGGCCGATTTATTTTCATCAAATTTTACATCTCTTCTAATGATAACATTTTTGGACTTAAATGGAATAAGTCTATAACCTTTTACATCTTCAGAATATCCAACAAAAGTACATTTCTCACTCTTAGGTTCTAAATTTTCATCTGGAATATGGGCCCATGCTTCACTTCCAAACACACGAAAGTGACTTACATCTGGTTTAATGGAACTCCAAGCTTCTTCTGGAGTGATATTCTCTAGAACCTTAGTAGGAGTGCGATTGATTATATAATTTGCACAATTAATTGCTTCGGCCCAAAAACTAAGACTGAGTCCTTTAGATTGCAGCATACAATTAGCCATTTCCTTTAAAGTGCGATTTTTCCTTTCAGCTACACCATTTTGTTGTGGAGTGTATGGAACAGTATGTTGCATTTGAATTCCATTTTCGGTGCAAAAGTTGATGAATGCATTTTTAACATATTCTCCACCATTATCAGTTCTTAGCTTAAGAATTTGATGTCCAGATTGTTTTTCAACGAATGCTTTGAAGGCCAAAAAGGTGGTAAATACTTCGCTCTTGAGTTTTAAGAAGTATACCCAAGTGCGTCTAGAGAAATCATCAATGAAAGTTAAGAAGTACTTGCAGCCAGAGAATGAAGCAACAGGAAGAGGACCACATAAATCACTGTGCACAAGCTGTAAAGGGGCTGAGGCGTGCCAAGAGGCACGTTTGTCAAAACTGTCCCGATGATGTTTTCCGAGTACACATCCGGAACAAACACCATCTTTGCAAGATACCATAGGAAGACCTGTCACCATGTTTTCTTTACATAGATGCTGAAGGGAGCGATAGTTTAAGTGACCATACCGCTCATGCCAAAGTTTGCTCACTTCATCATTATGAGCAACAAATACTGAGGGAAGATGGGATGACCCAAAGTTGTGAAACTTATACAACCTTTTGGAATCATCAGCAAGACCAGTAGCTAGAATCTGTTTAGGATCTTTTAGATCCTTGATTACAACATCATGAGGTGAAAATTCAACAATTTTACCTTCACCTGAATGAGTTATCTGATAGACAGATAGAAGGTTGCAGGATAAGTTTGGAACACATAATACATCATTGAACTGACCATTGTCTAGATGAACAGTTCCAGTCCCTACAACATTAAGAGATCTATCATCACCAACATATATATTTTTGGTGTTACAATCATTTAAAGAAGAAAACATGGCTTGGTTTTTGGCCATGTGACAAGAGGCTCCAGAATCAATGAGCCACTCATGAGAATGAGAAGAAGAAGAAGATACATTTAATGCATAACCAGACTGAGATGATTGACGATGACATGCAGAAAATGCCGTTCCGGAAGTTGAAGTTGAAGTAGGCTCCAGATGGATGTTATGTTTCTTCATTGCGGCTTCCAAGGCTTCCATCTTCTTAAAGCATTTAGATTCTAAGTGGCCATCTCGATTACAAAAGTTACAATGTCTATCAGTCTTCTTCCATTTGTTTTTATTGGGCTTATCATATTGCTGAAATGATCTTTCATCTTGAGGCTGAGTTGGTTTAGGACCATTCCTTTGAGGATAAGACTTCTTAGGATTCTTTGAATTTGGTTACTGCTGGGCGGCTAACGCTTTTGTGGAAGAGTTTCCAAGATTAAGAAGACCAAGGTGTAAGAGTTTTTCTTGTTCTCTTATTAAGGAATCACAAAAGGAGTCAAAGGAAGGGGGCTTGTAGTCTTTGCCTTGACAAATGAAAGCTTCCCTGGTAGAATGGAAAGTGGAAACAAATACAGAGTAGGCTGGTCCCAACTTAGTAAGGATGGAATAAATAAGGTTACCATCATCTTTCTTAACTTTAACACCTTCCAAGAGATATCTAAGGTTCTTGAATTTTGACAAGAAATCTTCAATGCAAGAAAAATTATTAGGATCCAAAGTAAGCAGCTCATTTTCAAGTTGATGGGATCTAATTTCATTTTTAATCCCAAAAACTTTAGCAAGTTTTTCTAATGCTTCATGAGGAGTTTCAATTTCTGCAATGTGGAATCTAAGATCAGGAGAAACAGACATTCCTATCAAGCCACGTGCTTGATCTTGTCGATTTTCCCATTTTTCGGCCTTGTCTTCATCTTTGGGTTTCTTCTCTTGGTCTGTGGCTATTCTGAAGAGACCTTTACTTCTAAGTAAATCTCCCATGTAGGCTACCCATTGGAAGTAGTTAGTGCTGTCAAGAATGACTTGGCATGGACTTTCCATTTTTGAAAAACAACTGAAGCTGAAGATGCTGAAAGTAAGTGGTCCAATGGATAGATCTCGAAAAAATAGGCGGTTTTAAAAAAAACGGCTCTGAAAAAGGCTTCCGGATGAAGAAGTTATGGCTTTTTGAAAAAAAAATTGTTGACGTTGCCGGCAAAGTGCGCGAATGTGCGGGAATGAAAAAATCCGCCCCCACAAAATGGAGACTTGAACCCAAGACCTCTACTCTCTTAAAAGGTCTTTGAACCAATTGATCTATACAAAATATTTGAGAGAGAGAGAGAGAGAGAGAGAGAGAGAGAGAGAGAGAGAGGGGGGGGGGGGGGGGGCTCGATTTGCGTGCTTGCCTTGGGAAGACTCTTTTCCCCTACAAAACACAAAACACAAAACCCAACACGAATATCCAAAGAAAAACGAACCTTACGGCTCGAAGTTAGCTTTAGCCAAAAAACTAGAAATTTAAAAAAAAATCTCAAAGTTAGCTTTTAGCCGAAAAACTAAATATTTTCCTCAATGTTTCTGATTTTCCGAGATCACACTAAGGTGCAGGGAAAAGAGCATACGCATGAGAAAAATCCTTTCTTTCTGTTTCTGATTTGCCCAGATCGCACAGAGTCGCAGGGCAAAGAGCATACGCAGAAATGAAAGGTATAGATCCGGGAAAAAAAAGGCTAAATAAACCGAAACCGAAATAAGCAGAGAGAAAATGACAGTAAACTGCAAAAAAAACACTGTATACCTCCCGATCTGAAAAATGACGCAGCTAGGGCTACCGGAAACCTTTTCGCGTGAAACGAAAGGGGTTCCTCACTGAAACAGATGCTCCGAATGCAACAGAGCAGTCCTCTCGGCCCGAAAGCAGTCAGAAACAGCAGATCTAGGAAACGACAGCCGCATGCAGTTCTACCGGCTTCAGATTTGGATCACCAACGGACGCGGCCCTCAAATAGCTCTGATACCATGTAGGAATTTACAGGGTAAGTTCCACAGAAGAATACCAAAAGGACACCGCTCACAACCAGATCTCAAATCAATACACCAGTATTTTTGACGTGGTTAAAACCCTCAGAGTGCAAGGAGGGAAACAGTCCACGGCCTGTCCCAACGTGGGTACAGACAATTTATTAATCAAAGAATGAAAATTTACATAAGCTTCTCTCATGCACGGATTACCCGAACAATGACCCTCCATGCGCTTTAAATAGAACTCATGGACCAATCGGGTGTCAAGCCACGGATCAAGTGTCGGTAATACCGAGGTGAGAGTGAACCGTCGGATCACTACATATCGTGACCGTCGGATTGTAAGTTACAAAATGTACAACGGTAAAGAAACACACTTTACCTAACTCTAACCTAACTCTATACTAGACCAAGTTGAACTTAACTATATCCTATGTGTCGGAATATCCTAACAGATAGAAAGCGATCCGTCGTAGGCAAGCCCACAACACGAAATCATAGATCAAGTTGAAGAAATTTAGTTGCAAGGACTGACTCAGGGATGGTCAAGATGGATGACATATATTTTGCAGATGAATGGCTTATTGGCAGTGACCTCTTGAACACATAATGACACAACAGACGGCTTGGTGACAATTGACCCAAAGTTAATACCCAGAAACCGGCTGAAGACTTTCAATGTGATTTGATAAACTGTTAGGCAAAGGATTTCCCAACCCAGGTGAATAAAAGTGTCGTGTTAAAGAGTGGTTATGAAGTATGACAAACAAACTCATTTTCCTCTCTTTTCCCCCACCATTTCTGGCAAGAACCTCTTTATTTTTGACAAGCTTGAGGAGGATAACATTTGCTTGATTATAAGCTCATCCTTCGGATGAGTCCAACTTAGTTTAGATTTGAACCCTAAGAAGGAGTGGTTCGTTCCTGTTTGTAATTGAACAGGTCCTTTATTGTGAAATTTGAATGAGTCCAGTATAGGAGAAACTCGGTGTTTTTCAATTTTAGAGAGTCTGAAAAAACTTAAGAAGACTCCAGGGTTGACCTTTTTCGTAAATTTGTGTCTCCCAAGCCCGAAAAAGTATAAAATAATACTTGAGAGAACCGCTTGATCTTTTACGACCAAGGAGTACTTTTCGTTATTAGTGTCACTGACCCGAAAAAGTAAAAAAGTGATCAACGACACGTCGTTTTATAACCAATATCGAATTTGAAACGACAAAAATCTGGCAATCTTTTCATGTTTTTTACGGTCGGAAAAGAGTTGTAAGTGGACCATCTTTTAATTCCATTTTAACGAGTGTAAAAGAAATGCTCGACAATCTTTTCATGTTTTAGGAGTCAGAAAAGGGCTTAAAGATGAATCTACTTGTTTTTTCGTTGAAAATAATAGATTTCGCCTGAACAATCCTGTATTCTGCACAAAGACACAAATATTACTCATACCTGTTTAAAATGGATAAAAGCGTTGCAAAATACCTTTTCAAAGTGAAACATAAACAAATTTGCGATTTATTTACTAAAAAAACTTATAAAAGGGGCCTTTGTCAATTCATTTTTACCGTTCGAGTTTGGGAGAGAAAATAGTGCTTTTACTTAGAAAACTTCTCGTGAAGATTGTGGAAAATCCAACCGTCGGAATCGAGCGCCGTCTTCTCCAGGTAATCCACATCATCTTACTCTTCATTTTCAACCGTTTAGTTTTTTGATTTAGTCCCTCATTTTGTTTTTTGGGAGGGTTTTTAGGCGCAAAACCCGCACGCGGGGGTCCGCAGGTTTACCATTGCGAACCCGCGGACCCAGACTTTTTCTCCATTGGGAAAAAGCTCGGGGTCCGTACCTTCCGTGAAGACAAAGTGCGGACCCACGCACTGTGTCTAACATGGAGGGTGCGTACCCCGCCGCAAGGGTTTTGAACCCAAAACTTCTCAAAAATGGACCAATCAAAAAGTTTTCTAGCAATCTAATTAATCTTTATTCTTGATGCAGAGAATATATCATGCTAGATTGGCGCGAACAGGAACATGAGGATGTGGATACTGCCGCATGGAATCATCATCCTTCACTTGATGCTTTGAGGGCGTGCGGACTGTACAAGTTCTAGACCATTCCTGGCATGAGGGCTCAGGTAGATTTCTTACAGTGGCTAGTTGACAGGTGGAGCGTACAGGACCAGTGTTTTTTCATTGGCGGACACCAGCTCGAAATCGAGCTGGAGGACATTTATTTCTTGACTGGTTTGCCTAAGAGAGGTGAGGACTTGACTCTATTCGGGACTAGGCCAGGTGGCCAGTCTGTCGATAGCCTTCGGCTAGAGTACTGCCACAGCCAGGCTAAAGACAAAGGGATAGACATAAAGACCATATCCCGCCCTGAGCTCATGGTGATTGCGTTTACTGTCACCAGACTTTGCGGAGCTGCCGCATTACATGTTGCCACCGGATCCCAGATGCGTATGGCAGTTGATTGCTTTCAAGGCACCATCTTCAACTGGTGTAATGCTATGCTGGCCAATGTGAAAGGCCAACTGACCAGGGCCAAGAGCGGATGACTAAAGACCTTTGGTTATGGGGCTTTGGTCGTGAGTTTTGGCCTGGAGAGGGTTCCTATGCTGATCCCACAGCATCTTACTGTTGGAGCTGGGCTTCCTTGAGAGCCCAAACTGATGCGATGGGTTGCAGTTATGGCCCATCACCCGGACGAGAGGACAGAGGTTGCTCGGTTCAAACCTGAGTATTTCCAATGGTTGGAAAACCAGGTTTTTTCCATTCATGACTTCCCTTACGCTGGGATAGATTTCCGTGGTGACCCAGACATGGCTCTTCCACCAGGAGAGCAGTGGGACGAGTCAGGTAAAATCCTTTTCAACTTTTCTATTTAATTTTTTTTTATTTTTGCATCGTCTCAAAACTGATAGTAAAAATTTAAAATGCAGATGTGGGTCCACAGTGACCAGCCGCTCTCCGGCCTTTTGAGAGGAAACAACCAGTTGCACCCTTGCCAGCCCCACAGGACGAATCAGCAGAGGTTTTGGCCGAGTTGGAGGGCCATCTTGAGCGCTTGACAGGGGATATTCCTGAGACCACTATAGATGACATTCCTCGTCAACTTCAGCGCTATATGATTGGAGTCCCGAGACATTTTAGGAGGTTCCTTTGCAAGGTGGCCCGGGCAGTGGTTTCTTATAGAGATCATCACCAGCGATAGGATGATCGCCTTTTGTGGGCACATGTGACATTTTTGTTTTTTGTACTTATCATTTTTGCCGATCATAAGGTGTTTTTCAACCTATGATCGAAGACGATGTATTTTTTGATGCACTGCTATATATATATATATATATATATATATATATATATATATATATATATATCACTCTTACTAGCTTATCTTGTAAATCATGTTATGGAATGGTTTTAAATTTACATGTATGATTATTGCAAATTTCTATTTAACATTCGAGAAGCAATTGCATCTGCTAATGTATTTAAAGACCTTGGAATATGCTGATATTCAATGTAATCAAACTCACATTCCAAGAGACGCACTCTCAAAAATAATCTTAATAACACTGGATTTCTAATGGCATACACTCTATTAAGTTGTAATACAACGAGTTCAGAATCTAGCCTCACTATCAAAATCCGAATCCCAAATGAAATAGATTCAGACAATAACTCAATCACTGCAATGTACTCTGCAATGTTGTTTGTTGTTTGACCGAGGCTTACCCCATGCATAGAAACTAACTCGTCAGAGGGTGAATAGATAACCCAAGCTGCGGAAGAGATGTTCCGTGTATTCCGGCAAGCACCATCAGCAAATCCAATTTATGTTTGGAGAGGCATCGACATCTGCAATATCAAGAGTAAAACCAAGATAAGTAGGAATAATGACGAAAAAAACACTCTCTAAGCTAAGCACACTTTTCAACTAAAACACACTTGCTAGAAAGAAAAACTAACCTAACTAAAAATCTCCATACCCATTCTTTTAAGCATAATACCTCTTCAAGTAAAGACCTTTCTGGGTTTACCTAAAGAGTCCCCGTCAAAGTCTACCAACTCATAGGCCCCTTTTGCTAGCTTTCGCTTGACAATATAGGGCCCATGCCACATTGGAATGAATTTTCCAGCACCTAATTTATCATTAGCTTGATCATACAATAACACTAGGTCTCCTTCCGAAAAATTTCGAGGGGTCACATTCCGATCATACTGAGCTTTCATACGTTTTGCGTGAGTCTCGATTGCCAATGCAGCATCACGTCGATTCTCATCTAATTGAGCTAAGTATAACAAACGCTTTTCCTCTTCGGAAGTAGTTGGAAGTAACTCAATGGCCATTTGTAGTGACGGGATTTCGTATTCAATGGGTAGCACAACTTCCAAACCATAAACTAGTTGGAAAGGAGTGAACCGTGTTGATGTTTTTACTAAAGTTCGGTACGCCCAAAGCGCTGAAAATAGCATGTTGTGCCAATTCGACCAATGAATCCCAATGATTCATCGGATCATGATAACTAAAACTTTGTTCATGGACTCAACCAGACCGTTAGCTTGTGGATAATAAGGAGTTGAACTATCGTGACGTAAACCAAGTTGGCCTGTAAGTTCGGTCATCATAACGTTTCGAAAATGACGTCCATGATCAGTGATTATCACTTGTGGGACACCAAACCTAGCAATTATATGATTGAACACGAAAATTGCAGCTGTCTTGCCGTCTGCCTTGAATGTAGGCATCGCCTCGGCCCACTTATTAAAATAATCTACTGCAAGGATGATATACGCATGCCCCCTGGCCGAGTGAGGGTTACAAGTAATAAAATCGATACCCCATTTGGCAAAAGGACCAACGGAAATTATAGGGTGGAGAGGAGTGGGTGGAGCGCGCATCTTACGATCAAACATTTGGCAGTTGTGGCATTTTCGGACCGCCGTAATACAATCTTTAAATAAAGACGGCCAGAAGTAGCCAGCGCGCAATATCTTTTGGGCTGTGGCATACCCAGACATATGACCGCCACATGCTCCAGAGTGATAGTCATTTAGAACCCTTTCAGCCTCTTTGTGAGTTAAGCAACGTCGAAAAATGGAATCCGCCCCACGGCGATAAAGAGTATCCCCAATAATTTTGAATTGTTGGGACTGGAAGCGAATTTTCCGACGTTCCGACTTTGAAATTTATGACCGAAAGGACTGGGTCTGGAGATAGACGATGATATCCCCATACCACAGATCTAAAGTGTTGATTAGAAACAAAGATTCGTCTGCAATGGGCTCCTCTGCCACAGTTTCCGTGTCAGCACGCGGGAAGTCACACATTAACTCTGCAAAAACTAAAGATTTCTTAGACTTAGATTTCTCAAACTCCAAGTCGAACTCCTGCTGGATAACGATCCATTTAGAGTACTTGCCCCCTAGCAATTGTTTGGTCAAAATATAGATCATAGGGTTGCAATCCGAAATGACTGTACTTTTACGTAGTAAAATGTAGTGACGAAAACGTTGGACAGCTTGAACGGCTGCCAATGCCAATTTCTCCACATGTGAGTATTTTAGCTCAGTTGGATTTAACGTTCGACTAAGGTAATATATCACATGTTCCCTTCCGAATTCATCTTCCTGAACTAAGACCATTCCAATGGTGGAATGGGAGGCGACGAGATACAAAAATTAATCCTGGTTGTAGTTGGGAGGATGCAACAACGGTGCATGGGTCAACGCGTGTTTGAGTGCATCAAAATATTTCTGAGCTATCTCATCCCAAGAAAATTGAGTATTTTGTTTCAACAACTGTGTAAAGCCCTTTGTAACCTCGGCGTAGTTAGGAATGAATCGTCGTAAAAACTTTGCTTTCCCCTGCAAACTTTGGAGTTGGCGAAGACTCGAAGGAGGAGGCAAATTGATAATAGCTTCGACCTTCGAGGGATCAACGCGAATGCCGACTTTCAAAACTACAAATCCCAGCAATCGACCCGTTTCTATACAAAAGACACATTTGTGTGGGTTTAACTGAATACGATAATTCCTACACCTCATAAAGATTGCACGTAAGTGGACGAGGTGATCAGCTCAATGTAATGAATGAGCAGGAAAATCATCGAGATACGGTTGCACAATGTGTTTGATGTCATGGAACGCATAAGACATCGCCCTTTGAAAAGTTGATCCGGCATTCTTGAGCCCAAAAGGTAATTTTCAATAAGCAAATGTCCCCCATTGGACAAATGAAAGCCGTTTTTGGTTGATCGGCAGGTAAAATGTTGATTTGATTGTATCCGGAAAAACCGTCCATAAAGGAAAATATTTCGCTGCCGGCACAATCATCAATGATTTGATCGATATAGGGAGTTGGGTAGTTGTCCTTTGGACAAGCTCGATTAATGTCCCTATAGTCGATGCATATTCTTATTGTTCCTTGTTTTTTGTTAACCGGAACAATATTCGATACCCAATCCGTTAACAGGATCGGATAAATAAAACCTACTTTCAACAGTTTTTCAACTTCTGCTTTTATTGCAGCATCTTTTCGTGGGTGAATCTGACGCAAACGTTGCTGGACGGGTTTAGCATCCGAGTAAGTCTTAATCTCATGAACAACAATCACGGGATCAATTCCTGGCATTTCCTCATAGGACCAGGCAAACACGTCGCGAAATTCTTGAAATAGGGCCTTATATAATTGGATTTCGTCATCTGTACACGAGGCACCTATATGAATGTTCTCAACAATTCCGGGCTTAACCGAAATGTCAATGGGAATAGTTCGAGAGATGTTTCCCAAGTTTAACTCTGAATCGGGATGTCTCATTGGATTCTGAGATTCCTTGACATATTCAGTCGTAAAGATTGATGAGAAATCATTTTCAAAACGATCATCCTCAGGAAAAAATGAAGATCTGTGATGGAGATCTTCCCATGGTAAATCATCGACACATAGGATTTCACGAATTTGCTCATCAGAGTGAACAAGTTCAGAAAACGTAGTTAAATCCGAGGTTGATGTGAAAAGTGATTCCTCACGGACCACATTCATTAAGTCATTTTCGGTTGAACACGGGTCGGCAAAAGACTGCACAGCTTCATAGGCCATTTCATATGGACTCAAAGGCATGGAATTACCAAATGAGTCTATTTCAAATGCAGAAGGAACGATCCAAGGATCATCATAAAAAATAGTGTCTGATGTAATCATATGAATGGTTGCAAATGAAGATGATGCGTTGATTGGAGGAAAAGGAAAAGTTCCCAGTAAACCGACATCTTTAACTAATCCTACTCCAACATCCTTATATGGGATAGTCGTTTTACCGACATGCTGAATACTCTCCGAAGAGGCTGGGTCGGATGAAAAGTAAGCCAGCTGGTCTATTGTTACGATCTTTCCATTATGTGGAAACTTTATGACTCTAAAGACCGATGAAACGACCCCTCTCATAGCGTAAGACCAACTTTGACCCAAAAGAAGGTTGTAGTCTAGAGGGGCATCAACCACCTCCACATCTAGACTAACGGTTTTTCCTTCAACCCCTATAGGCAAATCCTGTAGAATGCCAAAAGGATGAAACCCACGGCCATCAAAGGCCTTAAGAATTGTCGGGGATTGATTTAGTGAAGGAGAACCAAGCAATCTCCAACACTGTATCGACATAATACACGTTGAGGCTCCCTCATCAATTACAGTCCGATGAATAGGCCTGTTTTTGACTACCATTGGGATCTGGAAAGCCAGTTGATGAGGCAAACGCGGTGTACTATTTTCTAGATCAAAGATTATTAGGTTCGGGTCCTGAACATCAACAACTCCTATAGCCGACAAAAGTAATTTACGCTAAGCTGGCCATGATTGCAGCACTTCCAAAGCCGACATTGCTGAGGGTGAAACAACTAAATCCTCAACAATGTTATAATTTTGAGCCGCTCTCGCATGTGGATTGAAAGTTGACTTTCGAAGTATACCCTTGGCGGGCGGTTTGATTACTAAGTCTGGATTAGGTTTCTCGATCTGTAGTGGATCGGAACCGGGAGCTGAGGTTGATGGATTAGAATGAGAAGATTCTGCTTCTTTTCCATCAACAGGACGTTTACTACCATAATCTTGCGATCGAGTTGCAATCCTTACATGGGACATCATCAATATGGGTTCTTCATTGGCACTCGAGGAAGAACCTATCATCTTGCTATCTTGATTTGGAAATGGATCCTTCAAAACAGCAGGAGTTTGGGAACCTTTGATGATCTTCGCAACCTCTGCTCGATGAGGGCAGTCTCTTGTAAAATGTTATTCATCACAAATGAGACATGGATAACGAGGTTTGCACTTTTCATCATTGGATTCCGCCTTTTCAGATTTCTCTTTTGAACTTTTGTCCGTTTTATTCTTCTTCTTTCCTTTCTTCTTTCCACCGGATTTTGATTTAGTTGTAGATGATTCTACAACGTGAATATTGGTGGAAATCTCTGCAGAAGAATCTCCTGTTGGGGAATCAGGCAAGGTTATAATAGGAGAAGAATTCTTGGAGGATTTCTTCTTACCTTTAGTGTTAATCGTACCAATCATACCGTCAGCGGCATGAGATCCCGAAGGAGCTGCAGTGATTTGATTTTACTTGGGAAGATCGGGGATCTTTTCATGTAACGTACCTGACTGAGTATAGACCAAGTCAACGTATTGTGCCTGAGCAATCACTTGCTCCTCAGTAACAACTCTGGCTTTAGCAACATCTTCAGTGATCCTTGGCAACAAAGATTTTACAAACCACTCAACCAAGATTTGATCCGGAATAAAGACCTTCACTAAACCTCGTCGATGTCTCCACTCATGAATATGATCTGAAATGTACGTGGATGTCGACTGTTTTAGCGAAGTTAAAAATTCCGTGCCATTGTCATATCGGACTGGCAACTAGAAATGAGTTAAAAACAAGGTAGCTAACTGACTAAAATTATGAAAAGTACCTCGCGGTAACTCAATGTACCACTTGGCCGCGAGACCGATTAGAGTGTGCTGGAAAAGTCTAAGACAGATCGAATCATCTGTGATGGAGTTAGACGCACACCAGAGGTGGTAAGTCATCACATGGTTCGACGGGTCCTCTCTAGATTTAGCTTCGAACTTGGGAATGTCACTGGGAAACTTATTCGGCATTGGCGGCCAAAACAGAAGATAATTAATTGGATCGTTCGTTAGGCACGACAAGTCTGGTAAGTCCAAAGTTGCGATAAATGGTAGCTGCCGATTAGGATCCCTAAAACTCTAGGTCATGAGACCAGCCCCAGGAGGAGGATATCCAGGATAACTAGGAATAGGAATTGCGTTCGGGATATTGTATCCTCCTGGAAAACCAGGATTAACTAGACCGTACTGGGGTTGTTGAGGTTGTTGATAAGTGTACCCAGGATACGGTTGATACTGATAAACTGGCTGCTGGACAGCAGGACCGAATTGGTATTGTCCCTGGTACGGTTGATAAGTGAATAATGGTTGACTTGTGACAACCGTACTTAAACCAGGTTGTCCTACAGGCATCTGAACCGTAGTTTGAATCGTGGATCCAGACAGTGGTAAAGATGTCTTAGGAGTAGATACAGGAACAGTAGAAACGGGAGCTGTCGATACTCCAGAAGTAGGTGGGGTAGATTGAACAGATGTTGCGGCAGTTGCAACAGTCGTTTGAGATGGAGTACGAGGCGCAGTAGGCCCAGACTGAGAAACTACCAAAGGTACAAAAGTTTGAATATTAGACTGGACTGGTTGCTGGGGTGAACCAGAAACTAAGGGTTGTCCAGTTTGAGATGACAACTGTACATTTGGCTACAACACCTGTTGAGTTTGCGATGGATCCCACACTATGTTCATTCCAGGGTACTGACCCATAACAGGTTGAGAATATTGAGGACCATAACCGGGTTGAGGGTAGGTTTGATAATTGAAAGGTACATTTCCTGTCCCTTGAACATAAGATTGACCTTGGGGTGGTTCGAAACCTTGGTTCGAGTACTAACCTTGGGGTAGATACCCCTGAGGCACGTACTGATACTAAGGTTGACCTTGAGGTATAAATTGATACTAGGGTTGACCTTGGGGTACATATTGAGTCTGGGGTTGACCTTGAGCAACGTATTGTACCGTAGGCACGTACTGTCCTTGAGGTTGCCCCCCGGATGCAAATTGTGTACCTTGAGGTTGAGAACTGGGAATAGAACCTGACATCATAAGAATGTCTTCTACGCTCAACAGCTTTGCACCATTGCTTCCAGTGAATAACCCTTGTTCAATGGGTTGAGGAGATGCTCCCGAAAAAGTACCATAAAGTGACTGATACCCAGAGGGAACAGAAGGACCGTCGTACAAAAAAGATTCCGGCGATTGAGTAAACATGGACGACTGACCTGACATATTTACGGGAGTATAAAAACCTCTAGGATGATAAGGAGCACGAGGTGGTGAAAAACTTAACACTGGGTTTTCCAAATAATTAGTTAAAGAAAGATACCAAGTAGTACTTCTAGGTGGACTGTAAAAAATTGATTCACGCTCCCTTAGATCAATAACAGGTTGATTTTCAGGGATAGGGATGCCTATTTCTTCTTCCGGAGCAAGTTATTCAATAGCTATCAAACCAGAAGGAAGATTTTCGGTGATTACTCTTTCTACCCTAGGTGAATTAGGAGCACTAGAAGTTGGAGAGACAAACCCCGATGTTGGAGTAACAGGTTCAGATATCTCAGGTTCTTCGCCTATATCACTAGTAGATTAAAAGCTACCAACAAGTTCGGAAACCGAAATAGCTTCAGGATTATAACCTGTTTCTAGAGTTTGGTAATCAGGATGAACAACCAACGAAGACTCTCCTTCTTCAGGTGACCCAACTTTACTGCCACTAGGAGTTACAAGGACTTTCAAGCCTTCAAGATGGCTCGGGACTTCTTCAGGAGGTTGGCCCCGAAGTCTACGGGACTTCCTCAGTAAATCAGCCATGGTTACAAACTCAGGAGACTGGCCCCGAAGTCTATGGGATTGTCTAGGTAATTCAGCCACAGTTAAAAGCTTTTAACTACTTCACACGCAAACAAAGTAAAATCTCAATGAAAAAAACACCTAAAGCCTCTAAATAACCAAACAAATTTGAATCACACGCCTAAAGAATTTAGAGATCAAACACACACAAACAGTAACTTTCCGGACCGAAAACACTAGTTGGTGATGAAATCCAACGTCGCAGAATTCAGTACAGAAATGGCGGTTGGAACAGTTACCCCGACAACCTGCTTAATGAATAGACTGGACCAAGTTCCTCCACTTAACCGTCTCGAGTGAAGTGAACCCCCCAAAAAATCCAAGTGAGTCTAGCCGACGTCTGCTCCAGGTAAAGTGGGATCTTCCCACCACTGTCACCTTAGGAAGAATCCTAAAGAATATGGTCACTAAGGCTACCAACTGAGACAAATACACCTGGGGGAATAGTCTACGATCCGATACGCACGCAAGGGCAGAGTAGTAAGCTCAATTCCCTTGAAGGCTCCTTGACATAATCCAAGGTTTACCAACAAGTGACCCCAGGCTCCTCGACAATGGTTAATCCGAGGTTTACCGTTTTTAATACGTGAATATCTGGCGTCATTCCCAATGAGGAAGGATTGATTCCCACACTGGTTCAGACACGATCTCGTGCTTCTCCTTTAAGAGGAGCTTTCCCATAGCATAAATGCAACAATTGGATTTCTTCCTACCACAAGATACAGCTACTTGTTTGTTTTTACTGTCTTGGAGAGTTAATTACTCACCTACTCCAAGACACTAGCCTAAGCTAAGTTGGTGTATCAGAGCCCTAGAAATAAAATGTTACTAAGTGAATTTTACTTTAAGCGTTAATTTTAGCGGCTTTTGTTTAAGTCAAGAGGTGGTGGAGATGAAACTCGTGGTGTAAAGACTCGACTCAAAATCACTAAAAGATGCACCTAAGATGATTTAAACAATCTTTTCTCTTCGATGAACTTCTAAACTAAGAAAGAGTTTGAGAATGCAAATACTTTGTAAACACAAATCTTTCTCAATTAAACAAATTAAAAGAATAGCTTTTCCCTTTCCAAAGCACTCAAAAACGAGACAACTAGCTATTTCACAAAAATTTCCCTTTTCTTTTCAAAGCACTCAATCACTACAAAAACAAACTTTTCCAAAAGAGATTTTTTTATATTTTGTAAATAAAACACTCAAAACTAATGAAAATGACTAACTTTGAGAGCTACAAACTATAAAAAGCCACTTGAAGTCAAAGCCTACTAAAAGTCTTTTTGAGGATGTTTTACTTAGCTAAATGTGAGCTAAGGACTAATTTATGCAGAATCACAATTAGTTAAAAAACAACCAATCTTTCGTTTTCTTTTTGTAAAAATGAAAATTCCAAACTTTCAACTACAAGCTTTTCGAAATTTTGAAATGAGAAAACTCAAAGAGAATTCCTCAACAAGGGGAGATTTCATAAATGGTCAGACTCACAAGAAGACCAGTAGACACCAAGGTAATCTGAGGTCCCTAGGGCTTCTAAGCTCAGAGCCACTACACAACCAAAAACAAAAGACAAACCCAACAAGCAAAATTCCTAGGAATTCCACCTAAAACCCTAATGCTAATGAAATCAAACCAAGGAAAGTTTTTGAGAGGGAACAAGCAGGTCTGGGCAATGGCTAAAACCTATAAACAAATTCTAAATTGATAAAAAGAGGAAAATTTAAAATTTTTCAAGTTTTTGACAGGGTACGCAGGCAACCTGTTTACACAGGTGCGTCTACGCTCTGTGCACAAAGGAAAAGTGCATACACGTACGCACTTTGCCTAACTCAGAGGGTGCGTACCTCTCCCAAAACTATGAAAAAATGAAAACTAACTCAAAATTAACTAAATTCACCCAATCCCACAATCATCAAGTCAAAAACAAAAACAGGAAAACCAGTTTCTGAGGTCAAAGTATAGATAAAGAAAACAATCAAGTCCCCAGCGGAGTCGCCATTTTGTCGCGCGGAACGAGTCGATCTTGCGGACAAGATAGACCTTCCTAGAATCTAAAGAAGACCTAACGACAAGCAGACCAACCAGACACTATCTTTCTCTAAATATGCTTCAATTAACAATAGAAAACAAAGGTTTTTAGGGCCTACCTTTGGTCCAACGCAAGCTTATGGATGCCCTCGCTCCTTTGATCCAAATGAGCTCCTTTTCGCGAATCTGCAAACACAAACAAGGCAAACACATTAAATAGCACCTGAAAAACCAATTGCATAAAACATATTTAACATGAAAGTCAAGGAGTCCATGAAACAAATAACATAAGATACTTGTTGAGAAAAATGAGTTTGATTGTATTAATTCAAAAGAATAAGAACCTTACAACCTTTACCTTGACGCTGTACAAGCTCCTCCTAGGGTCCAACAAGATGTCTCCTCTACTTTGACAAGTTTCACTCACTCTCCAATGGAACCAAGAGGTATGTGATCTCTCCTCTCAAGCTCAACCAAAGAGTCTCAATTTCACCAGCATTTACCCTCAAAATGTTCAGCTTCTAACCTCCCTAGTCCTCACCCCAATGCCTGTATTTATAGTGCAATGGAGGGAAGTTACTAGGTCCTCCTTCAAAGGGATAAAGCCCTCCTTCAAAGGGATAGCTCCTTTAGTCAAGGGATTAGCTCCTTCTCTTTTGGGATGCATGAACCACCTCAGAGCGAACAATCCACGTCAAAACTCCTTCTAGAAAACTCTAGAATTAACCCAAAGTGAGTTTTTTAAGATAAAAATTGCGCCTTTTGACTTTCACAGGGGTCCGCACCTGCACCGTTAGGAATAGAGCGGGCAGGTACACAGCTTTTGTACACAGAAGGTGCGGGACCGCAGGTGACCATGAGAGAAAGTGCGGAACCAGAGTTACATTGATTTTTAATGTCTTTCTCCCACTTCCAAAGCTTGATTTGAAGAGTTGAGGTCTTAGACTTGCTTAGGAGGACAGTATAAGTGATGATAGACCCATATTGACTGCAAATAATCATGGTGACGATATTTTTGTGTAACAGATTGGATAGTAACCTACCGGAGTTGAAGCCCGAAGTGAAGGCCCTAAGCCTCACAAGTGTTACTGTCATATATACAATAAAGCAACCAGCAGAAGGAGACCTCAGAGCACAGCCAACGTTATGCAAAAGGCCATATGACCTGTTGTTCTTAACTTTCCACCAGGGAAAGCCATCCCCAAGTGGAGCCACTGTTATGCTCCTATACCAATAGGTGTCATATTTCATGATTGACTTGTTGAGCTCTGTAATATTTTCATTCCTTTCCCTATTGCAAAGGATTTCCATATTATCAAAAATTCAAAAAATTTAAAAAATGTAAAGAGGGTATGCCCTAAAAGAAAAATCAAAGGGTAAAAAAAATCAATAAAATGGTAAAAAAAGTGAAAGAAATGAACCCCAAACAAAAATAGACCAGGAACGTGTGCAAGTCCAAAATGCCACTACTTTTTATTTTCTGTAATAAGCATTGTATGCAGCTTGTTAATTTATGCCACAATTGATGAATGGCCAAACAACTCAATCTTGGCTAGTTCATATTTGAATTTCCTGTTTTAGAGATAGAGAATAAAATTTGACCAAACTATTTAATCTTGGCAGATAAGTAGATAGGCAGAGCAAATAAAAAGGAGCTCAACAGTTAAATCTGAGCCCTTGGATGTAATAAGTGTAGACTTAGGTAGGCTTACCATGAAAAGAAAAGGAAAGTTGATAAGGGTTTGCCAGTCTAAGTGCACCCAAAGAAAGAAGGAAAAAATGCTAGGACTAAAGTAGGCATGGTAGGTAGATGGTGTTGCAGAATGATACTTGTGATAGATTATTTCTCTGAATGTGTTAATCTTTATCTCTATCACAATTGCAAGGTAAACATTATACTTGATGCAGATCAAGTGAGGCAAGATTACAACTAACTCCCCTTCATATTTTTCCCTAATCATTCACTAATTCCCCCTAAAATATTAAGATCTGTTCTTAATATCACTCATAAACCACTCATTCCATTTCATAACATTGCCTAAGTAAAAACCCTATTTTACTTAGGAAAACGGAAAATACATCATATAAACCCATTTTCCACTTCAAAGCCTAAGTTTGACACAAAAGTCAACTATTTTAAACTTGGCGCTTTCATTTTCATAATTCATATTAATTTGAAATTTATTATTATATAAATCCCGATAAATATTACCCTTCCCATACTATGGAACTATATTAAAAAAAATACCCCCACATCATTACATATCCCCGCCCCGGTCGAATACGACCATGGTCATACTCTAAAAAAGGGACTAACGAGTTCGTTTGAAATCTGTTAAAAGCCTTCCCCGCCGCAACAAAGGGATTAATTAACCATTGGGTTAATTAATAACCATTACCCCGCGAACCAATCAAATCACGCCCGAAACGATTAAAACATTGTTTATTGTGCCAAGCCCACAACAGTTCACTCCCCACCATCTCCGACACCTGTCAGCTGTCTGATCTTCGCCTTCACATCCAACGGTCGACGACAATATCGCGACCACCTTTTGACCACGCATTAACTCGCGGGGGCCATATGGTTTTCTACCGTACCTCTGCCATGCGTCGCCCATCCAACGTGCTCGCTTGCCCTCTGCCCAAAACCACTCAGCCCCAAAAGCGCCGCGGGCAAAACCGCTTACCACCCTTTGCTGACGTCATCCACTGACGTCACCCGCCACGTCATCCACCGTACAACTTACATCATCCGCCCAATCAAATCAAAAAGTCCCGCCAAACCTCAGTTTTGTCAAAATAAATGGATAAAGCACCATTTTCATTGTTATACACTGCATACAATGCTCTGAGCATAACAACGCCCGAGTCCAGTTTTCAACTGCCACCTGACCACAAAGACTCTAGCAACGAGCTCGTGGCCTCAATCAACTTTCCATTCTACAGTTTCTTCCTCTTTAACGCAGTTTAAACCAACACCGAGGGACTTCCAAGCTTGCATAAGAGAGAAATAAAGATAGATACAGGGAGATTTCTACCCTAACTAGTGGACCTTTAAAGGCATAAATTGACAGCAGAAAGATGACTAGACAGAGGTTTTTACTAGAGCAGGATGAACAGGGGTCAAAACAAGTCAACGAGTATCAAATCATAATCAAAGAGTATGAGTTAAGACAGGCAGCTAGCGCAGAGTGACCGAAGAAAGACAGCTGAAAGCCGAATCCTAGGGCCTGCCTCTAGCACATTCAACAAAAACAGGACCAGAACAACATCAGTTTATCTTTTTCCTATTTTGAAGACTAGCTGTTTCTATTTTCTTGTAAGATATTTTTAGTCATCCTAGATATTATCTCACTCTGTTATGAGATATTTGTTATAATTTGTTGCATAAATACCCCCTCCATTGGAGTATTGATTGTGGATTCCTAGACTTTGCTGTAATATTGATTTTTTGGAATAAAGAGTTGTTGGAATCAACTGTTGCATGGCCTACTGGATGAAGAATTGAAGCAGAGGACTTGTCACAGACTTCTTGAATCAATCACTGGATCAATAAGTCCTCTATATCTTGTGTTTTAAAGTTTTCTTAGTTTATTATATCATCTGTGTTTCACAATCTGAATGATAAAGAAAGATTTAATTTCAGAATATGCTTGATTGCACTCTGCTTTTAGTCATTATTGTTCTCTGTGTTTTCTTCAGAATTAGGTTAAACAGTGAAATCTTAATTGCTCCTGTTTTCTAATTCTTTCATGTTGGTTATTTGCTAAAGATTACTTAACTGCTCCTTATCAGTAATCATCCAATTTCCCTCTTTCAATAGGTTGAAGGATTCTTAACTGCCCTTCACCCAATTTGAGCCCATTTCATATGTTTCAAGTTTTTATTTGTTCCCTGGTTGACCACCTCGCTCTTTGAAGCCATCCTTTGTCAAGAAACCAAATCTAGAAAGCCATATTCTTTGACTCCATTAGCCCAGTGGACTGAACTACTCTGTCTTACCTCTCTGCTCTATTGAATCTCACCACCCAAACTCAAACAAAACTCCTGAACTTCATAACTAGCCTAACACCTTTCAAAAAAAAGCTAAATCATAAAGAGAGAGCCCTCTCTGGATACAGATTGGCTAGATTTTGTATCTAAAAGATTGGTTCGTGGTTACCTCGGCCTCCTTTCCCCTTCTTACAACTTCTGGGAAAACCTGAGCGATAACACAACCAGTTTCCACAGAGTCTATATCAGCAGCAGGCGTATCAAGGGTAGAAGCAGGAAAGTTGGTCAGAGCCATGGAGGAAATGTCCATATAGGCTACAAAGATGAATAGGCTAAAAGAAAAGGTGGCAAGCTTGGAGACTGATTGCAAGCTTTCCTAGATCATGAAAAAGGAAGAAGTGCATAAAGCTGCAAGAATGAGTGAGAGGTTAAAGGCCACAGAGAAAGATATGACACTAGAGAAACCCTTTGGACAAGCCAAGGAACTATTATGGGGAAATATTATTGACTTTGTAAATGATATTTGGCCATCTATTCAAGTGATTTTTGAACAGATAGATCTAATAAAGATAGCTATAGAATCTATCCAAAGAGTCAAGGAAGAATTAGGAGACATGCCTGAATATGCAAACAGACTTATCGACTTCCTCAACAGTAAAAACAAGTATGAACTTCAGGAATTGGATATAGAGGACAGGACAGAAACAATTTTGGAGGTGAGAAAGGTCCTTTGCAAGAGAAACTTAATGTTAAACTTGGAGGACAAATGTCAAAATATGTAGGTAGTAGTTTATAGATTTATGGCCAAGTTTCAAATTTTGAGAGTGAAAGGGTTACCCAGTCCCCTAGTCATAAATGACAAGATCATGACACAAGAAGATTAAAACAACAAAATCAAAGAGCTAGCAAAATAACAAGCCAGTACATCAACAATAAAAGGTATTTCCAATAGGTAAGGTTCTTTACCAAACATTTGAAAACTTTTTTTTCTTGCAGCATGAGGCAAAACACTTATTCATCACTAAGCCTACTTTCTCTAAGTGCACCGAGGCAGATGAAATATATAGGAGGATGTTGAAAATCAAATTACCTAATGCTAAATGGTGGGAAAAATTGACTGATTTAATATAGTAAAATGTAGTAAAAAGGTTGATGTACAGTCAGCAGGTGAAAAGATGAAGACAGATTAGCAGAGTCAAAGTGTATCAGTGTCAAAGTGTAACAGATGAAAGCCAAAAGTAAAAGAAGATTCCAGCGTGAAATAGGAAAACAACAAAGCAGCATAAAGGGCTAAAATCAAACCATAAAAGCCAGTAGTGCTAAAATAAAAGGGACAACATGAAGCAATTCAATAGCTGTCTCTATCTTCTTGCAAGGAGATATTTTTATTCCCTAGATTAAATATCAAATTAGTTTGAGATATTTTGTAATAATTTTTGTATAAATACTTCACAATTCGAAGTATGTAGGGTGGATTCTGTTGGACTTTTCTATAGACTTTTTGATCAAGAAGAACCAAAAGGTTATTGTATCAATTTATGAGCCAGCCAGCTGGATTGATTAATAAAGATCAGACTGTTCCAATTATTCATGTCTTGAGTGAGTTTCAGACAAGCATTTTCATGTATCTTTGTCAATTTCTCAAAGTTATCCATAATCTTATATGTGTTTCAATCTTAACGCTGAAACTTGGAAATATATTTCAAAACTTGTTTAAATCACGCTTTGTTTTAACACTTAAGCATTTGAATGTTTTCTTCTGATATGTAAATTAAAGAATTCTTAATTTCTCTTTAGTTTAAATTGATTTCACAAATAATCCAGATTGAAGGATCCTTAACTGCCCTTTGATTTTCATTACCCCTACCTTCCTCATTCATTATCCGGGTCTGAGAACCCTTAACTGCTCTCTCTCCCCGAGTGAAACCCTTTCACCCCTCTATCTCAAACATTTGAAATACACTTTGCTATCTTGCCCTTGGAACATCTCCTTTACTGAGTTTATCTAGCCTTGATTTCTTGTCATTTGACTCCATATCCAAATGGTCTGAAAGACATCAATTTATCCATATGTTCAAGAGATCCCACCACCCACTCTCAAACAAAATCGAAGCCCCTTGAACATTCATAACTAGCCTAAAATCATAGTAAACAAAGCTAAATCATATAGAGAGAGACCTCTCTAAGCCTAGGTTGGCTAGATCCTATGCCCAAAAGTTGGTTTGTGGTTACCTTGACCATTTTCTTTCTTCTAATAACTTCTAGAGAAATACAGAGTGATAACATAGTGGCAACTCCACTGGGGACTACCAACCCTCATTCCTAATAAAGCTTTAAGAAAATTTTAAATCTACATTTCAAGTCTCTTAAAGTTATTTGTTAGAAGTTATTTTGCAAAATCTCACCAAAACAATTGAAAAATTCAAAATTTTGGCTTCTAGGAAGACTCATTTTACTAGGGCTAATCCAGACCCAAACCCTGCCCAAGTAGTTGATAATCCCAACCTAATTTCAAGAAAATCTAAAAAATAAGAAAGTTCAGTTAGCCAAATACCATTAGTTAAAGATAATTCACGTCTTGATGAGTGGTTATTTTTAGAAGAACTTCCCCTTGATGTGTTATTTGATCTTTCATTATTTAGAACAAAATCTGAAAGTGCAATCGATGAAACTGTTCTATATCCTGATTTTATTGTAGACCTTGAAGTTCAATAGGTCAATCAATCAATAGATGAATACATTTTAAGAACTCCTCAATCATCCAGTAATACTGCTGCCACCCCTGAGCTTTCTGAACAATTATCTATTACTTTGAGTTCACCATTTTTCCCTTCAACTTCAACAACAATAACTTCAGAAGTCCATTCATCCCCACCATTTATACCTACACTTCCACATCAACCTATCATTACCTATTCATCATCATCTAGTTTACCTCCATCAGTTTCAAGCCCTTCTTCAACCACCTCAACTTTACTCCCTAGTCAAACCAGAATCACAGCAATGGCAAACAGATATGCTCCTCTTGCCCTACCTGCCCAACTTCATGCCATGCTTGCAGATTATCAGAGTAAGATTTTCTTGTTTGATGCTACTGGTCATTACACTGCCCAACAACATGTAAACAAGATGTCAAAATTTTTTGAATTACATGAAATAGATGAGACAGATGTCCAAATGAGACTCTTTGCCCAAACTTTAACTGGTGATGTAAAGAAATGGTTCAAAGCCTTTCCTACCAACCATATTGCAGACCTAGAAAACTTTCAAAGGTAAAAGGGAAAGAAAAAAGAACCCATTGCAAATACTTTCTGAATATGACAATATTAGGAAAGCTCCCAATGAGTCAGTTCAGGACTATTGCACTAGGTTTAATAATATCTATAATGCAATTTCAGCCAACATTAAGCCCCCACTAACCTAGCATTGATTAAGTTCCCTAATGGTTTTGATGTTGATATGTACAGTAGATACAATTTTCTGGTAGATAATTATTTTCTAATGGTTTTCCACACAATATTTTATGCCATTGCTACCACTGAATAATTGCACTTTGATAATCACAATATTAAATGTAGTGGAAACATTAAAGATCATAGAAAGACAACCATGCACAAGAGAGACAATAATTTTACCCTAGAAAACACAACCTTGGGAGAAAACACAAAAAATATTTCTTTAGGAGAAGTTATTCTTCAGCAAGGTTTACAAATCAACAATTTTTCTCAAAATTTGTACCAATATTCAAGTAAAAACACTAGTCAAACTTGGTCAAACTGCAACCAATCAACGTTGGTCAAAGCAACCAAAATACATAGAAGCCGACACTGGCCAAACAATCATAATTCGGTCTATCGTCAGGTTTGGCCCTGCGATCAAATCTCTACTCTGGTCAACCCTTCAGCATGCTCAATGGTCAAATATATTCCCATGTGTGGCCTCCAAAACTTGGTCAAAAACACTTTGTTCAACTTTGATCAAACTTAGTCTCCTTCTTCTCACACATGTGGTTGTCCAAAATATAAGATAAGGATGAGAGAGAGAGAACATATTGCTCTTGCTTGGTGAAAAAATGAGGCACCACATCATCTATTTATACTTGATGAATGATGTGAAATAACCCAAGGGACACACCCTTTCATTGGATGGGCCAACTTGACTTCCTAGGCCGACATGTCACTCCAAAAATAATCTTTAAAATTTTTCTAGGTTGAATTAGAGACCCATTTAGCCATACGGGAATACCTCCCAATGCTACACAAAAAATCAACATATAGCAAATCCAATTCAAATATAATTCTTCCACCTAATTTTTTATAGAAAAATCAATACTTCATGACTAAGTATAATTTCCTAGAGTTGAAGGGATGTGACCACTAAGATTGTTAAATAAATGTACAATACTTGTCTAGTTCTACAACAATACTTGTGGATCGAATCTAATAACATTTTCCAAACGAAATATGTTCCTCCATGTCCCTTTTATCCGTACATGATGTCAATTGATAAATGATATCCTCCAAACTACATTCTATCCAAACAAAATCATGGGTTTAAAGTGAAGTACTTCCACTAGGTGTGGGGCCAAGATATGATTGTATTCCCCATGAAATATCACAAGAATAAGATGGTGGTTTCCTTAAGAAATTGAATGTTGTGCTAGTTGGAATGTCTAATGATATTTCTGTTTTCATGACCACGAAGCTCACAAGCATCAATATAACTTTTAAAATTATTTGGTTCCATGAATTATATATCACAATTTTATTGATTCATTAATTAATTAATAGTAATTTAATTTATATGCAACAATGTTGTATTATATTAATTTATGAGGTGCCCAAAATTATAAAACTGACATACATTTCACTTATAAGATTGGTTCAATTTTAAACTTTTAGTTTTTTTAATGATAATAAAGAAAATTGTACTTTTCTTCTCACTATACAGTTTGTTTGTTACTTGTATGGATCCATTTTAACCACAGACCAACAAAGAGCCGAGAAGGATCAAATCCCATTATATGTAAATCTCATTTTAGAATGCAAATCTTGAAAACAAAATTAGACATCAAGAGATTTAATCATTTTTAGTGCTTGATAAATATGTGATTAATATATATTTATAGGGGTTTTATGTCTCTCTCTATACAAACCGTGAGGGATCAAATATCATTATATGCAAGCCTCATTTTAGAATGTAAAACATGAAAAAATATTTGCACATCAAGAGATTTAATCCCTTTTAGTGCTTGATAAATCTGTGATTAAGATAAATCTATAGGGGTTTTATGTCTCTCTCTATATAAAGGACGTGTGAGTTTTCATTGTTTTAATTGTATTTTTGAATAATTTATTATTATTAGTATTTTATATTAAAAATTCAATGAGTTACACATTTAACTAAATTATTTTACCTTTAATTACTTTTTCCTTTTAAGGATTGAAATGTTTTACTAAAGTAAACATTAACAAACACAACATTATTATATATATATATATATATATATATATATATATATATATATATATATATATATGTTTTATTTAAGTTCTATATTGAAATATTTATAAGAGAAATAGAAGTGTTTTTAAATTTTTTATTATTTTATCTCTGTAAAGTTATATAAAATTATATTATTTAACATAGACAATGCTTTTTCATTTAAAGTGTTTTTTTAAGGGGGACCTATCAACTCCAAGTTGAGCATGGATGAAATTACACATTACCCTCATATTGGCTTGTAGGATGAGCCTCTATTCACAACAACTCCGATTGGTAGAATGAGCCTCTAGGATAAAAAACTCCATGAAAGCCAATTCTTATTCCTAACGCTAATGAAATTAATGAGATATGATCATCCACACTATTCAACTGTCCTTATCTTTAGTGAGATTTGCACTAACTCCATCTCCATATTTTTTTTGGGAGTGGTTTCATGACCTACTTGTAAAGGATAACCACATAGGCACATGTTCCTTCGAAATGAAGCCACATTGAAAGTCTCCAATTGTGTTATTTTTGGGATTTGCCCACAAAGTCTATTAAATGATATATCCAGAGATGAAATCTTGGTAATGTTGGATAGTTCTTGAGGAATCTCTCCACTCAAATTATTTTTAGATAAGTCTAACTGGTCCAAAGTAGATATCTCACCTAGAGATGTAAGAATATTTCCATTCCAATTGATTTTTCAGATAAATTCAACAACCACAAGGCACTCATATTTCCCATTGTTTTTGGGTATTTCTCTAATAAAATTGTTGCTAAAATTTCCAAAATAATATTTTTCAATAATTCATATGTTAGAAAATACTAAAATCCTTTAATGCTAACTTGCACATCACCACTATATAATATATTACCAATAAACTCAAAAGATCAAAAATCTCGAAATTTGAAATCCTGAAAGTCCCTCTAAATTAAATATTATTCTCTTTATGAATTTATTATTTGTGATTAAATCAGAAATTCCACCTAGCATCTTATTCCAGAAAAAATGTTAGAATGAGTAGACCATCAAGTAAATTGGAAACACTAGCGGATCCGATGTGATGGCCTTCTTGAACGACAAAAATGCCTCCACATCCTTTTGATACTCCTGAATTCTTTTTTTTTGGAAACAAAATAACTCTAGTTTCACGAGGGGTGTGGTAATAAAAATGATGATATTCCCTTTGAATATAATAAGAAGAATAACACGGGGACTCCCTCAAGGAGCTGAAAGTAGGGGCAGTCGCATTATCGAACGAGTGTCAACAATATAAAAAATTTGATCCATGTCTATCCATATTGGGTTTATCTATGTCTCTCTCCTTGCTCGACTTCACCGGCATCCTTACATTCGACAATAAATCATGGTTTCGAGATCATGATTTCATAATGTTTAAAAACTACGAAGAATTTTTAAATTAATACTGGATGGATTTCAGATTATGATTTAATTATAACTTTAAAAATAGGAAACATTTATAAATAAATAATCATGGGTCACTAATGATTTCATTATAATTTTTTATCATGGTTCAGTAATGATTTCATTATATACTAAAAATTAGGGTGAATATATAAATAAGAATTCAGTAATGATTTCATTATAACCTAAAAATTAGGGTGAATTTATAAATCAATTTTATGATTTTTAGAATAACATGAAAATTTCAAAATCAATTAGATTTATATATGGATCTATTTCAGAAAATAACACTGCATCGATTAGATTTGCATGGATTTATTTAAGGAAAAAAACCTCACAAACTTGGTAAGGCATGGTGAAGAATTATATACATATCTATATATATATTTGAATAGAAAGAAAGTTGTAAATCTGATTTGAAATTTGATATTTATTGAAATTTATATATATAATATTTCAAAATTTAATTTAATATATATTTCATGTAATACATCGAATTTAAGCATAGTTTTGTTTTTTCACTATAATTTATTTATACAATTTTTAGTCAAATCATAATTTTATGTTGTTTAAGTTGCATTCTTATATGCATAAATGGATTCAACATTCTAAAAAACCCTCTGGAGCACTCAAACTATGGAAACACAACAACTCAAATATACAATTCCAACAAATTCTAGCTGAATTTTGAGTAAAATTGATAAAAAAATATGTTGGGAAAAGAGTTGAAAAGTAGAACATTTAGACTATGCTCATTGAATGAGTCTAAATGTTTAATGATTTGGACTTTTGTGGAAATCTCACTAGAATTCGATTATAGAAGAATTGTTTGGATTGCAATTTTTCTTTGTTGGATTTGCAATTTTAGATGCAAAAATGCATTCAAAGACCTCAAAAACACCTAGTAGCCTAGATTGTGTAATCTTAACCAATGATTAGGGAAAATGATTGGAAAAAACAACCATAAAAGTTTGAATTTGTAGCATGTTTAGACTATGATATACTTAACCTATTTTCCCACTTTGTCAAATCCCTTCTCCCTACATGAGAGGCCACATTTAGCATAAAATTGAAGGAGTTGTATTTTATAATTATGTTCCTTTGTGGCACATAAATATAATGACTAGGTAGTGATATCTCTCCCTATCATACATGGTTGGTGTTATAACCCTATTTGCCACCCCATTATAGTGAGAGAAACCCAATATCAACTTAACTTAGTTGTTTAGCTAAAATGCATCCCTTTTCACCTTTTCTTTTACTTATGTGAGATTTTTCCCATGCTAAAAAGATGAAACTACATAATTGAGCAATTTCTCATAATTAATTTGCCAAAATATTATAATTATGAGATAATATTTATTTCATAATAGAGATAATTGAGAAAAATCTCATAATTGTGCAAAAGGTTTCTAGAGTTTGTCATTCCCAATGAGATCAACTTGACCCACTTGTGTATGAGTTGGCTAGGGGTACATTATTGTAGAAGTTTCCTAACTTCTCAATCCCCTAGGTGTCTAGGTGCATTCTCCCAGAGGATAGAATGAGCCTTTATAATCTCACCAAGAGGAAAGGGGGTTAGATATAGTATCTAAACTATAGTGCGAAAGCTCTGTTGTATTGGGAGAGGAGACCATGCTACAAGTTGGAGGAGAGGATATTATTTGTTGAAGGTGTGTTGATGTACTTTCACTTATATGATTAATAGAAACATATGTTCCTTCCTTGTATATATTTGTATTCAACATGTTTTATAGTTGTTTCTATGACATTTTGATCTAACGATCTCCCGAGGAAGGTCACTTGTTGTCTTTGTTTGTTTGTGGTTGTGTGTATCGATCAAGATCAGGTGTGGATGAGGTAGATCTCTCAAGTGGAGCACAAGAATTTGTATCAGACCCAAAATCCTTCCCCAACCTGCTAGGAGGCCAGGTGCACACATATTTCCTTGTAGTATATAGAATCGACTACCTGATGCATGTTTGATTATTTGGGTTGGGACACTATTATATTGTTATTGGTCTTTCCTTTTGTTGTTTAGTGATCTCAATTAAGCATGAGATCGCGGAGCAATAGCTCCTTGAATAGTTAAATGCAATAGTTGGAATTGTGTTTTAACTATATGTTTGCTTCTATTTTTCTTCAATGCTCTTGTCAACATTTCTTGATGCTTTAAAGCGTATTTGGCGATGTGTTTGAGCACTTTTATGTTGTTTCATGATGTGGGGTTCTCTCAGTTAGTTGTTCATGCACTAACATGTTGCATTGAGATTTTCATCCCAAGATGTAATGATGGGCTAGTATGGGTTTCTAGACAGGTGATATTGTCATTGTATTCTTGTGGTTTGAAGCAATTTAATTCATTGTACTTGAGGTTTAACATTGCATTGGTGGTGTTTTCATCTTCAAGTTCTATGCACAATGGAGTTTCTCACATGGGAGTGCACATAGAGGATGCCTATGGTTAATTTGTGTTGTGTTGGTTTTCTATTTCCTTTTGGTTATCATTAAACCCATCATATTCAAAATGTTTGGTTTCTCTGGAGGAGGTGTTACTCATGGTATTTTTCATAGTGAGTGTGCTTAATGTTTAACATTGTATTGGTGATGGGTTTTTCTCAAGGTTTTGCCAATAGTGGAGCTCTTTATGTTGAGAATGTATGTTGTCGATGCCTATGAGTGTTGGTTGTGTTGGTGGAGCTTTTTGTGTCATAAACATAGGCTAAGTATAGCTATGGGTTCTAGTTTGTGCTTTCACACGTTCTTAGAAATAATGGTTTATTGTTCATTTCTATGGTGGAGGTGCTATTTGTGGCGTTTGTGGTGGTATTTTTGTTTTGGTTTGCGATTTCAAGGTGGTTTATTGTTCTTGATGTTCTAGTGGGAATTTGGCTTTCATGTGTTGTTTTAGATGTTTCGAACTTGTACTTTGGTCTCAAAAAACTAGAGTGTGATGGAGGATGTTTTGGTATGCTAGCATTGTTTTGTGAACAATGGAGATAACTCATAATTTGACTAGATTCAAGATATTCTTTTGGTTTTGCTTTTTATTTTCAAAACATGGTTGTACTTCGGAATTTTGAATATCTATGTACTAGTGCTTTTCAATTTGATATAGCAACTAGTTGTTGGTAGTGAGATTGGTACACTGTTTGGGATTTCCCTCTATTTTTTGTGCTTTGTTTATATTTGGGTTATGGTGGACATGAGTGCCAGGGGCTTTATGTGTCACCATAATAGGAAAGTATAGTTACTGTGTTACAACATTTCTCTTTACCATACGTGATTGAGTTATTTTTTTCCTATACTATATGAGCACTAAAGAGCAAGGTCTATTCTCCTCTAAGCCTTTATTCACGTTGGAAATATGTTTGAGGGAGAGATAAATACACTAGACATTGTGTAACATTTATCCATAGCCTAGTTTGTCTTTGATGATGCATTTTGCTCCTTTAAACAACATTTAGTGACATGGTTGGGTTCCTTCATGTTGTTTTTCAACATAGGGTTTTCATGGTTGATTCTACTCATGCCAAGGTCCTACATTAGGATTTGCATGCAAACATGTGGTGATTCATTATTTTTCTTCTCTATTATGCTATGGAGGCCTTAGTGAAATTTGATATATTTTTTTCAGGTGTTTTGGATTTAGAATCTAGTGTTTAGGTTGTATAAAATGCTTGGCAATGTTGTTTGGAATAGAAGATAATTTTGTTTGGCATCATGTCTATTGTTTTGGATGTCCAAGATTTTGCCTTTGCCCTACCAACTCTACAAAATATGCATTTTGTCTTATGTTATGCTTTTTTGTGAAAAAGTGTAGCCATGGTTCTTCATTTTCCTAGCGAGCATTTTTGTTGTGAATTATGTGGAGGTTGATGGCCATACTCTATCTCCCACTTTAAATGACCTCTCTGTCGTGTGTTAATCATTTTTAGCACTATATTTTTCTTGTGAATTCTTCAAAACCTCTTGTACTTGTAAATGGATATGCTTAATATTATCAACAATTATCATGTTGTTAAAGCATCCCCTACGAGATCCCCCCTCACTCCTTGTTTTCCATAAACTACATCCAAAAGTGAAGATGGAAAATATCCAAAATAGGTATCAAGTGGTGACTTACCAGTTGAAGTGTGGATTGCTTTGTTGCAAGAGTGTTATATATAGAACATATTTTCATCCCATGCCTTGAGTGCTTATGATTGTAACCCTTCAAAAGTTATACGAAAGTCTTATTGACTACTTCTATTTTCCCATCTGTTTGTAAGTGGAATCTTGTATACCTCTTCAATTTTGTGTCTGTCTCCCACAACATAGTCCAAAATGTATTGATAAATCTAGTGTCCATGTTTGAAATGATGCTCCATAAAATGAAACTATGTGTTCGTAAAGAACAACTTTACCACTTCTTGCCCATTCATGGTCTTTTTACAAGACACAAGAACACACATCTTGTTGAATTTGTCATCTACCACAAATAGGTAGTTATGTCCCTTCTTGATGATTGGTAAACCTCCTACGAAATCCATGGAAATGCTTTCCCAAGGACTAGTGAGTGTAGGTAATCGATTATATAAACCGTATTTCTTGTTACTAGGCTTGTTGGTACAATAAAGTATGCATCCTCTAATGAACTTAGTGAGGTCTTCTTGGATCCTAGGACAATACACCTACCTCTTTAAGTTGGAAACTATCTTAAAAAAGCACCAAAATTCCTTGCAATCTTGAAGGTGTGAGCCTCTTTAATTAGTTGTGGTCACTCACCTTTAGGAACAGATAGCTTGCCTAGCTTGTAGACTAACCCATTTTGAAGATAATAGTCAATTGTTTAGTCACCATCGTTCACATGAATCTAGCCTTGAAACTATAGATACAGCTCCCTAAGGTCCTCATCCTATGTATGTCTTTGTGTATGCATCGTGGTTGTAAGGCTCCATGTGCATTAGAGTTATCAAAGCTATGATTTTTGATGTGGGTGGCCTTGAAAGCATGCCAACCAACTTGTTTGTGTTGTGCTTCTTATACTTGATGACTAAATGAAACCGATGTAATAAACCCATCCATTTGTAATGTCTCATTTGTTATAACTTTTAATGTGTAGGTAACGTAGCAATTGATTATTTATGTGACAATGTAATAAACACGTCCATTTGTAATGTCTGGTTTGTCATAACTTTTGACATGTAGGTAACATAGCAATTGATGATTTATGTGAATGACACTCTCTTTGCCCATCATATGGTGTTTCCACTTTCTGATAGCTTATACTAAGGCATAATGGCTCTATCCATGTCTCTCTTTACCATGGCTATATTCATATCTTATAGGTTCCTTAATTTGTTGCCTATGGATTCACTTCACTATCATGACTGAGTACATACACATTTAAAGCAATTGGAAAAGTTATAGAGCAGATTGAAGAGTCATAAAAATTACCGCGATGAGTGGGGAAACAGAGGTGAAGAAAGTCTTTGAGAGTTAGACTTTGTGCCAAATGAGTGGAACACGTGGAATAAATTATGCTTATGTTATTGTGCTAAGCGTTTTTTTCACTCATTTTAGTGATAACACTAGCTCTCATGTAAGTGACGATGTGTTGTATGTGTTCACACTAATTGGAACATATACAATTGAGCATCATGTGTTCGAACGAGTAAATAAAATCCTGCTTGTTTCACTCTCGTGATGAGTTTTCAAAATCATGATGTTGCATTGACGTTTCAGTACACCACCATGGAGTTGATGCCTCTATCCTGACTTTAATTAAACTTTGACTTGGAATAGTTTGATAATTCTGAAAATAAACTATACTACAAACTTTATGTAGGTCATTTAATATGGAGGATTAAATTAAAAAAGTAGTCTAAAGAGGCCACAAATTCACCTCGAATATAGTGGAGATCTTGACATATTTTTTGTCAAAATCTGGCAAAAATTTTAGGAAGTTTAGGTTACAATGTCAAACTTCAAAAATATAAATATAAATTGAGAAATGAGATTTTGAAATGAAATTGTAAAATTATACTTTGGAGTTGGCCCACAAAGTAAGTGAAGTAATACATTTAGAAAATTCATGAGAAATCAAATTATTTTATGATGAATTTAGTTGGTTGGCATATCTCGGAATTGACGGGAAGAAATACAGTTAGAAATTCAGGCGTTAGACACCTGTATCAGTATCAGTAGACTAAGAATGCGTAAGTCATGCTTTTTCTAGAATCGATCGTGGGGCTTTCAAAGTAATGATTTTTCTTTGACATTTCACCACACCCGAAGGTTTTGGGTGTCTCTAATGATTTTGGGGTGTCTTTAATTAAACAAACTTTTGACTCGACTTGGAATATTTTTTTATAAATTAAACAAACTTTTGACTCGACTTGGAATATTTTTTTATAAATCAATTCATGATTTGAGGAGAAAATGACATCCACAAAATCTGTTAGAGAGAAACACTTCAAATTTAGTGGGGCCTGGTGAATAATTTCTACTATATACATATTTTATAAAGCATTCATATAAAGTAATTAAAGTGTGATATTAAGTTTAAATTAGCAGGTGTGGTGGAGAGAAATTTGCAAACATCAACAAAAAAAAGATCACAAAAAAAAACAAAAGTTTAACTAAAATTTCACACTTATTAAATTTATTATAACAATGTTTATGATTATTTATGAGTTTTATTTATTTTTTTATTGATAAAATAAATAGATAATTTATATTTTAATGTAATGAAATATATATTTATGGTTGATGAGTCATGGTATTGTAAGAAAGCATATTTATAATAATTTCTATGGTAAAATAGGGGTGAATATGTATGGTTATAAATTTTATTCTATTGTAAGTATTATGTATGTATGTGCTTATTAATGAAATTTAAATATGGTTACAAAATTATTATTTTGAGTTATATGGTAAAATGGATGGTCACGCTAGCCACTCACATTTCTTCCTCCCATTCCTTTCCAAAAAAAAAATCCCATCTCTCAATCCAATGAATACTCCTCTACCCAAATCAATAGAGCCTTTCACCCTGGCTTCCATCCCCATCCCAAAAACCATACTTGTCCCCCTCCCTTGCCAAAGTAACCCTTCCTTACATTCAAGGGGTTACCGATCATATATCTAATATCCTCTCTAAAAAGAATATTAAAACCTTCTTCAAGCCCCAAAAAACCCCTCAGTTAACTCTTCCTAAGGATAAACGTGACCCTATGTTAGGTCCCCAAGAAAAGTGACCCTATGTTAGGTCCCGAAGTGTATGAGACCCTATGTTAGATCCCCAAGAAAAGTGACCCTATGTTAGGTCCCGAAGTGTATGAGATTCCCTTCTCTTGTCGGAAATCTTACATAGGTCAAACTAGGAACATACCCATTCGACCAAACACCTTATATGTTCTAACAAAACAAAAATCTTATCCTGTGCCCCTTCTCACTCCAGTCAGGTCACTAGAGAGGCCCTTGAAATTGAAAAGCATCCTAATAATTTTAACCGAGATGATGGGTACGATCTAAGCCACTCCCAGAAACCCACCATCCATTTTTTATCTTCGCAATCCCTTCCAAACCCCCTGCCTCCAATCCTCTTTAAATTTTCTTTTTGAAAGCTTTACCCCATTTTATTTAAGTTTTTACCAATCTAATTTAATTCGATTATTAATTTTCCTTCCTATTTTAACATAATTAGTTGAGGCCTTCAATAGTTTTAATAAAAAATATTTTGGACCATTGTTAACCTTTTGTTCATCTTTCCTCTCTTTTTCCTTTTTTGGATTTCCTTTCCCATTTTAACATAATTAGTTGAGACTTTTAATAGTTTCAATAAAAATTCTTTTGGGCCATTATTAACCTTTTGTTCCACTTTCTGTTTCCATTTTTGGATTTCCCTTCCCATTTTAACATAATTAGTTGAGACTTTCAATATTTTTAATAAAAGTTCTTTTGGACCATTGTCAACCTTTTGTTCCTCTTTCCTCTCTCTTTTTCCATTTTTGGATTTCCCTTCCCATTTCAACATAATTACTTGAGACTTTCGCTAGTTTTAATAAAAATTCTTTTCGACCATTGTTAACCTTTTGTTCCTATTTCCTCTCTCTTTTTCCATTTTTGCATTTATATTTTGGGATTGATTTAGTTCCATATAAATCCTCCTCTCTTTAATATTTTGAATAATCAAGTCTAATCATATAAATTTAGTTTAATTTTAATTTTCAAGTTTCCCCAAACCCGCTTTTGTGAAATTTATAACCACTTAATCGCTTCAAGGTAATTTATTCTAATTTATAATTTCCAAATTTACCGTATAACTTCTCCTTTTAATTCAAATTTGTTTTAGTTAAGCCTTCGATCATTATAATATTTAATTAAAAATTTTAATCATTTAAAAAAATTGAATCTTGGTCCTAACAAAAATAATTTCTAAATTCTAAATTCTAAATTTAAATTTAATCCTTTTACCTCAATCCTATGAATTATCAAGATCTTCGTTGATTTTAACTTGACATCAAGAAATTTTATTGAACTTTCTCTATGGTTAGTCAAAATTTCCTCTCAGTAAGCCTGTAATCCTTTTTTGCAAGATGAGTAATTCTTTACTGTAACGACTAATATTTTTATCCAATATCTATATATTATGGCCAAGCAATCTTCCTGTCTTTAGTTTGCCAACTGCCCCCGAAGATGGGTGATTCAAACAATGCACATAGAAATCAAAAGCACATCAATAATATTTTTGCTTTTAGATTTAATTCAAAAAAATGTAAAATATTTAAATTTTAAAAAATATATAAAATAAATAGGTTATGAAATGAGATATAGTTTTTGGGCATGTGGTATTGATGAGTCATGGTATTGGCCCATGATATTGTATCATAGCATATTTTCAAGTTAATAATATGTATGGTAAACTGGGTATGAATATTCATGGTTAAAAATATTGTTATATGGTAAGTTTATTATAAATATTAAAGTTTTTATGTACTTATTAATTAAATTTGAATATGTTATATAATGGTTAAAAATATTGTTATATGGTAAGTTTATTATAAATATTAAAGTTTTTATGTACTTATTAATTAAATTTGAATATGTTATATAATCATTATTTTGATTTACAAGGTAAAATGGATAATAACTTATAGCTACCACTTATATGTTGTATATTTTAATATGGTAATTTTGTTAATAAAAACAAAATTACAATATAACAAACTGAATTTTCTTGTTTTTATTACTATTAACTTTTTACAGACCCCATAATAAGTTATATATTACTTTTAACCTTTTTATTATTATTTAATTGATCTAATGTTTACAAATATTTTATAGAACTTATTAATATAACATATTGAACAAAACTCTAAAAATGTTGACAAACTTTCTTACATTACATATCGATATGTCCTCTATAATCCATAATAGGTTATATATAACTTTTAACCTTTTTATTATTATTGAATTGATCTAATGTTTACAAATATTTTATAGAACTTATTACTATAACATATTAATAGGTTATATATTACTTTTAATCTTTTTATTATTATTTAATTGATCTAATGTTTACAAATATTTTATAGAACTTATTAATATAACATATTCAACCGAAGTGTAAAAATGTTGACAAACTTTCTTACATTACATCTTGATATGTCCTCTATAATGGTTTGTGGTGTAATAAACAAAATCTTTAAAAAATAATGATTATTATAATTACTAATTAAAACATTTTGACTAGGTCAAATTATACAAAAATAGAAATAAAATAATAATCATCAATTATCAATTATTAATAATTAAACTAGCATAGATTCATCATAACTCTGGATCTTCCGAGGTATCAAATCGCTTGAGATGCAAACATATTTTAGAGTGAAGAATGATTGGATCCCTCTTAGCGCTTTGTATATTTAGAGTTACAACATATCTATGTTGGTTATGGATATCCATACATATACATATGTAGTTATCTATGTTTGGTTATTACTCAACATTATGCGACAACATCTCCCCCATTTTGAGTTATAAAACACTTCACATCAACAATTAACCATGGATAGAGTCTAATTGTTCATTTTTAATTAATTAATTAAAAAAAAATCATCAACAACTTATGATCACCTCTTTGAAATTGATTCCAGAACCATTCAGAATCCCTAATTTCCATAAAGTGTATTTATAAAAGTATGAACCAAAATCTAAAATTTGAACAAATGTACTTTCTTGTTAATTGTCTTAAAATTTAATGGTTTGAAGCTTCCCTAGAAAAAGTGATAGTGAAAATGTCATGATGACTCATTTGAAGAAGCAAACCATACATTCTTATGCTCTAATACTAAATATTATGAACCTTGTGCCTTAAAAATGATACAAATATAATGAATGTGGAAACTCTTTTTACAACGAATATAATAAAAGACAAAATATGATGATCCTAATATTAAGTCTCCTTGATATATATAGGAGAAGCTTCCCATGAAAAATGATAGTGAAAATGTCATGATGACTTATTGAAGAAGCAAAACCCTACATTCGTATGCTCTGATACTAAATATTATGAAGCTCGGGCCTTAAAAATGATACAAATATAATAAATATGGAACCTCTTTTTACAACGAATATAATAAAATACAAAATATGATGATCCTAATATTAAATCTCCCTGATATATATAGGAAACAAAGCATACAATTATAATAAAAAAATACAATATTTTTTTAACTTACATAACAAAATAAGTATAACATCCCAATGAATATGGGACTTGTGCCTAAGACTTAACATAATAAGTCACATCAATACTAACTCCAAAAAAATGTATAAATTATTATTATTTAAATACCACTGTACCAAATATTAACTTCTCAATTATAAATCTTCCATGTAGCTTTCCTTTAATATCAATTTTATTGATTTAAAATTTAAAGCTCACTTTATAATGTGCTTCCAAACTCATAACCCAGATATTTATTTATAATATAATTGACGTAATTTAAATAGATATTATGTTTATATACACCTTAGTAAATTATATATATATATATATATATATATATATATTATTTAGATAATTTTGTACCAATTATTAATTTTTCAATTATAATTTATATATACTTTAATAAAACTTACATGTAGCTTTACCTGTTTATAGTTAAAATTTATTTGAAATTTCAAGCTCATTTTTCTAATGTACCTCCAAACTCATAACTCAAATATATGTATATAATATCATTGATCTAATTTAAATAGATATTCTATTTATATACATCTTAATAACTTTTTTTTCCCAAAGGAAAAATCGTAATCTTTCATTTATGTTGAAAAATTACATATAGTAGATGTCCATGGCATATGCATAATTGTTGGCGCATGGCCAGTACTAGATACATATCTGTAGATAAGTTTTGGTGATCACCATTTCTAGAAAAATAGTAAATAACTATACAAAAATCACCACACAGGGTGTTTCGAAGCTAATTCAGTATGTTGAGCCACACACACACACAAACACACACATATATATTCAAAAAAGGCAGCTGAAATAAATAGACATGTAGAAACAGAAAAAAAAATAAAAAAAAATTAGGGCCTGTCCACTCTATGATATGCTCGATCTATATATGTCCAGTGATAATATTGGTACTATTCAGCACCGTCCTACTCTTGGATCATCCACAAACCTTGAGGTAATATCGTGGCCTCATTGGAAATCCTGTCAGCACTTTTGTTATATTCCCTGTAAATGTGTTGACATGAAATTGAGTTAAAATTTGCTTTGAAGGTGGTGACTTCATCCAATATGTTTCTAAGTGTATGAGCATGACAGAGATTTCTGTTGTTGAACCAATTTATAGTGAGTTTAGAGTCCCCGAAAATCTGTATGGATGTGCATGCATGTGCTAAGGCAAAATGCAAAAGGTGTATGAGGGTAATTAGTTCAACAAAGTTGTTTATCCACTCCCCCAAACCAAGCTGGACTTTATATGAATGTTGTTCTTATATATGAAAAATGAAACCGCCTCCACAACCATGAGATTGGGCAATGCCATCTACACCTTAATAGCTTATTATTATTATTATATTAAAAATAATATATTGTCATTATTCTTCTCGTATAAACTGTGTAATGTTACATCTCCAACTTATATATTAATGTTCAAATTTTCAACATCTTTCTAATTCCCTTTTATATAATATGTTTATTTTGTAATGTGTTTGTTAAAACACTTTTAAGTTTTTCTATATATACACAAAGTGACGCAAATATTAATCTAGATGAATTAGCTAACAATCTAAAATAATGGGCTTTGAATAATATTCCAATCCATTTTATTTTATACCCTAAAACACTTACTAGCCACTATTGTCTATATGAATTTAAAGGGCTTTGTTTCCTCTTAGGGAAGGATATTATGATAGACTTATTAATACATAAATATGGTATAAAGAAAAATAATGTTGGTAGGTTCCATTAAAAAAACATGCAAACTTGAAAACATATTCAATAGAATTATTACAAAAACTAAACTTGAAAACTTATTCAATATAATAATTATAAAAACTAAACAGGTAAGCTAAACCAGTGTTGTGTTCAGCCTAGTTTACTTATTATATCTTTATTAATAATTTGAGAATATTTATGAATTTATTGTAAAATGCAATTGCTAAAAAAATAAAATATTATATTAAAAATATGTATGTTTTTCTCTACAAAATTAAGGTATTGTTGTAGCGCCTACAACAACCCTCCAAAATTTTGCTTATGATTCATTTTGGAGCCTCCCTACTAAAATCCCAGTAGTTTATCTCACACTGACCTAGGTACTTGTGCTTTCATTGAGTTTTATCTTTCTCTTAGAGCTTATGTTTGCTTACTGACTTTGTTGTCTAACCACAAGCTGACCTCTTGACTTGGCTGGAATCCGGTTCTAGCCCTGCCTTAGTGAGCTGCGTAATTCTAGAGGGCAACCAGCCTTACTCTCAAGAAATGCGCAGTTCAAGCCAACATTTAGCTTCAGTTCCAAAATTGTGCAGACCCAGCTGGCAGCCTGCCTTTGTTAGGGTCCCACCCTAACCCCCTTATTTATGTAATGGGATCACATCATAGTCAAGAGTCAATAAAGTCCATATTAATAATTGTAAGTGGTTAATCCGCAATTAATGACAGAACCACAGTTAGTTGAAAATGGGCCGTAGTATTAGATAGATGGTATTAATAAAACCCACGGTATTGGCCCGTGGTATTGCATGTATGAGTCATATATAAAGGATAGAGACTCCCTGCGAGGAGCATCGTGTCTTATTTTGTAGTCGAGCTCTGCTCTATTGGAGGTTGCCCCCTCGAAGAGACAAGTGAACATTACTCTCTGAATAATAAAATCATCGCTATTCTGTGTTCTGGGTATCTTTTCTTCGCATATTCTGTATTTGGGTATCATTTTGCATGTTAAGAGCATAACAAGTGGTATCAGAGCACTTTCCAGGGCCGGTGGGATCTCCATTTCTTAGCAAATTTTTTTTTGGCTAGAGACGTGTTCTAGCGTCTTTAAACCACGGGATCTGTCGTTGAGCACATAAACTTGTGGATTTGGGGAGGCATGCATGTAGGAAATACAAGAGGTGGTCACATCTGTTGGACTCCCTTGTAACCCCTATGGGTACCCCTTCGAGTAGTAGCGCATTAGACAGAATCGCGCACGGATTGTCTTCCACGTACCCTCTGGGTATATCGGAAGCCCCCTAGGCTCCCTTGAAACCTTGCCATAGATAAACCGTCGGCCGTCTTGCGGCTACAATAGACCGAGAACAGCACTCGGGGAGATTACTCGCCTGTACGATAGGGTAGTCGGGTTGTACGGCTAAGGGTACGGTCGATCCTCCTTAGTTAGAGCCCTGAAACATTGGGCCGAGTCCTACTGCCAGACCCTTATGTATATTGCAATCTGTAGCACCTGACACTCCTCAAGACCATAGTTCCCTTTTCTATCGGGGGATCACACAGCATCTCTTCCAGATCCGATTGTGCAAAGGGGTGCAGCAGTAGCAGACATCAGTCCCGTAGTCTCGAGTTTGCAGATCAACCATTCCGATCTATTAGATCCATCAAATCCACAGAAGCAGTCTGTTTCGCCATCAAATCCGCCATTCAGATCTCTCAGATACACCAGATGGGAGTCGTTGTGAAGGGTTCCTATACCGGGGTATAATTTTCGCAGGACTTTTGGCCGCATTGACATTTTGAGGATTTGGCCACTACAGTATTGATAAGGAAGGAGTAAAAATCCGTTTGGAGTTTTCAAAAAAAAAAAAATTCAGGACGATGAGCTGAGCACGGTGGTACCATTCACTTCTTAGTGAAAATTTTTCAGGCGGTCCCAATTTTCAAAAAATCCGGTTGGTGTATGGTAGAAACTAGAGCTCAAGCAATGGCCAATGAAAGGATGGACAAAATTGAATAATCAATGCACAACCTCCACATTCAGCTTATCGGACTATGTAGCATGGTCGAGAAAATAGTCCCAAAGGGCAAGGAGCAAGCCCACGAGGAGGAGTATAATGGCACTGAACACAATGAGGGTGAGTCTAGCCACTCTCCTCACGTCTGGCACACCCACCTACCACCCAGTCAGCGACCTACCAAGTTGGATATGCATAAATTTGACGGTTCTCACCCGTCGGCTTGGATAACACAAATGGAGCAGTATTTCAAACTGAATCACATCTTCGATGATGCGACTCAGCTTATGTTGGGGAGCATGTACTTGGACAATGAAAGGTGGCAATGGTGGGAATGGCATCGACATTGCACTGGACCTTTTAGGACTTGGACCAAATTCACCAAAGCTCTTCAAGACCTCTTTGACCAGGAATCATCTTTTTTGGGTCATCTTACTAAGATCTAATAGACTGGTACAGTGGATGAATATATTATAGCTTTTGAATCCTTAGCCTTCCGCACTTGGGGTCTCTCAGATGTGTTCTACACGGAATGTTTTATCAACGGTCTTAAAGAAGCTATCAAAGCCCAAGTCCTACTGCACCACCCTCCCGCATGGACGGAGGCTTGCAAGGTAGCTCGTAACGTGGAACATGCATTAGAAGCCCAATACAGTCACCCAAATTTCTCCACTAAAGGTCGCCCCCCACAGGCTCACAACACAACTCAAACACTTAAGGTCCAAAAGGTGTCACCTGCGGAAATGGCCGAAAGAAGAAAGCAAGGCCTATGTTACTATTGTGATGAAAAATACTCCCCAGGTCATAAATGCAAGGAGCCAATTTTTTTTCAAATTGATGCCACTGACTACAGCTCAACAGAGGAAGATCCACCACCAGAGGAACAGGAGCCGCTAGAAGAAGACAACCAAAAGGATAATGTCTCTGACGAACTAGTTATTTTGTTGCATGCTTTGGCAGGGATTGCTTCCCCTCAAACTCTCAAAATCAGAGGTTTTATTAAACATCGCCCAGTAGTAGTCTTGATTGATAGTGGAAGTACACATAATTTCATCCATCAAAAAGTCGTAGAAGCGGTGCATTGTTTTGTACGAGCAGTTTCTAACTTCCAAGTTCAAATTGCGGATGGAGGCACAATGAAATGTGAAGGCCGTTGTGAAAATGTCAAACTTCAAATGGGGGATTATCAGTTGAAAACCCACATGTTTGCCATACACATGGGGGGTTGCGACATTGTCCTCGGCGCTGAATGGCTCCGCACTCTTGGGCCAATCACAATGAATTTACAGGAGTTATATATGAGTTTTAAGCAGAAAAACTACACACATACCCTCCATGGACTCCAGGCGGGAGCCCCCTCTATCATCAACTCGCATAGGATGGAAAAATTGTTAAAAAAGGGCATCATGGAGTTGTAGCTCAATTTAATGCCATCCAGGCAGTCGAAACAAAGCCTCTGCCAATTCATCTTGAGATGCAACAGATTTTAAATAACCATAGCAGTCTTTGACAAGCCTCATGAGCTTCCACCCTCGCGAGGGAAACATGATCATAGCATCACCTTGGTTCCATGGGCCCAACCCCCAAATGTGCGCCCATACAGATATCCGTTCACCCAAAAGAATGAAATAGAAAAAATCATCAAGGAACTTTTGGAAGTAGGTGTCATTCGTCCTAGTACTCATCCTTATTCATCCCCAGTGGTCATGGTGCTCAAGAAAGATGGGGAGTGGCGGATGTGTCCCGACTTCAGGGCCCTCAATAAGTTGACAGTCAAAGATAAATTTCCCATCCCGGTGGTTGATGATTTGCTGGATGAAATCAATGGGGATCAATTCTTCACTAAGCTGGATCTTCGCTCAGGCTACCACCAAATTCGCATGAAGGAAGTCGACATCCCCAAGACTGCTTTCAGAACTCATGAAGGCCATTATGAATTCCTGGTCATGCCATTTGGTCTTTGTAATGCCCCCTCTACTTTTCAGATCCTTATGAACCACATTCTCAAACCATATCTCAGGAAATTTGTCCTTGTCTTCTTCGATGACATCCTCATCTATAGTTTCACTTGGGCCGCACATCTTCAGCATGTAGATCTACTCTTGCAACTGCTCCGCAAGCATAAATTATTTCTCAAGATGTCCAAGTGTTCGTTTGGCATGGCAGAAGTAGAGTATTTGGGCCACATTGTGGGGCGTGAAGGTGTCAAGGTGGACCCCAAAAAGATCCAGGCAATGGAGGAATGACCTCAACCTAAGACCTTGAAGAGCTTGAGAGGATTTTTGGGTCTCACAGGCTATTATCGTAAATTTTTCCGCAACTATGGTCGCATAGCGAAGCCCCTCACCCAACTCCTAAGGAAAATTCATTCTTCTGGAATGAGGAAGCACAACAGGCCTTTACAGCTCTAAAAAATGCCATGTGTTCCACTCCAGTCTTAGCACTACCTGACTTCACCAAATCTTTTGTCATGGAATGTGATGCTTCGGGTACAGGTATTGGGGCGATCTTAATGCAGGAAGGGTGACCGTTGGCATTCACAAGCCAACAACTCAGTGGGAGGCATCTGGGCCAATCTACCTACGAGAAGGAAATGATGGCCATCTTACATGCAGTCGAGACCTGGCGACCTTGCTTATTGGGGCGATGTTTCCAAATCCGCACAGATCATCACAATCTTAAATATTTTTTGGAGCAACACCTATCCTCCCCACAACAAAATAAATGGCTAGCCAAAATGTTGGGATATGATTATGAGATCATTTACAAGAAAGGGAAAGACAATAGTGTAGCAGATGCATTATATCGCCAATTTGAGGAGGAAAGTACTCTGCTGGCAATTTCCCTCCCCATTCTAGAATGGATTGAAGAGGTTCGCAGGGAATGGTTTTCACACCCCGGGCTCTCCCAACTCATTTCTCAATTGCATGTAGATCCAAATTCCACCAAGGGCTACTCGTGGCAGGATGATATTCTTCGCTACAAGGACATAGTCGTAATATCACCAACATCCACCCTCAAAAGTCGCATTTTGGCAGAATTGCACTCATCTCCCATTGTAGGACATTCAGGCTTTCAGAAGACGTATGCTCGCACCAGAAGATCATTTTTTTGGAAAAGCATGAAAAAGGACGTCCTTACTTTCGTAGCAGAATGTGATGTCTGTCAACGCCACAAAGGGGAAACCATCAACACACCAGGAACATTACAACCATTTCCCATTCCGGCATCAATTTGGATGGAGGTTTCTATGGATTTCATTACAGGTCTTCCAAAGTCAGGGAACAAGTCATTCATCATGGTGGTTGTGGACCGAATGTCGAAGTATGCTCATTTCTGCACCCTACCCCACCCGTTTACACCAACTTTGGTTGCTCAATCTTTCATGGATCAGATCTTCAAATTGCATGGCATGCCCACTTCTATTGTGTCCGACCGCGACCCGATCTTCACCAGTAATTTTTGGCAAGAACTCTTCAGAATACAAGGCACTCAACTCAAACTCATTACTTCCTATCATCTGCAAACATATGGTCAAACCGAAGCCGTCAACAAATGTCTAGAAACCTACCGTAGGCGTTTCACTTCAGAAAAGCAACACCTTTGGGTACAGTGGTTACCTCTGGCTGAATGGTGGTATAACACCAACTATCATGCCACCACCAAAATGACTCCCTATGAAGCAGTATATGGTCAACTCCCGCCTTCACCTACTTCGTATCTCAAGGGATGCTCAAAAGTACAAGCAGTGGATCAACTTCTACAACACCGCGCAACCATGCTCGCCCATCTTCGAGAGAATCTTCATCAAGCTGAGAACCGCATGAAGCAACAGGTAGACCAGCATCGCTCAGAGTGCCAATTTCAAGAAGGGGATTAGGTCTTTTTACGGCTACAACCATATAAGAAAACATCGCTCAAGGACAACGGGTGTCAGAAACTCTCTCCCAAATTCTACGGACCATATCAAGTACTTCAGCACATTGGAGAAGTGGCCTACAAGTTGGCCTTGACACCTACTACTAAAATCCATCCAGTTTTCCATGTCTCATGCCTCAAGAAAGTGATTGGGAACAATTGAAGAATTCAGACCAGTCTACCTGAATTGGACGAAGAAGGGTCCATCTGGCTTCAACCCGAACAGGTCTTAGACACATGAGACAAGCAACTGCACGGCTGCATGATTAAGGAAGTCCTCGTCAAATGGAAAGACACCTCTCCGGAAGATGCAACTTGGGAACCAGCCACTATTCTTCAGCAGTTTCCGCAGCTTCAGCCTTGAGGACAAGGCTCGTCTTAAGGGGGAGGGCATGTTAGGGTCCCACCCTAACCCCCTTATTTATGTAATGGGATCACGTCATAGTCAAGAGTCAATAAAGCCCATATTAATAATTGTAAGTGGTTAATCCGCAATTAATGACGTAACCACAGTTAGTTGTAAATGGGCCGTAGTATTAGATAGATGGTATTAATAAAACCCACGGTATTGGCCCGTGGTATTGCATGTATGAGTCATATATAAAGGATAGAGACTCCCTGCGAGGAGCATCATGACTTATTTTATAGTCGAGCTCTGCTCTATTGGAGGTTGCCCCCTCGAAGAGGCAAGTGAACATTACTCTCTGAATAATAAAATCATTGCTATTCTGTGTTCTGGGTATCTTTTCTTCGCATATTTTGTATTTGGGTATCATTTTGCAGGTTAAGAGAATAACAGCCTTCAGCTAGGAAACTGTGCAGAGCATGAGAGGTAGCCTAGGAGCCACTAAACCGAGGAATTGCGCAAAAGCATTCCCTCAGAAACTGCCCAATGCATGTGCTAGTGAGTTTCCCCATTCTCCCCGGAACTATGCAATTCCTCCGTTCACACATGACATCCTTTCCCGAAAAGGTAAAAAATAAAAAAGTGAAAAATCATCCCTAAAAAGTAGGGATCTATTTTTAGCAATGAGAGTTACACTTGAGTTATCTTTTGAAACTCCCACCATGTGTTGCCTTTTCCTATATTTTTAGCCTTCACGTCATAAACCCTAAATTGATCAAATATATTTGGTGGACACTTCCATAGCTCATTCTCACATTCAATCTTGGAGTTGTGGCATTCTCGAGGAGATCTAGGAACCTTCGGCATAGTTTTCGCAACTTTTCTGGGTAAGTCTTACTTTTCTTGTCTTTCGCTATTTTTTCTGTCACTTTTGAACAAATACTAGGGTTTTGAATTTTTTAGCTTGTAGAAGTGTTATTTTAGGTTTTGCATTGATTTTATTAAGTGTAGCACACATAAACCAGTTTTTGCACTAACGGTTGTCATTATAGAAACTCTCTCCACATGCTTCACTCTTGTTTGGTTTGAATTATTCCTGCACTTATTTTGATTGCAAGCATCATCATTCACTAAGATCTACACCCACCTTCACTTACACTTTTAGATCTACTCGTTTGCGTGTAGCCCTTGAGCAGATCTAGGTTTCCTTGGCTCGAATATAACTCTTCTTGGCATGCATTACACATTTTTGTATCTCAAGGCTCTACCTTGGCTCTAGGAATTTCATTGAGGCAACCAAGGACTAGCTCTGACTGCGCACTGTGTAGTTCTAGGAGCCAGTCCAATAGCCTTGGCCACTGGGATTGCACAATGCACAGTCCCATCCAGTACAAACTAGACTGAACTACGCATTGCATAATTCTAGTCAGCATCACCTCCCCATTGGTAGTTGGGACTACGCAATGCATAGATCCAGCTGACGGTCACTCGCCTCAGAAACCCAAAATTGTGCAATGCTTCCCAGTAGTTTCCCAGTTTGTTTCTTGGTTTGTCCTTGAAGTGCTTTTGGTTTCAAGCTAACATTTGCATGCCACGAGTGTCTTGTCTATCTCTAGGAACAATAGTTGTTGAGAATATTCAGCAATATAGGTAACATGGCTTCCAAGAAAGTTGCATCAAAGGATACTCTCGAGAGTAGCGCTGTGTATGTAGTTGAACGAGTGTCAATGAGCTTGCCAATATATGCAGACACACAATGTTTTATAGAGAAGGACATGAAGATAACATGGTAGGAAATCAAGGATATCTTTGAAGGAAGATTAAAGGAATATCTAGAAGATCTGCAGGTCTATGTCAACATCCACAAGTCAAGCTTATATAAGGTTTCATGCAGGTACCCCGCCTTCCCATGTGCAGACATCATTCACTAGATTGTATCACATACAGATCCTGAGATGATGAGAGTGAGAAGTTCCAATGGAAAACAACTTGCTACCTTAAGGATGAAAAACTATAATCATATGTATCACTTAACACAGTCGTTGAACCGCATGGATGCACTTTTCTATACCCGCAATAGAAATGTGAACACTAGAGACATCATAAAGTATTGGGTGAAAGGGCCGTAGAAGTTCAGATCGACACCCAATAATGTTTACAATACTAAGTCACTCATAAAGGCCTACCAACTCTTGATCATCTTGCATGTCGACTGTACGGTCAAGAGAGCATGAAGACCTTTCCGCAGAGTTGGGTGGTTGTGTTGGACTAGTTGGAAAATGGTAGAAGGCCATTCAACTGGTTGGATTTGTTAGCTCTTTAGCTCAAAGTGCATGTGGCTAATTCCTGGATTCTGCCCAAAGATGAGCGAGCAAGATTCTATATGTCCGTGTACCTACTTGATGAAAAATGTGCTCAACATCAGTTTCCTAGCATAGGTTGGACATGTAAACCATAAAAAAATGTTATGAACATTTATTGCTAGTTGCTTCCTGAATGCAGCTACCGATGAGTCATGGTGAGGCTAGATGACCATTTCATCACCCCGGTTTACAAGTTGATCATTGAGCAAGATCCACCTTGCATGTCCCAAGAGGAAATGGAGGAAATACTCAACATTGAAGATTGTTATGCCTCACCAGGTGGCACCTTCATCAGGATGTTTGGCAGAGAGAAGCCTCCACATGTGCTACCAGGGTTTTCCATGGATAAGTTGGTCATGCAAGGGGTTGTATATCACATCTCCATAGGGTTATCAGTAGGGATGCATAGGAGAAAGAAGGAACCATGTCCCACTCTTCCTTTGTATATTAGATTGTACAAGATGAGCAGCTTGAAAGATATAGATGTCGAAGCCAAGGAGATTGTAAAGTTTGAGTTCCACACCAAAGATTACAATCCGTATGATCCTCGTGAGATTTGCAAGAACCACTATGCGAGAGTTTATTATCCATGGATCCATAGGGCATTTCATTAGGAAGAGGAGGACCCTTAGAGGTATTGTTACAACCTCTCCAAGCTCCTGTCAGCATATCCATAGAATGGAAGTGGGTTTGTATGAAACAACACCTCGAGAAGCAACAACAAAAACAACAATAAGCAACAAACTGACGTAGGACAAGGGTAAGAGGAAGATTGTTGAGAAACCAGAGGTTGAGAAAAGATAAAATTTAAGGGAAGATCCTATCACTGAGAAGGAAGCTTTGGCAGTGGAGGCAAAGGGGCAACAACACATAAAGAGAGTAAATCGTAGGAAAAGAGAGAATCAATGGTTGGAGGAAGTAGAAAGGAAGTTGAAGGAAATAGAGAAGAAGTTGAAAGAAGAGTAGGAGCTAAGAAGGAGAGAGAGAGAAGAGAAGCAAAAACAAGAACAAGAAGAAGGCCAAGGCGTGATGATAGAGAAAATTGCACCCATATAGGTTGAGGAGTCAAAACAACTAGCAAATGAAGAAGAGGGTGAACAAGTGTAGGTTCGGGAGCTTTCTCAACAGATTGAGCAAATGGTTGAAGCAGTAGACATGGAGTTGGAACAAGAGCCACAGGACCAAGACACCGACCTCATGCCAAGAGCATCCGAGGTGACCCCACAATCTCCACCACCTCCAATATCAGAATTAGTCCCAAGCAAGCAAGGAGAGGTTGTTCTCCTTGATGATGATCTAGTGATGGATGTGTACAATACGTCATTTTATGAGTTTCATCAGAGGTTTGTATAGGCGCGGAGAAATAATTTCCTGGATGATCACGTGTCACTTTCATTTATGAAGGAAAGGGTGATTGTGTCAGATGTTAGAAATCATCTAGGTTTGATGACCGATGCTTCTAAGGATTATGCATAAGCCACAATCCCGAATGTTAAGTCCTTGTTAGCAGAGAATGATCATATGGCTAAGGAATTGCAAGTGGCCAGGCAGAGGGAATAACAATCCGTAGGATCCACTATGGAAGAGATGAAGAAAGTGATACTTGTTGAAGTATCGACTCTTCAAACCACCATGCTAAAAATTTATGATGGATTGGTCACTGTGCATAAGGAAGTTGTCCATCTACATGGTTTTCAGTAGTGGTGCATCAAGAGTTTCCAAACTGTCAATGACATACATTCTACTATTGCACATGTACAGGAATGGACAATGAGATACAAGGGAGCTCCACTTTACTTGCAGAAGATAATTAAGCCATAGGAAGAGCTAGATAGAGCATGGATTCAGATGTTGATTTGGAACTATGAGAAACTCCCTCTCCTCACTAGTAGCATTGAGATTTCCTATGCATGTTTTTCAAGAATATAGATGTCATGGTGAGGACCTTCAGGATCCCTTCAATCGGTTCCCTCACCGAATCTATTAAGAAGAACCAAGTCTATCCGGAGGTTAACAGGTACATGGAGAAATTGATGTGAGAGGCCACCAACGATGACTTGCATATGAGCACAAAAAAAATGTAGAGGTACATCAATGGTCTAAACACAATCATGACAATGTTTCACATGATTCAAGATGAGTTGGACAAAGGTTCCATGACCATATACCCATAAGCCATGGAGGCATGAGCCTATTTCTAGAAATACATCACCAAACAATATGGGACACCATAGCGTAGTACCAAGCTTGGTTTCATTTCTTCATTGAAGATCATCATGAGGATGTTGCCGAGTTGATCTTTCCCCAAGCTTCTGAGTCATAATGTTTGTCATGTTAGGCTGACTCTATCCTGTTTTGTCCCACATGGGTATATGTATATTATTTATAAATATATTGTAAGTGAAATTCCAAGTGTCATTAGTGGAATGTGAACAACCACTATGTAATGTGATGAGTTATTTGTAATGAAGTTGAAGAGTCATGAGGGTAGTCAAAGAGTCAAAGGGGAATGTCAAGGGTCACCCCACCCTTTGTTATGAATAGAACTTCATAACTCATAGTACAGTCTTTTGAGATCCAAGCTTTTAGCTAGCCTTAGGCTTAGAAAAGGTTTAGGAGTATTGTGACGAGCGTTGGCTTCTCCACAGCATGGAGCGAGTACACTTACTTGGAGGAGAAGGCGATGTTGACTGTAATGTTCCACTGTTGGGGTTAATCGTTGTCAATGGTGTATGTATGGATGGAACTTTCACTTAATAATATAATTGAGCCAACACGTTTTCATGCCTTTGTTGTTATTGTAGTTCGACTATTCTAGTTACTTTAAGGTATGTTGTTTAACTTACACATTTTGTTATGAACTATTTTTCATGCAATTTTATGAATCTTGTTGAAGGCGTGTTGTAGGATTAACCCGTCACTTCTGTTTGTGGACTATTTTGCTTCCATCTTGTGATATCATTCCACTCGTGTGTTCCTTTCACACTGTGAACTATTATAGGCTTCTAAAGGACACACTTCCTTTTCCCCTCTGTGTGTTAGAACCCCCATGCATCTCACTTGACATGCTACAAGTTCACACACTTGCTTCCGAACAAAGTCGTTATACTTGCCTTTGCACGCTACTGGAGCCAAGGCACTACATTACCACCCATTGCTGGGATTCCTACTCCAAATGGTCTCAGGTCTAGTTGGGACTTCTTACAAGGGAGATCCCCTCATATGTTGGTGCGTCCAACACCATCAACATTTTTGGCACTAGAAGGAGGGCTAGATGACAAGTTGATCCCTCAAAGTATATTTTGAATCTTTGCACATCATTCATGACTTACGTCACAATCTCGACTCCGACATGTTTTTCTCATGCTCATGATTTCAAAGTGTCAGAGGATGTCATCGATGACTTTTCATGAATTAAATATGATGGTGAGTGCGGAATAGCCTTATTGAGACATGTAGTTTCCTTTCTAGGTTTCTGTGATAGGAATGAAGTCCCCTCGAATGACATTGCCTATGGGTTGTTCACTTAAACATTCAAAGGGAATGTTAAGAAATGGTGTGTCACATTGCTTGCAGAGTCTATTCACTCTTTCGATCACATGATCACAAAGTTATGCCATTCTTTCTTTCATTACAACTATAAATCACTTAATCAAAAAATATTAAAATTACACAAAGCACCTGATGAATCTGCTACGCAATTTTGCAACACTTCTGTAATATTTCTTTTCAATTCCTGAAAGATGAAATTGACTGGAAATTTCTTAGTGAAATATTTCAGTATCTTCTTCACATATCTAACAATCCACATGAATTATAATCTTTCAAACCCCTCCCAGCATACCTCGGTGTTAGATCTTCTGAATCTAAGATTGAAAATATCACTGTCACAAGTGAGTCTCTGTCCTCCTCTCATCAAACAACTCTAGCTCCATAGGACAAGATGGGAGAAGTTATGAACCAAATTTTTGAACTTTTACCTCCTCCCACCCAACCTGCTCTATATTTCTATGTAGATTTTCAAGCTTGTCAGTTGTCACATGATCTCATTTTCTTGACCTCCATCGTCTTATTCCTTTGATCTTATGGATTTTGGTGTGCCGTGTTCATCTGTTTGTGATTTTACTGTGATGTTCACGAGGATCAAATTGTCGACGGAGTTGGTGTTGAGCAGCCAACCTGTGGCATCATTTTTTATGAGTATGTGTGGGAATATGAAGAAGAACCTGCAGTGAAGGATGACCTCCTTTTGTTCGCAGCTCATCTGCTTTATCCTAACATCTTCTGCAATTCTGCCATTTCTAATTTTTCTCATGAAAATTTATCCCCGGATGTCTCTACTTCTGATCATTCACAAAACATGCAGGATGTTAATCTATAATTTGATTGCAAAGAGGACAAATATTTATTCCCAAATTTACCCAATCTTTCTTCTTTCATTTCTGGAAATTCAAAGGGTGAAAAATTGTGTTTCTCATTAACCCCTCTGTGTGATTCATTAGATCATAAGGATGTCGACGTACATCTTGAATTTTATGATCATGGTTGTCATGATGTCTTTACTCATTCATTTCATCATGATTCTGATTCACTTGTTGTTGATCTTTCCAACCCACTAGTTTTTGATGATCTACCTATTGATGAAGTTGAAACCCCGCAAGTTGTCGAGGCACTTCAGCCTGAGTTGATGGTTGTGTCAGGTTCTCGTAGCCTTGAGGTTAGTTCCACTTCTAATCAGAAACCTATTGAATCACCCTAGACTCCTCATCACTCTCTTGTTCACATTGAAAATCAATCTAATTTACAGTTTTTACACCCTCCACCAGAATCACACGATCCTATCGCTCATGCACTGGAGGAGTCACATAGCAAGTCATGTTGTGAAATGAAATTTTTCTTCTTTCTGCATGTTTTCTCATTCGTCAAGGTCAAAAGTGTGTAGATGATTTTCATCTGTGTGAAATGTGATACAACACTAGGATACACTGGAGAGTGGCCTTCATGTGCTTTTAATATTTTATTTTTTGTGGACGCATTCCAAATTCGAACGTTATGGTTTTCATTACTTTAGCTTTCTTGTTTACTAGTTTTCCTGAATATCTTTCTTGTTAACCATGCCATCATTCACATGGAACAACCAATGCATCAATGGCTTCATTGGAAATATCACTTCACATGAGAAGGCACATGCACTATTTAGCTTAGGAGTAGGAGTAGTGTTCTCTTTCCTATTTTCTTTTACTTTCTTGTTTTTCTTTTGTTGACTTTGTTTCACTTTCCTTTTCTTGTTTTCTTGTTATGCACTCATAGGATTAGTTTCCCATGAAACCGTGTTTGGCTTCTTGAGACAAACAGGGTGAAATACAAGAGGACTTGTACAATTATCAACATTTGGTTATCTGTCTATTCCGTCTCCTTATGTAGATCTTTTGTTTATTTTAGTCAATGATGCCTTAATGGAAAATACACTCCTTTCAGAGTGAGTATTGGTGAAATCACAATGCTTACACGTTTAACTAGTACCACCTACTCTAATCAGTTTTCTATATTCTGTTAACACCTATCAACTCAGTGAGGTAGAGTAAGGTGAGGGGGAAAACCTTAAAAAGTATGTCAGAGGTATATATAAACATCTTTCTCTGAAGGGACAACCTCTTTTTCTCCCAATAATTTGGGATCCCTCTTCTGCCTCATGAAATAAATAAGTGCCTATGCACAGTTCTTTAGAAAAATGAGAAATGAAAAAAATAAAATAAAGGAAAAAGAAGAGAAATGATTCCTATGCAAGGAGGTGAAGCAGGTAACTCCATCGGGGTACTATCCAGGCTCGCTGGTAGTGGAGCAATTCTTGAGTTCTTGAAGTGACTCCATCGGGGTATTGTCTAAGCATGCTGACAACAAGCAACACTAGAGATGAAACTAAAACTCTGACAGTCTATATTACTTGGGCATCAATATACCCCTCATCCCCAATTGAAACAACTTAATTGACTTGGCTTCGTATGTGTGTTGATTGATAAAGAGAATGGTAGGGACTATATTTTTAGCTCAAGTTGGTGAAGAAGTCATGTCAATCAAAGAATCGAACAATACTTCCGGAGGAGTTAGACTCGCTTTACATGAGACAAGGTCCATACAAAGAGCTAGAGTTCTACTAGTGTGATGCTAATGTGGTAGCGACTAAACCACCCTCCAAAATTTTTCCTATGCTTCGTTTTGGAGCCTCCCTACTAAAATCCCTTCAGCTTATCTTGCATTGACCTAGGTACTTGTGCTTTCATTGAGTTTTATATTTTTCTTTAGAGCTTGTGTTTTCTTACTATCTTTGTTGTCTAACCACAAGATGACCTCTTGACTTGGCTTCAATCCAGTCCTAGCCCTACCTTAGTGAGTTGCGCAATCCTAAAGGGCCACCATCCTTTCTCTCAGAAATGTGCAGTTCAAGCGAACAATGAGCTTTAGCTCTAGAATTGTGCAGACTAAGGAGGAAACCTTCCTTCAGCTAGGAAACTGCATAGAGCATTAGAGGTATCCTAGGAGCCACTCAACCCAGGATTTGCACAACTTCCCAATGCATGTGCCAGAGAGTTTTCTAGTTCTCCCTAGAACTGCACAATTTCTCTATGAATGCATGGTAGTCTTTCCCGAAAAGAAAAAAGAAGAGAAAAAGCATCCCTAAAAAGTAGGGATCTATTTTTAGCAGTTAGAGTTACACGAGTTATTTTTTGAAACTGCTGCCATGTGTTCCTTTTTCCTATATTTTTAGCCTTCACATCATAAACCCTAAATTGACCAAATATATTTAATGGATGCCACCATAACTCATTCTCACATTCAATCTTGGAGATGTGGCATTCTCAAGGAGATCTAAGAACCCTTGGCATAGTCTTCGTAGTTTTTCAGGGTAAGTCTTGCTTTTCTCATCTCTTGCTACTTCTTCTATCGCTTTTGTTTACTTGGTTTGTCAGTGTGTTGTTTTACCCATTTTATTGAACGATTACTATCATTTTGAATTTTGTTAGCTTGTAGAACTGTTGTTTTAAGTTTTTCATTTCTTCTCTTAAGTGTCACACACATAACCTAGTTTTTTCACTAACGGTTGCCATTATGGAAACTCTCTCCACAAACTTCACTTTTCTTTGGTTTGATTGATTCCTGCACTAGTTTTGATTGCATTTATCATCATTCACTCAGATCTATGCCCACCTTCACTTACACTTTTAGATATTCTCATTTAGATGTTGTCCTTGGGAAGCTATGGGATTACCTGGCTAGGATCTAGCTCTTCCTGGCATGCCTTACACATTTCTGGATCTCAAGGCTCTACCTTGGCTCTAGGAATTGTGCAGAGGCTGCCAAGAATTGGCTCTTACTGTACACTGCATAGTTCCAAGAGCCAGACCCGAAGCCTTAGACACTAGGATTGTGTAATGCGCAGTCCCAACCAGTACATGCCAGACTGAACTACGCATTGCGCAGTTCCAATCATCATCACCTCCCCACTAGTAGCATGGATTGTGCAATGCGCATATCCAGCTGACAATCACTCACCTCTGAAACCCATAATTGTGAAATCCTTCCCAGCAGTTTCCTAGTTTGTCGCTTGGTATATCCTTGAAGTTCTCTTGGTTTCAAGCTAACATTTTCATGCCATGAGTGTCTTCTCTGTTTCAAGGTACAACAGTTTTTGAGAATATCTTCAATAGTACAGGTAACATGGCTTCCAAGAAAGCTTCATCAAAGGATATTGTTGAGCGCGGCAATGGGGATGTAGTTGAACAAGTGTCATTGAACTTGCCAGTCTATGAGAACAGACAATTGTTCATAGAGAAGGACGCAAAGATAACATGGCAGGAAATCAAGGATATCTTTGTAGGAAGCTTCAAGGAAGATCTAGAAGATCGATAGGTCTATGTCAGCATCCACAAGTTAGGCTTATATAAGGTTTCATGCAGGTACCTCACCTTCCCATGTGCAGACATCATTAACTGGATTGTCTCACATACATATCCTGAGATGATGATAGTGAGGAGTGCCCATGGAACACAACTTTCTACCTTCAGGACAGAAAAATATCATCAGATTTATCACTTACCATAGCCAGTGAACTGCATGGATGCACTTTTTTATGCCCCCAACAGTAATGTGAACACTAGAGACATCATAAAGCATTAGGTGGAAGATCTGTTGAAGTTGATATTGACACGAATCATGGTTACAAGACTAAGTCATTTATAAAATCCTACCAACTCTTGATCATTTTTACATGCCAATTGTATGGTCAAGAGAGTATAGAGACCTTTCCGCAAAGTTGGGTGGTTGTGTTGGACTAGTTGGAAAATTACAGAAGGCCATTCAATTGGTCGGATATGTTGGCTCTTCAACTGAAAGTGCATGTGACTAATGCCCGAAGTCTATCCAAATATGAGCAAGTGATATTTTATATGTCTGCATACCTACTTGATGCAATATGTGCCCAACATTAGTTTCCTAACATGGGTTAGACATGGACACCAGCAAAAATTTCTATGAACATTTATTGCAAGTTTCTTTCCGAATGCAACTACCGAGGAGTCATGGTAAGGCTAGTTGACCATTTCATCACCCTAGTTTACAAGTTGATCTTTGAGCAGGATCCACCTTGCATGTCCTAAGAAGCGATGAAGGTAATACTCAACATTGGAAATTGGTATGCCTCACCCAGTGGCACCTTCATGAGGATGTTTGGTGGAGAGAAGCCTCTGCATGTGCTACCAAGGTTTGCCATAGATAAGTTGGTCATGCAAGAGGTTGCATATCACATCTCCACAAGGTTATGAGTAGGGATGCATAGGATGAAGAAGGCACCATGACCCGCTCTTCCTTTACGGATTAGATTGTATGAGATCAGGAGCTTGAAAGATTCAAATTCCGAAGAAAAGGAGATTGCAAAGTTTTAGTTCGGCACCAACTATTACAATTCGTACAATCTCCACGAGATTTGCAAGAACCATTATGTGAGAGTGTATTATCGATGGATCCACAGGGCATGTGATTGGGAAGAGGAGGACCCTTGGAGGTATTGTTACAACAAGTCCAAGCTCGATGAACCAGTCAGCATAGCCACATAATGGAAAGTTGCTCCGCAGGCAGCAGCACCTCGGGAAGCAACAACAACAACAGTAATAAGCAACAAACCAGGGCTAGACACGAGTAAGAGGAGGATTGCCCAGAATCCAGAGGTTGAGTAAAGCTACAAGTTTAGGGAAGATCCTATCAATGAGAAAGAAGCTTTCGCAGTGGTGGAAAAGAAGCAACAATACATAAAGAGAGCATAGTGCAGGAAGAGAGAGAAGCAAAGGTTGGAGGAAGTAGAAAGGAAGTTGCAGGAAACAGAGAAGAAGCTGGAAAAAGAGTAGGAGCTATGAAGGAGAGAGAGAGAAGAGAAGCAAAAAAATGAATAGGAAGAAGGGAAAGGCGTGATGACAAAGGAAACTGCACCCATATAGGTTGAGGAGTTAGAACAACCAACAAATGAAGAAGAGGGTGAGAAGATGCATGCTTGGGAGATTTCTCAGCAGATTGAGAAAATGGTTGAATCAATAGACATGGAGTTGGAATAGGAGCCACAGGACCAAGATACTGACCTCATGCCGAGAGAATTTGAGGTCACCCCTCAGTCTCCACCACCTCCAGTATCAAAGCTAGTCTCGAGAGAGAAAGAAAAGGTTATTCTCCTTGATGATGATGCAATGATGGATGTGTACAATCTATCATTTAATGAGTTGCATCATAGGATTGTACAGGTGTGAAGAAAAAATTTCTCGGATGATCACACGTCCCCTGCATTTATGAAGTAAAGGGTGATTATTTCAGATGTTAGAAAGCATCCAGCTGCCATGGTTGATGCCCATAAGGCTTATGCAGAAGAAACAAACATAAATTTCAAGTCCTTGTTAGCAGACAATGATCAAATAGCTAAGGACTTGCAAGCGGCCAGGTAAAGGGCAGAATAATCCGCAGGATTTTCTATGGAGATATGAGGAAAGTGATACTTGCTGAAGTATCGAACCTTGAAACCACCATGTGGAAACTTTATGATAGATTTGTCACCATGCACAAGGAAGTTGTCCATCTACATGATTTTCAGCAGTGGTGCATGAAGATTTCCCAAACTCTCATGGACATACACGCTCCTCTTGCACATGTACATGATTGGACAATGAGATACAAGGGAGCATCGCTTTACTTGTAGAAGATAATGAAACCACACAAAGATCTAGACAAAGCACAGATTCAGATGTTGATCGAGAACTATGAGCAACTCCCTCCGCTCATTAGTAGTATTTAGGCTTCCTATGCACGATTTTTTAAGAATCTGGATGTCGTGGTGAGGACACACGGGATCCCTTAAATCGGTTCCCTCATCGAAGCCATTAAGAAGAACCAAGTCCAACAAGAGGTCAACAGGTACATGGAGCAGTCAATGTGAGAGGCCACCAATGACGAATTGCAGCTGAGCGTAGAAAACATGCATTTGTGGTCCATCCATAGTCATGAAAATGTTGCGGATGCTTCAATATGAGTTGGGCAAAAGTTCCAAGACCTTATACCCAAAAGGCATAAAGGGAAGAGGTTGTTTCCAGAAAGACATCACCAAATAGTATGGGGACACCATAGTGCAGTACCAATCTTGGTATCAGTTTGTCACCAAATATCATCAATAGGATGTTGCTAAGTTGGTCTTTTTACAAGATTCTGAGTCATGGTGTTTGTATTGTTAGGCTGAATCTAGCCTATTTTTTCCCACATGGGTGTATGTGGAAAATGTATATTATTTGTAAATATATTGCAAGTGAAATTCCGAGTGTTATTAGTGGAATGTGAACAGTCACTATGTAATATAATGAGTTATTTGTAAGGAAGTTGAAGAGTCATGAGTGTAGTCAAAGAGTCAAAGGGGAATGTTAAGGGTCACCCAACCCTTTGTTATAACTAGAACCTCATAAATCATAGTATAGGCTTTTGGGAGCCAAGGTTTTGGCTAGGCTTAGGCTTACAGAAGGCTTGGGAGTATTGTGATGAGCCTTGGCTTCTCCATAGCATAGAGTGAGTACACTTATTTGGAGTAGGGGAGTTTGACTATAATGTTTCATTATTGGGGCTAGTAAATGTCAATATGAATGGTTGGAACTTTCACTTAATAATATAACTGAGCCAACACATTTTCATGCATATGTTGTTATTATATTTCGACTATTCTAGTTACTTTTGCAATGTATGGTGTTTAACTTATGCATTTTCTTATGAACTATTTTGTATGAAATTGTATGAATCTTGTTGAAGTTGTGTTGTTAGATTAGCCCGTCACTTTGGTTTGTGGACTATTTCGCTTCCATCTTGTCATGTCATTCCTCTTGTGTGTTCCTTTAGGTTGCATATTATTACAGGCTTCTAAGGGACACACTTCATTTTCCCATCTATGTGTTAGAACCACCATGCATCTCACTTGACTCGCTGCAAGGTCACACACTTGCTTCCAACCAAAGTCAATATACTTACCGCATGCGTGCCACTGCGGCCAAGGCACTACATTACCACCCACTGATGGGACTCCTGCTCCAAACGGTCTGGTATCTAGTTGGGACTTGTTACCGGGGAGATCCCCTCGAATGTTGGTAGGTCCAACACCGTCAACATGTATCATGTTGTGTATAGTATTTATTCAATAAATCTTTATGAAAGGTGGTGGTATATTTCCACTTTAGTATGTTTTAGGGTGGATTGGTTAACTTATGAACATGGAAGGATTTTTAAAATTAGTTATTTATTTCATAAAGAGGTGACATGATTCCTCTTTAATATGTATTAGGCTATATTGGGTAATTTATGAACATGGGAAGATTTTATAATCAGTTGTAAGTTAAAATAATTTTTGAAAATAAATTTAGAAATGTAATTAAATTAAAAACCGCCATAAAATAATTTTCTTGAAATTTGTGTGACCTGTTGGAGGAATTATGTAATTGAGATATTCATAAATATTCATGTTATGCATGTCAATAGAAAATGTGACAGTAGTGAGAGGCAAAATTAAACAAATATGAGTATGTTAAGAATCTAGAGAATCCATTGCCATACCTATTATTAAAATTTTTGTTACAAGTCCATGGATGCTCTTGCAGTTGTCATACATGTTATTAAACTTTTGTTACAAATCCATGGACAATCTCCTACTTGATAATTAAAGTTACATAAACATAACAACAAATATGCTACTCACATAGGCCTTCTCTTCTTCATTTTATGTTGGTGTCTCTTCTCTTCTCGGCTTCAAGAGTTGATAAAATTATTTCTACAAACCACCACCCATGTTAAACATAAATGCAACCATGACATACATTTGATCCAATGGTATAAAAGAAAAACATTTAGAGCTTTCATATCGAGCACAACAATGTAAAACCATGAATAATATCACTTACGAACATAAACATATAAACAAAACCATAATCTTGTGCTTATCTCTTTTGGAATCTTCAAATAGTTATAGGTCCAACACCATTTTTGGAATATTTCCAAAAATATCTACAACAATCACCAACATACCAACATACTGTTGAAAAATGGCAACAAGAAATTGCTAAAAATAGCACTGCTAAAAACAGCAGTTTGGGTACCAGTGATGGATTGGGCAACATGGAATGAAAAATGGAAGTGCTAAAAATAGAAGTTCTATTTTTAGCAGTTCAGTATGGATTCCTATTTTAGTCAGTCCCTAGACTAGAAATAGGAAGTAAAATTTGAATTTGATATTAACAGCAGTTTGTAAATTAATTAATTAATTCAGTTTGAGTTAATTAGTTAAGGAATTATGAACTTGAAGTCTATGTGAGGACATGCAACAGTTTCTCCTTTGATTGAGGGATTTAACCATCAGTTAAAGGATGAGGATGAGTTGTAATTATGAGTTGTAATTAGTTGGCTCAGTTAACTGAGTCAAGTCCAGTTAGATTAATTTAACAAGTTGTTAAATTAATGAGATTCAGTTTGTTAATGCTTGCATGCATGTAACAACTAGTATTTTCAAATACTTAATATTATAGCTTAAATAACTTATACATGTCAATTCAGACAGAGACCTAGTTGAGATCAGAGAAGGGACAGTGTATTATCAGTTGGATGAATATTTTTCCTATAAAGGAAGCTCATCCATGATGAGGATTTATCTCCTTCAAGTTTGTGCAGTTAGATCAGAGGTTAGTGAGTGTGTGAAGAGGCCAATTCACACAGGTGGTAGCACTGGACGCCAAGAAAACCGCACAAGGAAATAGGAGGCTTGGAGGGTAGAGGAGAAGGTTTGTGAGAAGCCTTTGACTGTATATGAGTAGCAGAGGGATTTTACTGAGAGATGGATAGCTTCCAAGCTAAGGCTTTGTGTAATCCAGACTATATTTCCACTTGTATGATAATACAGAGATGGGGTTTTAGGCAGGTGCTTTCCTTGGGTAAATTCTTCTGTGTTATGTGTGATTGATTCCTTCTTATCAATTATATGTGTTCTTATTGATGTTGCTCATGGTTGATTAAGCTTCCGCTAAATTGTTTATAGAAGTAGATCAAGTGTTTTGCTTTAGTACATTGCATTACCAGGTTGATCTACAAGTGAGAAATTTCTACATGGTATTTGAGCTAGCTAATTTGTAGAAAAATTTCTACACGGTATCAAAGCTAGCTGATGTGTAGAAAAAATTCTACAAAAATTTTTAGATGGTATTGGAGCACAGGTGATCAAGGAGAGAATAGTATACTAAGAGGAGATTTCAAAGTTTTGAGTTTTGGGCCGAGTGTTTTCAGAGAAGATCTGAAAATTTATGTACAAAATTTTTAGAAATAAATAGCATATTTGGATTCCTTGTGGAAAAATACCCAAAATAAAAAAAAAGGTCAGATGAATCAGAGTTCAGATGGGGGAGATATCGCTGATTTAAAATCAACTCTTTTTCTAGAAAATTTCGTGATGGCGGAAAAGTGGAAATAGATTGGTGTGCTAGCCAAGAACCTATATGCACTTGAGGTTCAAGATGCATGCAAAGCCTTGAGGAGAAAGGCAAAGGTTATATACTTGATGGTTGAGAGGGAGAATAAATTACCTCTCAAGTGCAGAGCCAAAAGAAGTCTCAGACACTTGTGGAGGAGCCATGATTGGTGCAACAGCTTCAGGATTTTGTGGAGCAGCTACAATAGTGGAAGGTGAGAGGAGATCGAGTAGAGACATCTACTCATGCAGAGACCTCCAGTAGGGGGAAACTTCGAGCTAGGTGGGCAGAGGGATCAGATGCAGCCATACCTCTAGGTAGGAGGTGGGGCGATGTAGAGTGATCGTCCCAAAGAGGAGGGGCAGGATCCTTGAGGTATCCAACCTCTTTGATTCGACTTTTCTATGAGATTCCCAATGAGGAGTAGCAGAACTGACTGATTAGGTAGAAACAAATGCGGATGGAGTGACAAAGAGAGCTATAGTGCAAGGAATCCCGGGACAACGCAGAGCATGTAGGCTGCAGCAATGCGAGAGGCACAAGTGTGTTGCACAGTGCAGGGTAGCACAGAGAAGGGTGAAATGGTGCGAGATGCATGGAGATGTTGCAGTAGCACAGAGGTCAGAGAGGGAGCGCTTGTCAGTGGCAGGTAGAGTTTCAGCATCAGAGTATGTTTCTAGCCCAACATAGAGGTCAGTTGGGAGTTTTTTTTGTTCCGAGAGTTGCTGGAGCAACCACATTTGGTAGAAGTGTTGCATGCAGAACATTCCGAAGGTACAAGATCGGGTTCGAGAGGAAGCCTTTCTTGTTGAGAGGGAGTGTTGAAAAATGGCAACAAGAAAGTGCTAAAAATAGCACTGCTAAAAATAGCATTTTGGGTACCAGTGCTGGATTGGGCAACAAGGAATGAAAAATGGAAGTGCTAAAAATAGAAGCTCTATTTTTAGCAGTTTAGTGTGGATTCCTATTTTATTCAATCCTTGAAATAGAAATAGGAAGTAAAATTTGAATTTGATATTAATAGTAATTTGTAAATTAATTAATTAATTCAGTTTGAGTTAATTAGTTAAGGAATTATGAACTTGAAGTCTATGTGAGGACATGCAACAGGTTCTCCTTTGATTGGGGGATTTAACCATCAGTTAAAGGATGAGGATGAGTTGTAATTATGAGTTGTAATTAGTTGGCTCAGTTAACTGAGTCATGTCCAGTTAGATTAATTTAACAGGTTGTTAAATTAATGAGATTCAGTTTGTTAATGCTTGCATGCATGTAACAACTGGTATTTTCAGATAACTGAATATTATAGCTTAAATAAATCATGCATGTAAATTCAGACAGAGGCCAAATTAAGATCAGAGAAGGGACAATGTACTATCAGTTGGATGAATATTTTTCCTATAAAGGAAGCTCATCCATGATGAGGATTTATCTCCTTCAAGTTTGTGCAATTAGATCAGAGGTTAGTGAGTGTGTGAAGAGGCCAATTCACACAAGTGGCAGCACTAGACCCCAAGGAAACTACACAAGGAAATAGGAGGCTTGGAGGGCAGAGGAGAAGGTTTTTGAGAAGCCTTTGGCTGTCTATGAGTAGTAGAGGGAATGTACTGAGAGCTAGATAGCTTCCAAGCTAAGGCTTTGTGTAATCCGGACTATATTTCCACTTGTATGATAATACAGAGATGGGGTTTTAGGCAAGTTCTTTCCCCGGGTAAATTCTTCTGTGTTATGTGTGATTGATTCCTTCTTATCAGTTATATGTGTTCTTATTGATGTTGCTCATGATTGATTAAGCTTCTGCTAAATTGTTTGTAAAAGTAGATCAAGTGTTTTGCTTTAGTACATTGCATTACCAGGTTGATCTACAGGTGGGAAATTTCTACATGGTATCCAAGCTAGCTGATTTGTAGAAAAAGTTCTACATGGTATCAAAGCTAGCTGATGTGTAGGAAGAATTCTACAAAATTTCTACACATACATTGGATAGACAATCACAAGTATCCTAGCCTTCACATAATAAATGGATTGTTTTGATAAAAGCATAACATGAAGATAAGCACTAGATAGTTGTTACCTAAGCAATAATTAATGCTAAAATAAAATATGTTAATGAACAAAGAAAAACAAAACACCCCAACAATCATTCCAACTATAGAAAAATAAATATTATAACAAAGATTAAAATTTCAAGATGTGATCTTCAAGGCAAATTAGGTATACCATCAATTCCTATTATTCAAAATTATATGACTTTCCCCATAGATTACATACTCGTATACAATAATGTATATTAATATTTTCATATAAAACGATGATCACACTGGTACAATGAACAATTATTAAAACTAGTCAAATTCAGTGAAAACACTTTTTCCGAATCATAATAAACCCTGCAACTACAAAATAATTTAATCACAACAATTTTTTCAATCTTGCTTAAGATACTCTAAGTAATATATATATATATATATATATATATATATATATATATATATATATATATATATATATATATATATATATAAAATTAATTTTGAAATACAAGCATGAATTAGCATATGCACTTTTGTAAGCTTTTGTCTTACTAATCCATTTGGTTGATATTACATCGAAACCAACATTTCATGCTTTGCTGGGAGTGTTTATTTTTCCACCCCAATATGGAAGTGTTGGGCAACAACCGTGCAAGCCAACAGCCATTTCATCAAGTAAGAACATAAGAAATACATTGAAATTTTAAAAATAGTGCGGAAACCAATGACGAAACATCATGACAATTATTTTCATATATTATATGGAGTATAATGGTTTTATGGTGTTTTTTCTTACAAGTTATTTTTCTTAGATATGTTATCAAAGAAAATTATAAAAGAGTTTTCAAAGGAATCAAATAAGGGGTGGAGCTTTTGAAAGTTGAGCAAGAACTGCAAATGAGAGAATAAGAAATTTCTTGTTTTGCAGTTATTGGAGTTGTGTGAAGTGTTTGTCCGTGAATGTCTGGCAAGATGATTGGTTGCAGTTTAGTATGGGAGAAAAAATATTTAAAAAAAATGAAGTAGTTATTCACCTAGTGTGAAAATGTAATTAGTAGGGAAAATAATATGTGTGAAAAGTTGTCTTTCACTATTATGGCAAAGAGTTTACTAGAGACACTATTACAAAATGGATAGATAACGTTAAGGCTAAAATAAGACATCTAATTTTTTATCCAATCAAATGTTTACAAATTAATTTTTTTAATTATAATAAAAAATAATTTATTTATTTCTAAAGTTTAATATTACATTTTGGTTAAGTCAAAGCTAAATTAATAATAGTCAAAGTACAAATCAATTGTTAAAATCCTGCTGTTGGGTCCCTATAATATTAGTGATTACCCCATTACTATTGTAGTTATACCCCTTATTAATATTTTTGTGCCCCTATTTCCCCCATATTGTTATTACTGTGCCCCATAGAATCCCTCTATTATTATTTTTGTGGCTTTATATTATTATTGTTAGGTCGGCTAGATTATATTGTGACTCCTTAGACTCCTATATATAGAAAGGAGGTTTTGTCATTTGTATCATCCAAGAATTGTTCATTTATGTAATGTAAAGGAGGTTGCCCCCTCGAAGAGGCTAATTTCTAAGGCGTTGATCTATATTTTCTATCTTTTCTTGAGCTGGTTTCATAACATTTGGTATCAGAGCTTTAGATTCTAGGGTTTCGCTGCTCCAAATAGGTCATCGTGGCATTTTCGCTATAACTTTTTTTCTGTGATGTTTCAGAATTCGCAAAAAAAACCCATTTGAGAAGAAATCGCGCTGAACCTTCGGTCTGAATTTCAAATCTTTTCGCACTATATTGCGGAGATATGATCTGAGGAAGTTGGTCTTTTTGTAGACTCCTGAATTACATTCTAAACAGGTGACTTGCAGAAAATCGTCATAAATTTCTCTCTGAAGATCTGATTGAAATTTCGTAAGAAGGTACAGAAAGAGGACAGACTGTAGTTTTTTATATGCATTTTTCAGATCCATAGGTCGAAACAGTGACTTGTGGCACGTCGTACAAGTTTGCTCTACTGAACTAGTCTAAAATCAAGTCACTGTGGGAGATTTTGCATAACTCTTCCTTGGAGAATCCAATTTGGGTCAGACTTGTGGCATTGGAAAGAGGACGCAGAAGGCTACTACAGGTCACAATTTCAGAACTGGATGATCCGAAACTATAGAGATACATCAGATTCAATATCAGGCTTCTACAAAATGAAAAAAGGTGTGTAGTTTGTTTTAAATTTTTGCGTAAGCTTGGTTTGAATAAATTGAAAGGGCATATTAAAGCATTATTATCAGTAACTGATGCCCCGAGGAAAGAAAATGCAAACACCTAGTAAGGAACCTAAAAGCTCTAGCATGACTCATGAAGAAGAGGAAGAAATGCTACATGATATATCAAAATTACAAGAACAAGTGCAACAAATGTCATGCTCACAAAAGCTAACAGAAGCTAAGATAAATGGCGTGGAATCTAAGATAAAGGGCTTGGAAGCTAAGATGGATGATTCGAAGACAGATTTGAAGAGAGACATGGCAGATTTGAAGACAGACATGGACGAATTGAAGATAAATATGAATAAGTTGCTACAAGAAATGGGCACTAAGGGTGAAAGGGTAATAAAGGAAACTCATGATGAGAATAAAAGAAATGTTAATCATGATTCCATAGATGCTAATGTTGGATCGAAGACTCACCATATTCCAAAAATCGATATGAGGAAGTTTGATGGCAAGGATCCTGCCACATGGATATTACAGATGGAGCAATTCTTCGATCTCAATAATGTGCAAAACACACAAAAGGTACGTATGGCAACTTTATATTTAGAACCAAATCAGTTCGTATGGTATCAATGGCTTTGCTCTCATAAACAATTTATCACTTGGGCCATTTTTACGGAAGAATTGGAAGCACATTATGAGGATATAAAATGCAACACTTTTTTTAGCCAATTGATAAGTCTCAAACAAAAGGGTTCAATAATGGAGCACATTGAGGAGTTCCAAAAATTGAATATAAGGGTAAAAGATATTCTAGAGGAGCATAGGATTGATGTGTTCATAGGGTCTTTAAAGGATAATATCCAACATGATGTTCGCCTTTGGGAACCTGATTCATTAGAGAAGGCATTCAGGTTAGCAAGAAAAATGGAAAGAAAAATTATGGCAACCAGGAAGCATACCACTCACAACTATAAAGATGGAAGTGTTGTTTCCCCTAGTCTTTCACAACCTATAAGGTTGACACCAAAAAAAATGGAAGAAAAGAGAGAAAAAGGGCTTTATTACAGTTGTGATAGCAAATACACTAAAGGTCATAAGTGCGATGAGAAGAAAATATTCTACATAGATTGTGAAGAGGAAGAAGAAAGGGAGCAAGAAAGGTCAAAAGAAGAGGATATACTCCAGGAACAAAGCCTAGATGAAGAACAAATAAATCCAACCATATCTTGTAATGCATTAGCGGGAATTACCACTCCTCAAACCATCAAGATAGAAGGACAAATCAAGAAGAAAAAGGTAATAGTTTTGATTGATTCAGGAAGCAACAACAATTTTATTCATTGTAAGGTAGCAAAAGAATTGAATTGCTTCCTATATCCAACACCAGAGTGTCAAGTAATGATTGCAAATGGAGGAACAATAAATTGCTCTGGATGTGCCATAATATCAAGCTATCCATGGGAGAATATGTATTGACTAGCCCAATGCTTTATATTCCAATGGGAGGTGTTGATGTTGTACTGGGAGTCCAATGGCTACAATCCCTGGGTACAATAGCTTTTAATTTTTAAGAACTTTTCATGAAATTTTCTACAGAAGGAAAGGAAGTTGAATTAAGGGGTATTGCAGGGAAACCAGGAAAGATAATAAGCTCTAATGGTATGACAACGCTTCTAAAAAAGGAGCAAAGAGGTGTAATTGCACAATTATGCTCGCTAGATGTTTCCACATCGGAATCATCTATTTCTCCAGATCTCCAAAAAGTCCTGGAGAATCATTCCAAGGTATTTGAGACTCCCAAAGGTCTCCCACCTATGCGTGATCATGATCATGCTATTCATCTGATTCCAGGAAGTGTTCCTCCAAACATCAGGCCGTACAGATATCCCTATGTCCAAAAGAGTGAAATTGAACGCATGGTTGCACAAATGCTAGAGGCTGGTATAATTCAACCGAGTCAAAGTTTTTTCTCTGCTCCAGTAGTATTGGTGCACAAGAGGGATGGATCATGGCGCATGTGTCCAGATTATAGGGAGCTCAACAAGCTCACTATTAAAGATAAGTTCCCCATTCCTGTCATTGATGAATTACTGGATGAATTGTATGGATCAATTTACTTCACCAAGTTGGAACTTCATTCAGGATATCATCAAATCAGAATGAAGATTGAAGACATTCTGAAAACAACATTTAGAACTCATGAGGGTCATTATGAATTTTTGGTCATGCCTTTTGGCCTTACCAATGCACCTTCAACATTTCAAGGTTTGATGAATTCAATTTTCAAACGATTCCTTAGAAAATTTGTGTTAGTATTTTTTGATGATATAGTAATCTACAACAAGTCTTGGAAGGATCATGTTGAACATGTTGACAGGGTGCTACAACTATTAAAGGAGAAACAATTATATGCAAAAAGATCCAAATGTTTCTTTGGAGTCCAGGAGGTGGAATATTTGGGTCATATTGTATCTCATGAAGGAGTTAAGGTAGACCCTAGCAATATTAAAGCCATTAAGGAATGGAAAATCCACACATCCATAAAGCATTTGCGAGGATTTCTCGGGTTGACGGGGCATTATCACATGTTTGTTAAGAATTATGGGAGAATAGCAGCACCTCTAACAACATTATTGAAGAAAGATGCATTTTCATGGACTCTGGAAGCAACAAAGGCCTTTGAACATCTTAAAGAGGCAATGTGCCAAGCACCGGTCTTAGCTACACCGGACTTCACGAAAACCTTTATTGTGGAATGTGATGCTTTAGGAAATGGAATTGGTGCTGTTCTAATGCAAGATGAAAGACCCATTGCTTTTGAAAGTCATCTAATCAAGGGAAAGTTTTTAAGAAAAGCTATTTATGAGAAGGAAATGTTGGAAATAATCCATGCACTTAAGAAATGGTGACCCTACCTAATGGGAAGACACTTCAAGGTAAAAACGGATCATGATAGCCTTAAATACTTTTTAGAACAAAGCTTATCCTCTGAAGAGCAACAAAAGTGGGTCACAAAGATGTTGGGTTATGACTTTGAAATCATCTACAAAAAAGGGAAGAAAAATGTGGTGGCAGATGCACTCTCAAGAAAGGATGAGGATGTGGAAGCATTGTTGTGTTCCGTTTCTATTATCCAACCAGATTGGATAAATGAAGCAAGGGAGGAATGGAAGAATGACGAAGAAGTGTGGGCACTTATTCGAAAGTTACAACAAGATTCCAGTACGTCTGATACATTTAGCTGGCAAAATGGTTCGTTATGGTACAAAGATCGCTTATACCTTTGTAAGAATTCCCAGCTAAAACAAAATATTCTTACGGAATTGCACACTTCTCCCTTAGGAGGGCACTCAGGATTTTTAAAAACTTACCACAGGGTTAAGAAGGATTTTTTTTGGGATGTCCTTAAATCAGATATTCAAAAGTTTGTGGCAGAATGTTTGGTTTGCCAACAAAATAAAGTTGAAACAATTAAGACACCGGGTCTATTACAACCTTTATCCATTCCAAGAAAAAGTTGGGAGGAGGTTTCAATGGATTTTATCACAGGTTTACCCAAGTCTGATGGAAAGAGTGTCATCATGGTGGTAGTTGACAGACTTACCAAGTATGCACACTTTTGTGCATTATCAAATCCATTTAAAACCAGTACAGTTTCTAATGCATTTATGGAAACAATTCAAAAGCTACATGGAAACCCAAAGATTATTGTAAGTGACAGAGATCCCATTTTCACTGGAAATTTTTGGACAGAATTATTTTCTTGTCTTGGTACTCAGTTAGCTCATAGCTCATCTTATCGTCCTCAATCTGATGGGGAAACTGAGATAGTAAACAAATCTTTGGAAGGATATCTCCGTTGCTTTGTATCTAATAAACAGAACACAATGGGTCAAATGGTTTCCTCTGGCTGAATGGTGGTATAACACTTCCTTCCATACAGCAAAAAAAATGAGCCCATTTATGGCACTTTATGGGTATCAACCACAATCCATCACATCATATTTAAGAGAAAATTCTAAGGTTCAGGCAGTGGAACATCACATCGAACATCAACAACAAGTCCTCTAACTCTTAAAGGATAACCTTGTGTTGGCACAGAATAGAATGAAACAACAGGCAGATCGACATCGCAGTGAAAGAAGTTTTGATGTAGGTGATTGGGTATTCCTACTGCTACAACCATATAAGAAAATGTCCCTCAAGCAAGCTAAGAACGATAATAAATTATCACCAAAGTATTATGGTCCGTACAAGGTGTTGCAAAAGATTGGTACTGTGGCATACAAATTGGAGCTTCCTGCAGCTTCTTGATTGCACCCAGTTTTCCATGTTTCATGTTTAAAGAAGGTTGTAGGTGACAAGCTCCCAGTTCAAACAATATTGCCAGAACTTGACGAGGAAGGAAAAATTATATTGGAACCAGAAGCAGCCATAGAAACAAGAACTCGACAGCTACGAAATCGTTCAATCTCAGAGTATCTTATCAAGTGGAATAACTTATCTGCTGAAGATTCCACATGGGAGGATGAGAATTTTATGAAAAAGTATCCAGAACTACTCAAGCGTTGAGGACAACACATTTTTTAAGGAGAGGGGCATGTTGGGTCCCTATAATACTAGTGATTACCCCATTACTATTGTAGTTATACCCCTTATTAATATTGTTGTGCCCCTATTTCCCCCATATTGTTATTATTGTGCCCCATAGAATCCCTCTATTGTTATTTTTGTGGCTTTATATTATTATTGTTAGGTCGGCTGGATTATATTGTGACTCCTTAGACTCCTACATATAGAAATGATGTTTTTTCATTTGTATCATCCAAAAATTGTTCATTTATGTAATGTAAAGGAGGTTGCCCCCTCGAAGATGCTGATTTCTAAGGCGTTGATCTATCTTTTCTATCTTTTCTTGAGCTGGTTTCATAACACCTGCCTTGGTAGAAACTAATAAATATCTCTTTTATATAGTTGTATTTCAGTCAAATAAATAAAAATATACTTCAATTCCAAAAACCATAAATAATGACATTTTATCATTGAATTGCAATTTTTTTTAGTTAAATGCTACTTTATAAATATATTTTTAGGTACATAAGTTGATAAATTATTTGCAATTTTCTTTTTTAAAACCTAATCATAATTATCTTATATCTATTTTGCTTATTTGTGATCATCTTCATACTAGTATTTCATGACAATTCTCTCTTTATGCTTTTCTTTCATAATACAAACACCATACCTTCTAGAAAATCCCTCACCACGTTAAACTTTTTTAGGCTTTTATACACAAACATATTTTATATTAATATATTTTTATTAATAGAAATATATTTTTAATACTTTAATTTAACTTAATAGGTTTATATTCAATATATAATTATATAAAAGCTTCCATTGAAAATCATTAAAGGAAATTTATTGTATTAATTTTTTAAAATATATTTATATATTATCTCTAATATATAAATTTCTAAACATAAGTTTCTATCAATTTAGTAGTACTACAATTGAATTAAGTATAGTTTACAAAATAAAAATGTTTTGTTGAACATCCACACATAGTTGTTGATGTATTATCCCTCACTTTTATTATACCTAACATTGAACACTTAAGTCAATCCACTAAATAAAATTATTTTTAAAACTCAATCCTTTGAAATATATGATATATGTCATAAATTATGGATTTTTTCTAATTGACATATTTCTCTTTTTTTTCCTGACTTCAAATATATAAGTGAAAGTCGATTAACAAAGAGAACACAAATGTATGCACAATTTTTAATCATGGAAAGTTATTAAAAAAATATCTTCTATCCATTGGCATAGCAAGAGTAAGTTGTAACTAGCATATATCATGAATTTAAAAGATCCAAACTTACCCTGAGAGATTCCACACCATGATTTTAAGGGAAAGTATTAATTATTTTGTAATGGGGTGGTATTACGGTTAACATTTTTCGTTAGGTTGCATGATTAACATGTTGATCAAAATAATGGCACACAGGGTGGTAGCACTAGGTTCGAAAGCCATGCTCTCCACTTGCCATCATGTGCTCCTCGTGTGGCACCCTCACCATTTACAAGCGTTATATGACTTAATCTGGTCCTGTCAACTTAAATGCATACAGGTGGTTGCATTTGGATTTGAGTACAAAAATATTCGGTGTGAACCTTATCCTGATGTGAACACACTTTTATCCTAGTGATGAACCTTAGTTGCAGGTTCAAAACATTGATCTTCAAGTCAACATGGATGGGATGTATCCAGACAATTTATTACAAGAACCTACAACATTGTTTACCTCAGCTATTGATTCTAAAGGAGGTGATGATGGCTTTGCTAAGCCTTCGTTGCAATTGAACTTTTCCAAGGCCTCTTCCATGCCTTGTAATTGAAGCTACAATATCTAATCCTCCTCTTTTGCTTCTTGTATAGTTCTCCTCAATTCAACATTCTCCACTTGAGGTCTCTAGTTGATCTCTTCATTTGTATGATGAGAAGAATGTGAAGAAAAGAAGTATTCACCCGAAGATGGAGATGGATCATCGTTCTCTGATCTTTCTTCCTCATGTTACTATTTTTCCATTTTCTCCTCATAATATGAAATAAATATATCTACCATGTTTTCCATCCTCTAGAAGACCTCATAAATATCTTGGTTCTTCTCCATTTCCCTTATTTTTGCATGCTCAATATTGCTTATGATGACATTCACTATCTCTGGAAAAAATGTCAGACCACTCTGCTACCACTTGATTGGGAAAAGTTTCCTAAATTATTTAAAAACAAAGCCCCCATTATAGAGAACCTTTTACTGATGCATATTTTCATGTTAAATCATGAGAAAATGTGAATGCTTAAACAACACTCAACGAACCATCAACATGAAACAAGGAAACAATAAGAATTAATAATTATGAACAAACATAACTCAACGATATGATAACGAAGTTCGTCTAGTGTGGACTATATCTCTGGGCCCAGTTTCAAGAGTAGGGAGGTCACTTATTTAATAGTTGCAAGAAGATGATGAGTACAAGATGCAATATTTTCTAAAACAAGGTTGAACCCCCTTATCTAGAGTGACAAGTCTCTCCCAAGAGACCTTTCTGTATAATAACTCTCACTCATATGAAGCTATCTTTTAGCATGACAAGGAACAATCTCTCACATAAAGTGGCATACAATGACCCTGTCACAAAGTGCCATAGATGGATCTCAAATTCAAATCATCATCTCAACAAAAATCAAATGAACACATGACAACAATACATCTTATACCTCCAAGTTTGGGGATGGTCTGAAAATAAGCTACTAATATGAAGAAATGTTTTGCGCCATTATGTTCCTTGCAAAAAACCATGAAATTTGAGTATAAACACGACCCCTTTCTGTCTTGGTCAAATATGAGATCCTCGGGAATATTTTAGATTCCTCACAAGATTCTATTTTTGACACATGCGAAAAATCTATTGTCTAGATGAAGAAATGGAATGCACCATCAAACTCCTAGAAATTTTTTGATTCAGATGAGTATAAACTCAACTTGTTTATAACACTTCCAAAATTCCCCCTATGGAATCTTAAATATTCCTTAAAGATTTCTCATAGAGAATATTTTTTGGAATATTCCCTAACATATGCTCTGATAATATTTCTAGAATATTCTTGAGATTCGTGTCTTCATTGGCTTGTATGTGCCCTCACCTCTCATGTATTCTCCATGATTCCCTTAGAACCATTTTAATTCCATTTTATAACAATGTGTGAGAATGAATAAGACAAAGTGTGTGGTTGGCACAATGGTTGGAATAGTCATATGAAGTTGTTGTTTTTGGGGAGGTTTTGGGTTCAAAACCCATGTACTCCCAATTTTTCTTTAATATTGTTTTCAAACCCAATTTTGGTTTTAATATAGTTTTCGAACCATATAATATATGGTAAACACATGTCAATATTGTAATGACTACCCAAACCATGAGAATAAGACAAAAATGGAGGTTACACCATGCCAAGGCCACTTGGGCCTAATTCAAGGTGCCATGTGGCACCATGTGTTTGGGCCATGTGGAAAGCTCTCAGTGGTCCACATCATATGCCACTTCTATCACCCACTTTTCATGTGTTCAGTTGTGGTGTTATCATATGACCTACTTATGGGTCCACTTGGTTTGTTGACTAGGTTTCCACATTAGCTCTATGGGTTTTGCTGCCACTTATCATATGTATGATCTAACACATCGAAGAAGGTTGACTTTGAATTTAAGTTTTTATTTTTTTGGTACAAATGTCAAACTGTAATAAATTCTCATACGAACTTGGATTGAAGTGTCATTTGCATCGTTGGAAATATCTCGCCGAGTTGTATGACTTAGTCCCGGTTTCATAAAATTTTAAACATTGCCCAATTGTTTGTGATGCATTAACTTGTGATGAATATACTTCATGCTCTTCAAGTTCATCACCTAATGAGTAGGATTTTTTATTGACACAAGGTAGTGAAGCTATAAATGATGAAGAAAATGGCAATGCAGTAATCACGTATCCATTCAATTCCTTATCATTTTCAGTCTTGCATGAAGAAAATTATTTTGTTTAGGTTACTCATGAGATTAACCCAATCTATCCATCCTTAAATGTAATCCATCCTTAAATGTTCAATTAGAAGAATCTTATCAGTTGGGTAATTCTTTTGTTCAAGTTGTAAAGTCTGATCAAATAATTCATGTAGATGGCTTCCATATGGATAGTAATGGCCTTATTGAAATTATTGGTAGTAGTTATCCATGCACAATGCACGATCTGATCCAATCTTCAAAATAAAATTCTACAAATTCCAACACTTTTCAGGAAGTCTAGGAACTTCAAATTCTATCGATGATTATGTCAGGTTCTTGCAACTCTGGTAATATCCCTAAACTAATTCAGATCTTGATTTTCTCGCAAAATTATTTTCTTTCCATGGGTTCACTGAATGCAAAATCCTTGGAATATTTTCAGTATTTTAGATATAACTATTTTAACTTTCAAGATTCAATTTATGATCGGATTGTGGGCTTTATTTCACTTAGCTAATCTCCATGGAAATCTCTTATCTCAAGCCCAAGTTTGGAGTGTAAATCTTCCATGAATCCACAAAGCTATGAGTCTAATCATTTCAAATATTATCATTAGCCGAGGGATTCATACATGTTATATTGAATTGAAAATAATTATCTCCTAGTCTTTCTTGTGAATGTCATGTTGCTAATCATTTTCATGATGGCAACATATGTCCTCTTGAGTGTTAGTGAGTGCCTAAGTTATTTGGTCAATCAAGTTCCTACTTTTCATCCATTACATCCTGATTGTTTTTATGTATTATCTATACTAGCATTCCTTTTTAATTCTTTCGATGATTATGATGCTAGTTCAGTTTGTCACCAGTTACAAAGGAATGGTTTGTTACATTCAACATGTGAGAAAGTTAGTCCTATTGTTCAAAGAATTTGTGAAACTGTTCAAACTGATTTATCCTTATTATACACTAGCCAAGAATTTGATTCCTCAATTGGTCCATCTGATCATAATTGTGGTCTTAACAACTGTCATTCAACTAATAATTTTCCCACTAGTATGTTTGATGATAATTTTTTTTATACTAATTAATCTATATGATTTATCATATCGTGACTCGAATTATTTTCAAGAAGTTAAGGCACTTCATCCTCCGTTGATGGTTATGTCAAGTCCTCACTATCCTGACGAGTCTTCTGAACACGGTCAGATTAAGTTCTTTTCACAAGATTTTCTTCTTGATTCCATGCCATTAATTGAAAATTCATCTTTTCAAGGGTTTTAGGGTGTTCAAGGGGATGGTTTTGAATTCGATGATCCAATTTATGATTTCCTACAAGCATCTTACTTAGCAAGTCCTTATGCTAATAATAAGATTCAATCTTTTCTTATGCTTTCCAAGAAGGACAACATAGACTAAGATACATTCACAAGAATCCTTCGAGGTTTGTTTCATTCTAGTTCTCATCGAAAAGGTAAGGTTGTAGGTTGGTTAAAGTTATTTTTTATGTCACATCATTCTACATATAGACAATACCTTCAATATTTTGTGCAAATTATTCAAGTTCTTATTTTTTCTTGTACACAATATTTTATGTTGGTTTTAACCGATCGTATCTTTGAAATTGCAGGTCGGGGACTGTTAGGTCCCTATAATACTAGTGATTCCCCAATTACTATTGTCATTGTATCCCTTATTTTTATTATTGTGCCCCATAGAATCCCACTATTGTTATTTTTGTGCCTTTATATTATTATTGTTAGGTCGGCTTGGTTATATTGTGACCCCTTAGACTCCTATATATAGAAAGGAGGTTTTATCATTTGTATCATCCAAGAATTGTTCATTTGTGTAATGTAAAAGAAGTTTCCCACTTGAAGAGGCTGAATTCTAAGGACTTGATCTATCTTTTCTATCTTTTTGTGAGCTGGTTTCATAACATTTGGTATCAGAGATTTGGATTCTAGGGTTTCGCTGCTCCAAACAGATCATCGTGGAATTTTTGCTATAACAATTTTTCTACGACGTTTTAAATGTGAAAAAAAAACCATTTGATACGAAATATTTCTGAACCTTGGGTTCGAATTTCATATCTTATCTCACTATATGTTTGGAGATATGATCTGAGGAAGTTATGGTTTTTGCAAGCTCCATAATTTCATCTAAAACAGGTCATCGTGGAATGTTCGCTATAATGATTTCTCTACAAAGTTTCAGAAGCTAAAAAAAAACCCAATTGAGAAGATATTGGTCTAAACATCGACATCGAATTTCAGATCCTATCTCACTAAATTTGCGGAGATACAATCTGAGGAAGTTAGGGTGTTTGCAGATCCCCGAATTACATTCCAAACAGGTCACCTTGGGAAAATCATCATAACTTTCTCTCTGAGCATCAGATTGAACTTTCGTAAGAAGTTTTAGAAAGAGGAAGGACTATAGTTTTTGGGTATGATTTTCAGAACCTAAGGTTGAAACAATGACCCGCGCATGTCGTACAAGTTCTCTCTACCGAACAACTCTATACTCAGGCCATCGTGGGAGATTTGGCATAACTCTTCATTGGAGAATCCAATCTTGATCAGAATTGTGGGGTTAGAAGGATTACTTAGAGGGTTACCGCAGGAAGAAATTTCCGACCTGGGAGATCCAGAACTACAAACATACATCAGATTCAATATCAAGCTCATACAAAGTGAAAAAAGGTGTGTAGTTTTTTTTTAATTTTTGCATAAGCATAGTTTGAAAAATTAGTTTGAAGGAATTCAAACTGCATAGTGAAGCATTATTATCAGTGATTGATACCCCAAAGAAAGAAAATGGAAACACCTAGTAAGCAACCTAAAAGCTCTGGCATGACTAATTAAGAAGAGGAAGAAATACAACATGATATATTAAAATTACGAGACCAAGTGCAACAAATTTCACTCGCACAAAAAGTAACAAAAAATAAGATGGATGGTTTAAAGAAAGACGTAGAAGCTAAGATGGATGGTTCAAAGAAAGGTGTGGAAGCTAAGATGGATGGTTTAAAGAAAGGCATAGAATCTAAAATGAATGACGTGGAAGCTAAGATGGATGGCATGGAAGCTGCTATCACTCAAAACTTTTCCTTAGAAGTTTTGGAAGAAGGGAAGGCTTAGAGGTAACCACAAACCAAGTTTTAAGCATAGGCTTTAGCCAACCTATGGCTCAGAGAGGGCTCTCTCTACATAATTTAGCTATGTTTTGTTAGATATTAGGCTAGTTCTAGAGTTCACGGGGTTTTTTGTTTGTATGAAGATTTGGTGGTGGAATCCTTAAAACAGGCAAAAAGGTTGATGCCTTTAGACCATTAGACAAAGGAGTCAAAGAAGGGGTAGCAAAGCTAGAGTTAACTCACTAAAGGGAATGTTCAAGGGGCAATATAGCATAGTGAAGTACAAATCCTTGGACTAAATGGTGAAATGAGTCTTAACGGAGGTGAGAGGGAAATCAAGAATCCTCAGACCGAGGCTAAGATGGGGGAACAACGGTGAATCATGAGTAAAGGGAAACTAAGAATCCTTTACTATAGACCAGAGTAGAAACTACTAGAGCTAAGGAGAAGTTAAGAATTCCCTAGCTAAGATAGTTTAAGAGAAAATGTTAAGAATGTATAACAGTAAGACAGAGTGCAGTTAAGCAAACTCTAAAATAATATTCAAGTTAAAACATTTAGACTTCTGAAACATTTAAGATTATGAAACAACTTTAAGAGAGATAAAACAACACAAGTGAATTACTCATTTGTACTCCGCTTTACACATGAGTCCCTTGAAATATCTGATCTTTATTCATCAATCCAGCATGCTGACCCAGTCAGTGATACAAAAGCTTTACAGTCTTTGAACAAAATTCTATTGAAAGTATAAGAATCTACACCTACATACTTCAATTTATTAAGTATTTATACAAAATGTTTTTACAAAATATCCCAAACTAACTTGGGAATTAATCTAGGAAATTCAAAATATCTTCTCGCAGGAAGATAGAGACAACTATTGAATTGTTTTCTTGATGTCCCTTTTATTATGGTTTAACTAGAAGGTTATGGTTGCTATGCTCTGTGCTGGCCAAAGGCTGCTATCTTCTATATTGATACTCTTTAACATAGATACTCTTTTACTGAAGCGAACAAAGTTCCCTCTTCAAACTAATTACTCCGGACTTGGAATATAAAGATATCCATGAGGATACAAATATTGTATTAAATACGAATAAGAATAAGAGTGAATAATTTACAAATGAGAACGAGAGACTTTCTTATATACCAAGCAAGTGTCTCTTCATGAAGAGTCATGTCCTATTAGACATGCCTCTTGAACCTAATTACTAGCTTAACTAAATATATTATTTATGATTATTATCTTTTACATTATATTTATATTATTTATATATTTTATTTGTTACATTTCCTTCTTCCTCAAAAAGATTTGTCCTCAAAGCTTGTCGATGAAAAAGGCTTGATCTCTTTTTCTACTTTGAAAGTCTTTCTGTCTTGGAATAGTCATCTTCTTCGATACAAGCTGATATGATCTTCTTAGTGACAAACAAAATTGTCGCACTAAGAAGGGATCAGACCATCCCAGATTAATCTTTTGTATAGTACTCTGATCACTGGAATTTTGTAACGACTAGTTAGCATAAGACTGGATTGAGATTACATCACTATTATTTGGAACATCGGTGTGTTGTTTCGGTTTTGAATGGTTTAGATATGTAGCATGGTTGATTCGTCTATTCTCATGATTCAGATGTTGATATAAAGTTTTTAGATTTTCTTTGGGAAAAGATGTTGTTGAATTGGTTATGTAACATTCACTTGGGATGTCTATTGTCTGAACTGCAACATCTACGTGTGTCGTTTCTTCAACTGACTTGTCTTCTTGAGTTGTCATATTCATCGGATAGGTATTCGTTCCCTTATTTTCAACTTGAACTATTGTGACTGGAGAATTCGATACTTTTTCTTGAGTGACTTGTTCCAACTTATCTTTAAATGCTTTCTTATCCTCCTTAAGTTTCTTAGTTTGATTGAGCAGACTTTGATTATGGTTTCTCAGACGTAAAAGTTCTTTGGTTTTTGATTCATTAACCTTATTTTCAGTGTTTTGAATTTTAAGTTTTTCATCTTTTAGATCTCTGAGTTGTCCTAATAAATTTTTATTAAGGTTCTTTAAACGTAAATTTTCCTCTTCTTATTATAAATGTTGCTTGAGTTCTTTCTTTGAGACTTTAGTCTTCTTCACTTGTGCCAGTGATTTTTCGACGTGGTCCTTGAGACGAGAAATTTCTTCATCATTTTCCATTATTTATTTGTAATGTATATCCACAAGATTTTTATGTTCGTGTTCTAACACTTCCTTGCTTTGTTGAATTTTGGCTATTTTGTCATTCTCTTGATCTTTTAGCTGCACTTTCTCGGTACAATGGATAACATCATTCTGTGGAAGTGATGATGGATGTAAAGAAAAGAAGGAATCCATTCTCTTTCTCTCCTCAGCCCGTCATTCTATTATTGTAATAAATTGCTCTATATCCCTTGCGATTGATTGTTTTTGTTCCCAACTCAGGGATTCCATATTTTTTTTCTTCTCAAAATGAGCTTTAGGGATAAAAACAACCTTCTCAATCTTATAATAATATTTTTTTTTCACCTTTTTTTTTTCTTTATAACTCAATATATTTGAAACAACCTTCACTTTATGCGTAGGTGATTTTTTATTTTATTTTTATAATTTCCTTCTTAATTTACCACTTGTATTTTATTAATCTCCCTTTTTTTTTCCACTTATTCCCTTTATCCTTAAAATCACCTTTAATTTTTCATAAATATTTAGTGGATAGAGATATATAAATATAAAAGTCTCCTCAACAACTTTTTTAAATATTCTCGTTCCACTTATCTTTTGATTTATTTTTTTCAATTGAATGTCGTTAAACTCTTTTAATGTTATATTATTTAACTTTTAAATCTTAGTACGGTTAAACATATAAATGGCATATGACACTATTTTATAACATTTTACCACATTTTAATAATAGTTGCTCAATGAGTTGTATCATTAATGGTTCGTTATGGATAGCGTCACAACTATTCGTATGATCTATAGATCCGATTTGGCTTGAATGAAGTTGCAAATTAAATGAGTGACGCAGATTTTGCAGTGAACTATGTTGCTGGTTGAATTAACAGAGTGTGGCAGCAAACAAGCAAGGACGAAATGGAATTGATGGTGACAACTGCAAAATCGAGCAGTGAATGCTGGAAGGACAGAGATAAATGGCAACAGTAGAGGGTTATATATATATATATATATATATATATATATATATGGTGGACAGATTTGGGAATGACTGTTGCAATTAAATGACATATATCACTGCGGTACAATGAATGGTTGTTGAATGTAGCAGTGTCTACTTCTAATTTGCAGCCACAAGAATTAGAACACAATTTGAGTACCGAGACAAGAAGACAGAGGCCACTACTATACTGTTAGGCGATAGTGGCTATAGACACTGCACCACCAAGTATGCTTAAATTTTTAATTTGCGAGGGCTATGTCTGGCAGAATTGGCAGCAGTGAAAAGGATTGCGGATGTGGTAGCTAGCGTAAGTGCGAGTGTGGTTTTATTGTAGGCGGAATTGGCTAGGTGAGCAACAGAAAAATTATAGTGTAGTTGGAAAAAGAGGCAGTGGTGATTGATGGCAAATGAAGGCAATGTCGTGGGTGACCGAAGAGAGCGAGTAGCAACCGCCGGGGTTTCAGAGGGTGAGTGCAGAATGGTCTGAGGCAAAATTGACGAATGGGAAGAGGATTGAATCGATGGTGTGGGTTAGTTGCAGTCAGCAGTCAGTGGGGGAGTTATAGTTAGGTGGCGGCAATGGAATTTTCTATTGGACGACTATAGTCATTTCTTGGACAACCGTAGCTTCTCTCCTTCGATAATTTTTTTTTTTTGCCAAATCTTTTTATATTGACCTTTTTTATTTTATTTTTATTTTATATATATATATATATATATATATATATATAATATTTGAAATGGCCAAAGGTTTGATAGTAGTATGGAGAATATCCATAAAATGGTAGCGAAATTTTTTAACGGCAATGATGTTGATGAATTTGATGGTCAAGGACCTGGATCGGAGAATGAGCTCGGTACACCAGTCAAAGGATCGAACTGCTTTGATACCGCATGAAGCGAACAAAGTTCCTTCTTCAAACTAATTACTCCAGACTTGGAATATAAAGATATCCATGAGGATACAAATATTGTATTAAATATGAATATGAATAAGAATGAATGATTTACAAATGAGAACGAGAGGCTTGCTTATATACCAAGCAAGTGTCTCTTCATGAAGAGTCATGTCTTATTAGACATGCCTCTTCAACCTAATTACTAGCTTAACTAAATAATATTTATGATTATTATCTTTTACATTATATTTATATTATTTATATATTTTATTCGTTACATTGACCTTGTAACCTTTGACTCTGATGACCTTTTACCTCATTGACTATGTGTTTTACCTTTAACTGTGTTCTGCTATAGTAAGTCTGTCAATTTTTCCCATTCTTGATCTATTGGTAACCGGATACTCAGCATTCTCTAGTAAGTTTCATCTTCCTCAGTGTATTTGGAAAAGGAAGGCTTATTTACAAATAGATGTTTTACCTCATGCTGGAGGTAAAATGGATTTTCAACACCACTGTACAGTACCTTTCCTGTTGGTACTCCTGAAACCTGTGAAGTAGCCACTTGTTGTCTTGCTAAATCCCTGAGTTTATCGTTGTAATCTCCTTGTTCCATAAGTTTATCATGAATGAATAAGGGATTAGGTAATCCCTTTTCCTTTAGCTCATCAAACTTAGCCATGAACCTGTCAATGGCTACCTGCATTTCCTTGCTATTTTCCTCTAACTTATGCATAAGGTCCCTCTTGGTGAGGACTTTCTTTACCTCCAAAATAGTAGCAGTCTTGTCTTCAATTTCCAGTTCCTATAGTTGGTACTTATTCTTTGAATTTAAGAACTGGATGAGCTTGGTAGCATCTCTAGGCCTATTTCCTAATTCTATCTTTACTTTCTCAATAGCCTTTGTTATTAATCTTATGAGATCAATTTGCTTGAATATGACCTATATGGATGGCCAAACATCACTGACAGAGTCAATGATATTGACCCACAATTTTTCCTTGGCTTGTCCAAGTGGCTCCTTTAGTGTCAAGTCTCTTTCCATTAACTAAATCTTTTCCTTTATCCTTGCCGACTTTTGTTCCTCCTCTTTCTACATAATCTTGGCAAGCTTATAATCTGTTTCTAAGCTTGCCACATGTTCCTATAGCTTGTTTATCTCGTTTTTCTGAATAAAAATTTCTTCCATGGCATGAACAAGCTTGGATGCTTCATTTTTTATTGTACCTGCTACTATTGTAGAAGCTGCTGATGTGGATGCTGCAATGGTGATGGGCAAGGCAGTGACTATCAGAGTTTTTGTAGCCAATGTAGATGGTACTGCAGTAGTCACTGTAGGGATTACAGTTGCTGGTGTGGTCCCTACTTCACCTTGCTTCAATTGGATTAAGGCATCCAATTCCTTCTTCGTGCTCCTCAACTAATCATTCAGCTTGAGGACTAAATCCATTAAGTCCTCATGCTGAGTTTGAGACCGTAACATCTCTTGTGTTTGTGGATGATGCAAGGAGGGTATCTTTAGTTTCTTCTTCAGTGAAGCAATGTCCTCATTCGTCTGTTTTATTAACTCCTCTATTGCTTTGATATCTTTGGGATCATGTCCCATCTCGATGATCAAGTCTTCCAAATACTTGATTGTGTTATCCTTGGCTTGTGATGAAGCCTGTTCAAGCTGATACTGAGATGAGATGTTGTTCAGTGAAATTTGTAGTTGATGAAAAGCTATTGACTTCCCTGTCAGGGTGGAGTAGATCATTTCTCTAGATTGCTTTTGAAACTCTATTTGGTCCATAAGGTGAATATCCCTGGCCAACACCTCCAAATCAACTTTGTTATAGTCAGTGGGTGCCCTTGGTTGCTACATAGTTGGTTGAATGAAGGACACCTGCATCTTCCCCTCTTTGATGTCTAAGGCTAACATCAATATACTATGACCTGGAGTAGAAAGTTTGAAAAGCTGAGCATATGTCTTAGCTTTCAACCTTTCATTCCTCATTTTTATCTCTTTGAATCTATCTTTGATACTTTTATCATGGTATGCTGGCCTGCTGAAGGATGAGGCCTATACACTCGTGTATCTTTGTATCATCTGGGTTCCTGAGGATTATGGGGGTTTTGTTTCCTATAAAGGAATAATACCTTTACTCCTTTCTGGCTCATAATCAATTATTTCAACTGAGCCATCGGTGTCTTCCTTCTCTGACAGAGGATTGAGTCTAGGAATTTTTCTCTAGCCTCTTTCATATTGAACATTGAAGGCTTGTGTCCCTGAGCTTGATCTTTCCTCCCTACCCCTTTTGGGATTTTTCTCCTCATTCAAAGGAGTCTACATGAGAGGGGGAGTGCTCATAGTCCCTTCCTGAGGTGGTACCTACAAAAATGAATTCTCATCAAGTTACTTTTCTATATCTAAGAATGTGTTTTCCACAGCAACTTCAGTATTGTCCCTGTCCTCTAAAGTGTTTTCCAACCATTGCAATTAGTTGGCATACTTTTCTATCTTAGGGATGCGGTGATGGATATAGGGAGCCATCCTGTTTTTCTGCCTTCTTTTTCAGATGAAATCCAAGGAATCATATCTCCATATGAAATTTTGTTTTAATTTTAATCTCCGAAGGATCAGGTTTTCCTCCTTTCCAGCGTCTCTTCTAATACAAATAAAAGTACCCAATTGGTCCTTGATCTTGAGCTAGGTTTTCATTTTGGCGGAGACAAAGTTTAACTCATCTGAATTTATTATATTCTTGTAGTACTTCAGAGCAAATAACTACATTGGGAGGTATTTAGGTAGTTTGTATGGGGAAAGATGGCACCCATAAACCCTGATTTCAGTGTGGTTTCGGTACAAGTACCAATCTCCCACCTGATGATTGATGTCTAGATGCAGGAATCTACTGATCTCAGAACTAATTCTTGGTGGAGGGGTTCCGCTGAGCATGGTCATCACAGGATGGACAAAGGAATCTATGAATTCATTGTATGAATAGGGGGAGGAATATTGATGAGTCAATGGGGTCGAGAAGATGACTGATATTGGTTGGCCCTTGGTGTCCAACTTTTACAAGGTAAGTGGGAATTTATCTGCTTGGAAGTAGAGGAACATGTGGTATAGTACTGAGGAGTACTTGAAAACCCTTTCATTTCCTATTCTTGTGAACTGCTCATAAATTCTGTCAGCTACGAATGTGGAAATTTCATAAATAGTTGCAGGAGGCTATCCTGGGGTATAGATGGACATGAAAGCCAGGATGATTTCCTCAATGTACTCACTTGTGGAGTAACCCAAAACACAAGATATCATGGATACAATATTTCAACCCCAAGGAGAAAATATAGTTGCTACATATGGAGGGGGGTCTTTGGGGTTATACTTCTCTTCTATGATGAAGGTTTGGATCAATTGGGCCAATATTGCAGTGTTGAGTTTGGGATATAAGTCTAACAGGTCTTTATAGGGGAGTTAGGTTTGGCCCTGGTTGGAGCTGCAACATCCCATTGATGGACTTGGGAGTGATGGTGAAAGGGACTTTCTGGTCATGAGACATGATGTTTTTGTGACTAGGGACATAGCAAGAATAGCACATATGTACAATTTCGGGAAAAATGTGGACTTGGGCAAACTGGTACTTGGGCAAATTTATCTCCCAAAAGCCAATTTCATCAGCATGGTTCAGGAACTTGTCCCTACTTTGGCAATGTATTTTGAGCAGGAACTCTATGACAGTGGTATCTTTTATCTGGAAATCTCTATCAGCTAAGGTAAGGTGGTCTAAGTCCAAATGGGGCATGGAGATGGGTCTCACATTCAATGCAGTAGGGGCAACCATAATTCGGTTCTTTTGGATTCGAATTAGGCTTGCTCAAGGTTGAATTGGGGTTTTTAGAGGTAGTTTGGTAGTTTTGGGGTTTGAGTATACAACAAGGTGCAATGTGGAGTCTATTGGAGTAATTTCAATTAAGTTTTAAGTTTAACAAAATACTCAATGACTGGTCTAACATGAAACTGATATGGCACTTGGTGAATTCAGGTTCAAATACATGAAACTGAGGCAATTGACTCTAAGCAGGGTAAGAAGTAGATACAATTGGTCAAATGGTGCTTATGGAGGCTGCACAGTTGACTAGGTGGTCTGTGGCATTCTCTGAAGCAAAATTTGCACATGGGTTGATGGATTCAATGTTTTGTAGGTGTCATACATGCGCACAAAATATTGCATGCCAAAATTCAGTGAAAAAGAAAATTTTGGGGCTTTTTGGCTTTTGTGTGGAAAAAATGTTTTTTCGGCGGGTACGGGTCAATAGTGACTGATTTGCCACATAAAGAGGAGCGGTAAGGGGTTAATTTCACACCGCTCATGGGCGTCGAGTGGTATTTGGGAGGGGTCCCTTGATTCCACTCAGCGACTGACACGTTGTCAGGGCGGTCTTGTGGAAAATAGCTTTTTCAGGCGTGTATCGTCTAGCGGATGATCCCGCCCGAAATCATTTCTGGGGCATTGGATCCGGGCCTTTAAATAAGAAGGTGGTCAAGTCGTGATTACACGCGTAGGTTAATGGGGGACCCGACGGGCACTTTAAATATGGCGGTATCGGGATTAATGGTGGATTAAGGCGGGATTAGGCCATCAGGGTTGTTAGCGGAGGACTTAATCAGGGTTTTGCCTAAATTAATCACACATCGATTAGTTAGTGGGTTTTTGTTTGATTTTATGTATCTTATACTTTATATTTAAACTAGGGTATAAGGATAAGTTTATATAGGAAATTAATATATATGGGAAAAGGGTTATTAATGGGAATTAATATATAATAGTTAGAAGTTAATATGAAAAACATTGGAAATGAATAGCGCTAAACATAATGTATTTTCTGTGATTTGTTTGTTTTTTGCATATATCATTATAACTTAGGCTAAACTGTTTTTGTGGGTTTCTTATATGAAAGGGGAATTTACATGGGGGTGATTACTTTCCCTATGCAAATAATGTTTTAACCTTAGGAAAAGGGGTTTTTTTAGGGAAATGAATGAAATGAAGGGGGGATGAAGTTTTATGAGGGGAATTTGGTACTTGGTATCCATAAGTCATTGAGATGAGGGTTCGGTCCCTCCAAAAGTCAGAGAAATGCTCTGAGCCCCTTTGACTTAGAGTTTCTCAGTACTTAGAACTTTATTATGGGAAATTAGTTAAGTAAATAGGTAAAATGAATGGGGGAAGTTAATCAATTGACCTTCAAATCCATCTTCATGCTTGATTGAACATTTACATTTGAAACCTATGATGAGATGATAAATATGCTTTTCTCCCTATCATCATATTTCTGCAACCTTTCTTTTACTTACCCATATACTTGTCCTACCATTTTTTCTTAAGTTTATTAGGGTGCATTTAGACTAGCAAACCCTTATGAGAACAATTTCTTTTCTTTTCACGAAGAAAACTATCTAATTATATCACTATATCATCCAAGGGCTTAGATTAAACTGATGATATCCTTTTATTTTACTCTACCTAATCTAATGATCTGCCAAGATTAAATAGTTTGGTCAGATTTTATTCTCTAACTATCAACATGAAATTTAAAGCATGGCATCATCAAGATTAAATAGTTTGATTACCCTAGATCGTGGCATGAATCACAAGCTACACACAATCATTATTTTGCATAAAGCAAATAGTAGTGGCATTTAGACTTGCATACTTTCATGGTCTCTTTTTGTTTTTTGGGGTTCATATTTTTCACTTTTTTGGACTTTTTTCTTTATTATTTTTGTACTTTAATTTTTCTTTTAGGACATACCCTCTTTTCATTTTTTATTTTTCAATATGGAAGACATTTGCAGAAAGCAAAGGTATGTACATATTACAAGGCTTAACCATAGCCATTCAAAATTATGACTCCTATTGGTATAGGAACCTAATAGTGGCTCCACTTGGGGATGAAATTTCCTTGTGAAATATCAAGAACTTTGAGATCAGTAGCCTTGGAATTTTGACTTCATTTACCTTGTTATTTGTCACCTTTCAAACTGCTTTATTCATACTTATGATAATAAATCCTTAAAATCTTAGGGCCTTCTCTCCGGGCATCAACTCTAAATGTTTACCATCCAATCAAAACTAGACTTTTTCAAAATAAAATATAGACACATGGGAAATAACAATTAGTAACTAGGTTCTATGTAATGTTTGAGCATTCAACCATTCACTGGTCCTCCTCCTTCTTCAATACCATCTAGTCCTTTAAGGAAGAAAGCATTGTTCCCTCTGTAAGCATAAATGACATAAGGGCTCTTCCATAGGAAATCAAATTTCCCATGCTTACCCTTATCTTCCCTTCTCAAGTCCCACTTGAGTACTTTATCACCTAAGTAGAAATCATCTGCCTTCATCCTTCTATCAAAAACCTTTTTGATCTTTTCCTACACAACTTGGGATCTGATGTAGACCTCTTCTCTGGTTTGCGGGAGATGAATAGTCTGGTTAATTCTCCTATGGATATCATTTGGTTCAGATTGTAGCTCTTGGAGCATCTTCATCAATGGTACTCCCAAAGAGGATGGAAAACCAACTTCCATGCCATAAACTAGCTGAAAGGGAGATGTACCAATTGACTTCTTGGTAGTCAATCTATCAGCCCATAAGGCTTTAACTAACTTCTTGTTCCATGTTTTCTTATTATCTTTGAGTAAATTCTTAATAATTTTCACCGGGTTTTTGTTTGAAGATTCTGCCAGTCCATTTCCTTAAGGGTAGTAGGCTGTAGAATGACCTAGGGTGATGTGATACTTATTTCATAATTCTATCATTCGTTTGGATTTAAAAGTTGTTGCATTATCAGTAATGAGCTTGGTTGGGCATCCAAATCTAGATAGAATGTTGGCTTCAAGGAAGTTAATGATAACAGTATTTGTGGCTTTCCTTGAAGGTATGGCCTCTATCCATTTTGTGAAATAGTTTGTGGCTGTGAGGATCCAATTATGTTGGGAAGAGGAGGGCGGGTGAATTTGACCAATGAAGTCTAAACCCCATTGTTAAAAAGGTACTTCAGCAGTGATTGGTTTAAGGGGTAATGGTAGAAGTTTTATTTTCCCTTCAAAAGTTTGACACTTGTGACAAGAGGTCACAAATCTCTTGACATTAGAGAATAACATTGGCTTTGATAGCTTTGACTAAAGCCAATGCTTGTTTCTCCATTATGTTGTATTTTAAGGGAGCATCTCTTAAGGTTTTGCTAAAGAAAGTAATGGGTTATTCATATCCCTGGTCATTTTTCTGCAGTAAAACTACAACTATTCTATGCTCAGAAGCAAAGGAAAACAAAATGAAATCCCTATCAAATTTGGGACTAACTAATACTGGGGTTTTTGTCAAGGCTAGCTTGATGACTTCAAATGATTTCTTAGCTTCGAAAGTCCAACTTAAGGTCGAATATTTTTTCAATATGTTATTTAGTGCTCTAATTAACTCTGCTAGCTTAGAAATAAATCTTCGAAGGAAGTTAATCTTTCCTAAAAAGGCTTGTAGTTCTCTTATATTCCTAGGGTGTTGTATCAACAAGATGGCTTCAATTCTTGCAGGATCTATTCTTATGCCATATTTAGAAATGATATGTCCTAACAATTTCCCTTCTTCCAACCCAAATAAATATTTCTTGGGGTTCAAGGAGATGCCATACTTTCTGCATTTTATAAAGACCTACCTTAGATCATCTAGATGTTGATTGCCTGATTTTGAGAAAACAGTAATATCATCAAGATATATCACAAGGAAATGATGAATTTCTTTGGCAAAGGATATATCCATAGCTCTCTGGAAAGTGGCTCCTACATTCATTAGCCCGAAATGCATTTTTACATACATAAAGGTGCCCCAAGGAGTGGTAAAAGAAGTCTTGGGTTGGTCGTCAGGGTGAACCAAAATTTGATTGTAACCAGAAAACCCATCCAGTAATGAGATTCTGGTTGACCCAACTACCCTTTGTAAGATGTGGTCCATTTTGGGAAGAGGGTAATTGTCTTTAAGTGATGCTTTATTCAGGTTTCTGAGATCTACACAGAGTCTAATCTCACCAGTTTTCTTCCTGGTTGGGACCAAGTTTGAGACCCATTCAGAAAACCTTATTGGTGCAATTATCTTGGCATCATACATTCTCTTAATTTCTTTTTCTATTGAAGGTAATAAGATGCGATTAATTCTCCTAAGATTTTGTTTGAAAGGTTTTTTATTCTCTTTGAGAGGAATTGTGTGTTGGATGATGCTGGTGTCATAGGATTTAAGGTCCTCATAGCTCCAAGCAAAGACATCCTGAAATTCTTTCAATAACTCAATGTATTTCACCTTTTCTGTTGAAGGGAGTGACTTTGATAGTTTGATTAGCTTGGGATTGTCTTCAGTGCCTATGTTACACTCTTCAATATCAGATTTTAATGGTTCCATTTTAGGCTTCCTAGGAACATCATTTGAATCAAATAAGTCTTCCAGAGGGGTTAAACCTTTTGGTAAGAAATTATCCTTGAGATTAATTACTTTAATTTCTTGATTAATTGTTTCATCAATCTCAACCTATTCAAGGTTGTCTATATATGACCTTGTGAATTTAGTGGGATTAAAACTATCTACTTCATTGCCTTCTAGCTCATTTATTGTTACTTCATCCCTAGAGTCAAGATCTATGGATGTAATGGTATCTATATTACTATATGAAAATTCTTCTTCTAAAGTTAAGAAGTTGTTTTTCTATCTATCATTCGAAAATACTTGCCAGTTCTGAACATTATCTGGGATTGAAGGTCTATGCCTGACCTCAACAATGTACTGATGGTCAGGTTGGAAGGGTAACCTGCAAGTACTGGAAAACATTGCTAAACTATGGGCTTGCATATTGTGCTTCCTAGGAAATATTGCAAGTTGTGTTTCTAGAAAAGTATTGAGTATTTCTATAATGGTTCCTCTATAATAACCTAATCTAGTGTCTTTAGTCGTATATACACCCTTAGTCTGATTTACAACTAGCTTTGAGTCTCCTATGACTGAAACTCTTTGAGCATCTAAATTCCTAACTACTGTGAGACTTAGAATCAAAGCCTCATACTCGGCCATATTATTGGTACATCTGAAATTTAACCAGTATAGGCATGGCCCTCTGAGTGATTGTTTTCCAAATTATAAATCCATACTTCTGCTCCCGCTCCTAACTTATTTACAGAGCCATCAAATTCTAAATGCCATAAGATTTCATGTACATAGTTCTCATCATCAGTATCCCATTTATTTTTATTTCTAGCAACCTGATTACTTACTTCATTGCACAATTTTGAAGTCTCTTTAGATTCGTTAGCAGTGGAAACTACAATTTCTTTTGGTTCAACAACAACACTATTAGGAGTTTCATTTGGTGTTTGATCAATGTTGAACATAATTAAAGAGTCTACATCTGAATGCATGGAGTAGATGGGATAGTTTTGAGGTCTATCTTGGCTGCTTACCATGTACTTCATGAAAGTTTCTCTGTATAGTTGCTTGGGTTGTCCAAACACAGAAATTGTTGCATATGACATATCCAGTTGGAGGGATCCTTGAAGCTTGGCTCCCCAAGATCTGGATAACAACATGCCATATTTTGGTGGGATGTCAGCCACTACAATGTCCATAAGGATTCTCTTGGCAGGATATTGGACTAAAGTAACACACAAATCTTTGATTAACCCTTGACATTCTACTTGACTTGAAACAAAGGAGAACAAGTCTTTGTAAGGTCTAGTAATGTCTAGATTCGATTTTTCCATTAATGAGTTTGGCATTAGGTTGTGATAAGCCCCAGAATCTAACATGGCATTGTGTAGTATTTTGTCATGAATATTAAGGCTAATGTAAAAAGGTGGAACTCCTCCTTCTTGTGGTTTTCCATTAACATCTAGTCCAAATATTAATTTTTGTTTATCATCAAACAAGTTAACTGAATCTTCGTTTTCAGTAATTTTCAGGGTCTGGTTTACTTGTGATTTGTAAGTTTTGTTTTTAACTATTTTAGTCAAAGGGACTAAAATTTTCAGCTTGGATATCTCTGCTCCCAAATTGAATGATGAGGAAGGGTTGCAGACCTTTAAAACAGGGTTTTTAGTGGAATTATCTTCCTTTTGTTTACTTGGGGTTTCCTTATGGGGAATTTTAGATATGGCATTATAGGTGTTTTTCTCTGGTTCTTTAAGTGGAACTGATGTGGATGGTTTCTCAACAGAGGGTTGGTTGGCAGTTTTTTCTTCAATGATGGGACTAGGGGATTTCGGTTTGGTCTAGGGAGGATTTGAAGTACCTCTAAAATAGGAACTTTATTTCTTCTTTTGGGTTGATGTGTCGTTGCTTTCTTAGTTTGGTTAGGAGGACCAACATTCTTTTTACTTCTCAAGTTATATTGTTTATGCACTTCAAATATCGCAGAGTCATATCCCTGTTTATAGTCAAATGACTCTCCAGACTGGGTTTAAGTTGTTGTAACATATGCAATTCTTCCTCATCCTGGGAGAGAAATACAGGGTTTTGATCATTTAATCCCATTAGATTGATTTGGGTATCTTGTTCTGGATCATCAGGATCAGATGATTCTACATAGTTTTCTTGAAAAGGGGGCCTAATGTTTTGATCACGTCCATTCTTTCCTGTGTTTTGGTTTTGATTTTGGTTTTTTCTGTAATTAGCATTCCTAACTAGGGGTGCTTTTTGATTATCCCGTGTTTTTCTATCTAGTTTGTCAAGTCTATCCATGAATCTTTCTACAGTTTTGGCCAAAAGATCTACTTTACCATCAGAAGTTGAAGCTTCATCAGGAAATCCTACTCTCTTTCTAACTTTTCATGGGCTGTTTTGGCTAAAATATTAGCCTCTACTTTTAATGCATTGGTTTGGCTTTGCTCTAGGGTTGCAGGCTCTCTTTCCCTAAGTTGGTATGCCATATCTAGATCAAAACCATCAGAGAACTTCATCATTGCGAGATTAGGAGGAGGCTTAAGGTTGGCCGGGATGGAATTGTAAGTGTTATTAAACCTGCTGCAATAGTCTTGAACTGATTCTTTAGGACCTCTCCTAATGTTCTCATACTCATAAAGTATCTGCAATGGGTTTTTCTTCCTCTCCCATCTCTCAATGAACATCCTATGAAAGTTTGTCATATCTGCAATACTACTAGCAGCTAAGTCTCTAAACTAGGTTCTAACTTCCCCAGATAATGTTTGGGCCAAAAGCCTCATTCTTACATCTGCATCATCTATCTCATGTAACTCAAAATAATAGTTCATTATGTTAACATGTTGTTGAGCAGTGTATAGGCTTGTAGCATCAAATAGTTGAATTTTGCTTTGATAGTCCTGAGGTAAGTCATGTAACTGACCAGGTAACACCAAAGGGGCATATCTATTGGCCATGGCTTGGTTCGAGGATAATGGAAGATTAGTTTGGTTTGAGGTGGATATGGATGAGCTAGCAGTGCTTACAGTTGAAAATGGAAGATTTCCAATTGAAACTAGAGTATTAATAGTGGAATTTGGAATATTAATAGTTGAATTTGGAATATTAACAACTGAAGTTGGAATATCTACAAATGAAACTGAAATATTAACATTGGATGAAGGGGTTTCTATAACGGGAATTGGGATAAAAGGGACAGTTGTGTGTATAGGGGATATGGAAGTATCTATAAGTGAAATTGAAGGGATGATGGGTGAAGTGGGAGTGTCTATCGGTGGAAACAGGATTCTAGGTTATATAAGGAGTTGTGGAATGAATGGGCTAGTGGAATGAACTATAGTAGAAATAATAGATGGTGTGGTAGTGATGGAAGGGGTATTAATAACGTTGGAGGATTGAGAAGAAAGTTCAGCAGTCAGAGAAGTATTAATCGATGATAGTGGAGTGTTCAGAATATATTCATCAATTGATCTATTAGCTCTTTGAACTTCGAGGTCTGCAATAAAATTAGGATCTAGAACAGTTTCATTAAGCACATTTTTAGATTTTGTTCTAAAAAATGAGAGATCAAATTGCACATCAAAAGGTAAGTATTCTAAAAACAACCACTCATCAGGACATGAATTATCTTTAACTAATGGTGTTTTATCATCTGAACTTTCTTCTTTTTTGGATTTTCTTATAATTTTGTCTGGATCATCCACAATAACAACAGGGTTTGGATCCGGGTTGGCCCTGGTATAATGAGTTTTCCTAGTAGCCAGAATTATAACTTTTTAAATGTTTTTTAGTGTAAATTTTAAAACTTCTGTAAAAACCGAATTTAAGGGGCTCAAGATGATGATTAAGATTTCCTTAAAGCTTTAGGAGACTGAGGTTTGCTCCCCAGTATGGTCACCACTATGTTATCACTCAAAACTTTTCCTTAGAAGTTTTGGAAGAAGGGAAGGCTTTGAGGTAACCAAAAACCAACTTTTAAGCATAGGCTCTAGCCAACCTATGGCTCAGAGAGGGCTCTCTCTATATAATTTAGCTATGTTTGCTTAGATATTAGGCTAGTTCTAGAGTTCAGGGGGGTTTTTGATTTGTATGAATATTTGGTGGTGGAATCCTTAAAACAGGCAGATAGGTTGATGCCTTTAGGCCATTGGGAAATGGAGTCAAAGAAGGGGTAGCAAAGCTGGAGTTAACTCACTAAAGGGAATGTTCAAGGGGCAAGATAGCAGAGTGAAGTACAAATCCTTGGACTAAATGGTGAAATGAGTCTTAACGGAGGTGAGAGGGCAATCAAGAATCCTCAGACCGAGGCTAAGATGGGGGAACAACAGTGAATAATGAGTAAAGGGAAATTAATAATCCTTTACTATAGACCAGAGGAGAAACTATGGAGGCCACTAATGTCTGCAAATACCAAGGCACTGAATGTGTTTCTGGGTTATCTTCCTAGATAAAGTATTGAAGTCGATAGGAAGAAACTTGTTGAGAGGTATGCAATAATGTGTCCTACATCAATCGACATGAAATGGGACAAGAATGATTTTTATTTTTTTGAGGAATCTTTTGAGCATTTGGGTCTAAACAACGGAGGGCATGATGAAAGGATATGTTTGATGGGTTGATGGAGGAAACAGATGGTTAAACCTTGAACAATAGAAGGCACAACAACGGTTTTAACCAGACAACACTAGACTCATGAACACGATAGAGTGTTAGGATATGGAGATGCAATCATCAGGGTATATAGGCTTAACTCATAGGATGGTAGGGTTCATATTGAGAGGCCATCAAAAGGAAGGTTTATCTGAGGGAGTGTCTTGTTCAAGGGAACGACTGCTGCCAAACCACGCTTTCTAACACGGAATACAGTTGTATTGTCCACTTTCCCCATTTGATTAATTTAATGAGTCCAGATGGGTAAACTCATCGATCTTTTCATATTTAAAGAGTCTAAAAAGGATCGCAAAAAGAATGACTCTCTGCCTTATCTATTTATTTTAATGAGTCCAGACAGGCAAACTCGTCGATTTTTTCATGTTTTAAGAGTCTGAAAAGTATCGTAAAAAGAGTGACTCTATATCTTGTCTGTGTAATTTAAAGAGTCCAGACTAGACAACTCAGTGGTCTTTTCATATTTAGAGAGTCTGAAAATATCATAAAGAGCAAATCCATGGTGGTCCCTTTTTCATAGTTGTCAACTGGGTGTGACAAAAGGTTAATAGTATACCTAGATCAGTTAATTTTCCGTTAGTTAATCTATTGAATCTAGATAAAGAGAAACCTATTTTCAATATATGTCCACCTCATTTTGTTACGAGTACGAGGAGACGGACTAAACTCATTTTTCGTCGTGAATTTTTAACAAGTCACGCGACGAAAAACTTAATACCTTCATCAAATTTTAATGATTCAAATGAAGAAAACTCAGGGTACCTTTTTCAGTTTAGTGAGAGAGAAAAAGAGGTAAAAGAACTACTCATTCCTTCTTCGTAGATTTAACAAGCCCGAGGGAGGGGAAAAACTCAGGGATTTTTTGATTTAAGAGTGAGATATGGTCCCAAAAAAGAAAGTGCTCTTGTTGCTGTCGTATATCTTTAATGAGCCTGGTGACAAAAAACTCAGGATTTTTCAGTTTAACGAGCGAGAAAAGTACCTAAAAGAATGCTCAGGTCATATAAAGTTTAACGAGCCTAAAGACAAAACTCGGGATTTTTTTAGTTTAAAGAGCGAGAAAAAAGCGCCTAAAAAGAATGCTCCATTGGCCTTTTTCAGTTTAATGAGCTAGAAAAAGATCGAAAAAGAGTCGCTCAGACTATCATTGTATAGATTTAACGAGCTCAACGATGAAAGGCTTAGAGATGTTTCTATTTTTTAAAGAGCAATAAAATATCTCAAAAAGTGCTCTAAATCTTCGTTGTAATAGTTTAACAAGCCGAAAGAAGGAGACTCGAGGTTTTTTGTTAGGTCCCTGTAATACTAGTGATTACCCCGTTACTATTGTAGTTGTATCCCTTATTAATATTGTTGTGCCCCTATTGTACCCATATTGTTATTACTACGCCCCATAGAATCCCTCTATTGTTATTTTTGTGCCTTTATATTATTATTGTTAGGTCGGCTTGGTTATATTGTGACTCCTTAGACTCCTATATATAGATTCATTTGAATCATCAAAGAATTGTTCATTTATGTAATGTAAAGGAGTTTTTCCCCTCGAAGAGGCTGAATTCTAAGGCGTTAATCTATCTTTTCTATCTTTTTGTGAGCTGGTTTCATAACATTTGGTATCGGAGCTTTGAATTCTAGGGTTTCGCTGCTCCAAACAGGTCATCGTGGCATTTGCGCTATAACTTTTTTCTGCGATGTTTCAGATGCTACAAAAAAAACTCATTTGAGAAGAAATCGTGTTGAACCTCAGATCGGAATTTCAGAGCTTTTCGCGCAATATTTGCAGAGATATGATATGAGGAAGTAGTCCTATTTGCAGACTCCTGAATTAGATTCCAAACAAGTGACCTGGGGAAAATAGTAATAACTTTTGTTTTGAGCATCAGATTCAAATTCGTAAGAATTTTTAGAAAGAGGACGGACTATAGTTTCTTGTGTACATTTTTCAGAGCCTAAGGTTAAAATAGTGACACGTGGCACTTCATACAAGTTTGCTTTTCTGAAAAGGTATATAATCAGGTCATCTTGGGAGATTGTGCATAACTCTTCCTTGGAGAATCTAAATTCGATCAGACTGGTGGCATTGGAAAGAGGACACAGAGGGTTACTGCAAATCACAATTTCAGAACTGGAAGATTTGAAATTACAGAGATACATCAGAGGCAATATCGAGCTCCTACAAAGTGAAAAAAGGTGTGTAGAATTTTTTAAATTTTTGCTTAAGCTTGGTTTGAAAAACTATTTTGAAGGAATTCAAAGGGCATAGTATAGCATTATTATCGGTAACTCATGCCCCAAGGAAAGAAAATGAAAACACCTTGTAAGCAACCTGAAATCTCTAGCATGACTTATGAAGAAGAGGAAGAAATGCAACATGATATATCAAAATTACGAGACCAAGTGCAACAAATGTCACTCGCAAAAAAAGTAACAACATCTAAGATGGATGGTTTAAAGAAAGATGTATAAGCTAAGATGAATGACATGGAAGCTAAAATGGATGATTTGAGGGTAGATTTGAAGACAGATTTGAAGACAGGCATGGCAGATTTGAAGACATATTTGACAAATTTTCTACAAGAAATACTTAGTAATGGTGAAAGGGTAGTAAAGGAAACTCGTGATGAGAAAAAAATAAATGTTAATCATGATTTCATAGACTCTAACATTGGATCTAAGAACCACCATATTCCAAAAATTGATATGAGTAAGTTTGATGGCAAGGATCCCGCAACATGGATACTACAGATGGAGAAATTTTTCGATCTCAATAATGTGCAAAACACACAAAAGGTACGTATTGCCACTTTATATTTGGAACCAAATCAGTTTGTATGGTATCAATGGCTTTGCTCTCATAAACAAATTGTCACTTGGGAAATTTTTATGGAAGAATTGGTAGCACATTATGAGGATACAAAAAGAAACGCTTTTTTTAGCCAACTGATAAGTCTCAAACAAAAGGGTTCAATGATGGATCACATTGAGGACTTCCAAAAATTGAACATAAGGGTAAAAGATATTCCAGAAGAGCATACAATTGATGTGTTCATAGGTATTTTAAAGGATAATATCCAACATGAGTTTTTCCTTTGGGAACTTGATTCATTGGAGAAGGCATTTAGGTTAGCAAGAAAAATGGAAAGCAAAATTATGGCAACCAGGAAGCCTACCACTCACAACTATAAATATGGAAGTGTTATTGCCCCTAGCCTCCCACAACCTATAAGGTTGACACCACAAAAATTGGAAGAAAAAAGAGCAAAAGGGCTTTGTTACAGTTGTGATAGAAAATACACTAAAGGTCATAAGTGTGCTGAGAAGAAATTATTCTACATAGATTGTGAAGAGGAGGAAGAAAAGGAACAAGAAATGTCAAAATAAGAGGATATACTCCAGGAACAAACCATAGATAAAGAAGTAATGAATCCAACCATATCTTGTAATGCATTGGCTGGAATTACCACTCCTCAAACTATCAAGATAGAAGGACATATCAAGAAGAAAAAGGTAATAGTGTTGATTGATTCAGGAAGTACCCACAATTTTATTCATTGTAAGATAGCAAAAGAATTGAATTGCTTCCTATATCCAACACCAGAGTGTCAAGTAATGGTTGCGAGTGGAGGAGCGATAAATTTATTTGGAAAGTGCCATAATATCAAGCTATCCATGGGAGAATATGTATTAAGTAGCCCAATGCTTTCCATTCCAATGGGAGGTGATAATGTTGTACTAGGAGTCCAATGGCTACAATCCTTGGGTACAATAGCTTTTAATTTTCAAGAACTTTTCATGAAATTTTCTGCAGAAGGAAAGGAAGTTGAATTAAGGGGTATTGCAGGGAAACTGGGAAAGATAATCAGCTCTAACAGTGTGACAAAGCTTCTAAAAAAGGAACAAAGAGGTGTAATTGCACAATTATGTTCGCTAGATGTTTCCACATTGAAATCATCTATTTCTCCAGATCTCCAAAAGTCCTGGAAAATCATTCCATGGTATTTGAGACTCCCAAAGCTCTCCCACCTATTCGTGATCATGATCATGCTATTCATCTGATTCTAGGAAGTGTTCCTCCAAGCATCAAGCTGTACAGATATCCCTATGCCCAAAAGAGTGAAATTGAATGTATGGTTGCAGAAATGCTAGAGGCTGGTATAATTCAACCTAGTCAAAGTTATTTCCATACTCCAGTAGTATTGGTGCACAAGAAGGACGGATCATGGCGCATGTGTCTGCATTATAGGGAGCTCAACAAGCTCACTATTAAATATAAGTTTCCCATTCCTGTCATTGATGAATTACTGGATCAATTGCATGGATCAATTTACTTCACCAAGTTGGATCTTCGTTCAGGATATCATCAAATCAGAATGAAGACTGAAGACATTCCGAAAACAACATTTAGAACTCATGAGGGTCATTATGAATTTTTGGTCATGCCTTTTGGCCTTACCAATGCACCTTCTACATTTCAAGGTTTGATGAATTCCATTTTCAAACCCTTCCTTAGAAAATTTGTGTTAGTATGTTTTGATGATATACTAATCTACAGAAAGCCTTGGAAGGATCATTTTGAACATGTCGATAGGGTGCTACAACTATTGGAGGAGAAACAATTATATGCAAAAAGATCTAAATATTGCTTTGGAGTACAAGAGGTGGAATATCTGGGTCATATTGTATCTCATGAAGGAGTTAAGGTAGACCCTAGATAAATTAAAGCCATTAAGGAATGGAAAATCCCCATGTCCATAAAGCATCTGCGAGGATTTCTCAGGTTGACAGGGTATTATCGCAAGTTTGTTATGAATTATGGGAGAATAGCAACACCTCTAACAACATTATTGAAGAAAGATGCATTTTCATGGACTCCGGAAGCAACAAAGGCCTTCGAACATCTTAAAGAGGCAATGTGCCAAGCACTGGTCTTAGCTACACAAGACTTCACAAAAACCTTTATTGTGGAATGTGATGCTTTAGGAAATGGAATTGGTGATGTTTTAATGCAAGATGAAAGACCCATTGCTTTTGAAAGTCGTCCAATCAAGGGAAAGTTTTTACACAAAGCTATTTATGAGAAGGAAATGTTGGCAATACTACATGCACTTAAGAAATGGCGACCCTACCTAATGGGAAGACACTTCAAGGTAAAAAATGGATCATGATAGCCTTAAATACTTTTTAGAACAAAGATTATCCTATGAAGAGAAACAAAAATGGGTCACAAAGATGTTGGGTTATGACTTTGAAATCATCTACAAAAAAGGGAAGCAAAATGTGGTGGCAGATGCACTCTCAAGAAAGGATGAGGATGTGGAATCATTGTTTTGCGCCATTTATATTATCCAACTAGATTGGATAAATGAAGCAAGGGAGGAATGGAAGAATGATGAATAAGTGTGGGCACTTATTCGAAAGTTACAGCAAGATTCTAGTACATCTGATACATTTAGCTGGCAAAATGATTCGTTATGGTACAAAGATCACTTATACCTCTGTAAGAATTCCCAACTCAAACAAAAGATTCTTATGGAATTACACACTTCTCCCTTAGGAGGGCACTTAGGATTTTTAAAAACTTACCACAGGGTTAAGAAGGAATTTTTTTGGGATGGCCTTAAATTGGATATTCAAAAGTTTGTGGCGGAATGTTTGGTTTTCCAACAAAATAAAGTTGAAACAATTAAGACCTCGGGTCTATTACAACCTTATCCATTCCAAGCCAACGTTGGGAGGAGGTTCCAATGGATTTTATCACAGGTTTACCCAAGTCTGAGGGAAAGAGTGTCAACATGGTGATAGTTGACAAACATAACAAGTATGCACACTTTTGTGCATTATCACATCCATTTAAAGCCAGTATAGTTTCTACTGCATTTATGGAAACAATTCAAAAGCTACATGGAAACCCAGAGATTATTGTAAGTGACAGAGATCCCATTTTCACTGGAAACTTTTGGACAGAATTATTTTCTTGTCTCGGTACTCAGTTAGCTCATAGCTCATCTTATCATCCTCAATCCGATGGGCAAACTGAGATAGTAAACAAATGTTTAGAAGGATATCTTCGTTGATTTGTATCTAATAAACAGACACAATGGGTCAAATGGTTGCCTCTGGCTGAATGGTGGTATAACACTTCATTCCATACAACAACAAAAATGACCCCATTTATGGCACTTTATGGGTATCAACCACCATCCATCACATCATATTTAAGAGAAAATTCTAGGGTTCAGGCAGTGGAACATCACATCGAGCATCAACAACAAGTCCTCCAACTCTTAAAGGATAACCTCGTGTTGGCGCATAATAGAATGAAACAACAGACAGATCAACATCGCAGCGAATGAAGTTTTGATGTAGGTGATTGGGTATTCCTACGGCTACAACCATATAAACAAATGTCCCTCAAGCAAGCTAAGAAGGATAATAAATTATCACCAAAGTATTATGGTTCGTACAAGGTGTTGCAAAAGATTGGTACTATGGCATACAAATTGGAGCTTCCTGCAGCTTCTCGAGTGCACCCAGTTTTCAATGTTTCATGTTTAAAGAAGGTTATAAGCGACAAGCTCCTAGTTCAAACAATATTGCCAGAAGTTGACGAGGAACGAAAAATTATATTGGAACCAGAAGCAGTCACAGAAACAAGAACTCGATAGCTATGAAATCGATCAATTTTGGAGTATCTCATCAAATCGAAGAACTTATCCGCTAAAGATTCCACATGGGAGGATGAGAATTCTATACATAAGCATCTAGAGTGAGATCTGGGAGACTGATTCCCCAAAGATGGGGAATCCGCTTCACTGGAGCTTGGCGGATCTTCCACAATGAGTGGAGGAAGTCCTAGCAATCGTCTAGATTGACGATGAGGGCCGGATGTAGCCACAATGACTGTTAATTTTTATCAATAAATTTTATTGTGATATTTGTTAAAGTCTCAAAATGATAACACACGGGTGCCTAAAAATATTAAAAATACACTAAATGAATCAGTCAAAAAATAGAGGGAAATTTCCTTGTTTGATAAGCACCGATCACCAGAGATGAAACCCAGTACCTCAATGAATAACAAAGAAAGATGGCCAGATGTACAGTTACGATTACATTAGAGCTTTTCCCGAACCTCAGATTGAGTGGCCAAGTACTCTCGTGAAGAGGAGCACCCTCCCAAAAACTGAAGACAGAGTAGATCCGTCCATGTTAGGTACCAGGACAGTGCGTCCCAGTCACCTTGTGTAAGTCCCTAAAAGTTTGGCCACTAAAGATACCTCATATCACAGACACCACCGGGGGGGACATAGACGTAGATAACACGCTGTATGGGTAGGATACTTGAGTCCCCGACTCAGTTCCGAAATCCCTGAAGGGATCCCCAATACACAAAATACCCAAAGGATTTGTAAGATAAGGTGGGCTACCTTCACTTACAGTCCAATGTTGTCTCGTATTTCGCTCCACTTTACTGGAGTGGTCCCGGTAGTATGAGTGCAAAAGGAATTTTTCTCTCTTTTAATGACACTAGTTTGGTTTTCGACTTAGAAAGTTCACTCACATGCTTATCCCAAGATCCTAGCCTAACTAATGTTTGTTTGCTCAATAAAGAGTCACTAATTGATTTTAGGTAAATTTTATGTGTACTTGATTATTGTCTTCGGTAGGGGAGTTGACATATGAAATGTAATGAGACTGTTGACTCAATAAATCATGCACAAAACAATGCTTTAAAAAAATTTCAATTTGATGAAAACAAGTTGTATACTACATATTCATATTTTTCACATATTCATATTCTTTCCATGTATCTTAGTCATTTAACACATGCATAACCAAAAGACTTTTTTCCAATGTTTCTTAACAAATACTTGAAACCAAAATAAAGCAACTTATAATCGGTTAAACAAAAGGATGAATAAAAAATGTGGATCTTTCTCTCAAAAAAAATGTTTTTAGGAAAGAAAAACAAAACTTTTTTTCCTAAAACTAAATTTCTAGGACACCTATTTTGCTGACAAAATGCAGTGACAGATCTTCTTTCACTCCATGAGAAGACTTCCTATCCCTTTTGGCTCACAGACACAGCTGAAAATAAAGGTATTGGGAGACTAATGCTCTATAATAGTGGCTACAGAGAGTTATTAGGCCCACGAACGCTCCCTGTGAACAGGAATAGTGCTTTATAAAGCTCTGTGTAGCCTGGTTCAGAGATGAATGTATGTAAGCAAGATTCAGCAAGATTCTTGGTGCATCAGAAAGGGATTGTAGAAGCATAGGGAGATCTTAGAAGGAGGAGAGAAAGGAGAAGAGTATGGGTAAACTGGGAATTGGATGTAAAGTCCCCAGCGGAGTCGCTAATTCTTCTATGGGGTAAAATGCACGGTGTATGGAGAATGAAAATTACCCTCAAAGGTCTTCCCAGGACCTTCGATAGACTGTAAGATTATTTGCAGATGTTACCAAGTTATACACATGTTCAAAGACAATTATCAACTAGCAAAGTATGGAAAAGGGATTACCTCAGACCTCTGTATGGATTTGTTTGGAGATCACAATGCAGCCAAGCGGAACTCCCTTAAAGCCGGCTCCATATCAATTCTTGCACAAAGAAGAGGCAAACACAATCACTACATACAACCTTGAAAACCAATATATGAATACATAAAGAACATATAATTGTATACAACTAAGCTACTCATATAAACAGGTATCGAATGAACAACTTAATGAACTATAGTACCGACACCATAGAGTAGGGAACACAACTGCAGTTCTGTATTAATAACGGAAGAGTGATTACAACCATCTGTTGTATCAGTCTTCCTTTGCCTCTTCCGCTTCTCTCTCTCTCTCCCTTCTTGCCAACTTCTTAAGATATGAGACAGTTCTCAACAGCTAAGTAGGTTATCCTTTCAAATGCTCTGACCCCTTTCACAATGACCCTCTCATTGCTTATGTAGCAATCGAGTTATGGTTGCCAAGTTCCTCATAGAGTTCACTAGGGCAAAAGAAACGAACTTGCCCTGATTTTCAACTCTTTCCCATTTTCCTCCTTCGTTCAGATTAGAATTTATCCAAATAGGTCGATTTTGGATGTTTCCTTGCTTTTCTTGAGTTATTTTAGTAACAAATATCTAGATATTTGTGAGTCAATTTGTTCCTTTGACCCTTGTAACTACATCTAGTTTCACTAACGTTGTCCCCTCCCTAACAACTTGAGTTAGTAGGGTCACTAACACACCCTTAGGCTTGGTAACAAGCTCTATAAAGTAGGTTTTTAGTGTGCAACCAGCGTTAGTGTGGAATTAGGGCCTATAATTGTGGTCTTTGATTCAATCATCATGTCTTTCCCCTCTGAGTTGATGAGGAGGTCATTTTTTTGTATAACATTAGTTGCTGCACAGTTGGTAGAATGAAGGACACCTGCATCTTCCCCTCTTTGATGTCAAAGGTTGACATCAATCTACTCTGACCTGGAGTAGAAAGTTTGAAATGTTGAGCATATGTCTCAGCTTTCAACCTTTCATTCCTCATTTTTATCTCTTTGAATCTGTATTTGATACTTTTATCCCGGTCTGCTAGCCTACTGAAGGACGAGGTCTCTACACTCGTCTCTCTCGGTATCATCTGGGTTCCTAAGGATGATGGGGGTTGTGTTTCCTCTGAAGGAACAATACCTTTACTCCTTTCTGGCTTAGAATTAGTTATTTCAATTGAGCCATCAGTGTCTTCCTGCTCTGACACAAGATTGAGTCTAGGCCTTTTGCTTTGGCCTCTTTCATATTGAAAAGTGAAGGCTTGTGTCCCTAAACTTGATCCTTCCTCCCTGCCCCTTTTGGGATTTTTCTCCTCATTCAAAGGAGTCTACATGATAGGGGGAGTGCTCATTGTCCCTTCCTAAGGTGGTACCTGCAGAAATGAATTTTCATCAAGTTGCTTTTCTAGATCTAATAATGTGTTTTCCACAACAACTTTAGTATTGTCCCTATCCTCTAAAGTGTTTTCCAACCATTGCAATTGGTTGGCATACTTTTCTATCTCAGGGATGCAGTGATGGATATAGGGAGCCATCTTGTTTTTTTACCTTCTTTTCCAGATGAAATCATAGGGACCATATCTCCATATGAAGCTTTGTTTTAATTTTAATCTATAAAGGATCAAGTCTACCTCCTTTCCAGCTTCTCTGCTATTACAAATAAAAGGACCCAATTGGTCTTTGATCTTGAGCTGGGATTTCCTTTTGGCTGAGACAAAGTTTACCTCATCTGAATTTATTATATGCCTGTAGTACTCCAGGGAAAATAACCTCATTGAGAGGTATTTAGGTAGTTTGTATGGGGCAAGATGGCACCCATAAATCCTTATTTCAATGTGGTTTTGGTACAAATACCAATCTCCCACCTGATGATTGATGTTTAGATGAAGGACTCTCCTGATCTCAGAACTCATTCTTGGTGGAGGGGTTCCACTGAGCATGGTCATCACATGATGGACAAAGGAATCTATGAATTCATTGTATGAATAGGGCGAGGAATATTGATGAGTCAATGGGTCTAGAAGATGACTGATCTTGGTTGGCCCTTGGTGTCCAACTTTTTCAAGGTAAGTGGGAATTTATCTTCTTGGAAGTAGAGGAACATGTGGTATACTACTGAGGAGTACTTGAAAACCCTTTCATTTCCCATTCTTGTGAATTTCTCATGCATTCTGTCAGCTATGAATGTGGCAAAGTCATAAATAGTTGCAGGAGGCTATCCTGGGGTATAGATGGACATGAAATCCAGGATGATTTCATCAAATGTACTCACTTGTGGAGTAATGCAAAACATAGGATATCATTGATACAATATTTCGGCCCCAAGGAGAAAATATAGTTGCTACATATGGAGGGGTGTCTTTGGGGGTATACTTCTCTTCTATGATGAAGGTTTGGATCGATTGGGCCAATCTTGCATAGTTGAGTTTTGGATATAAGTCTAACAGGTCTCCAATTGAGAGGGGAGTTAGGTTTGGCCCTGGTTGGAGCTGCAACATCTCATTGATGGACTCAGGAGTGATGGTAAAAAGGAATTTCTGGTCATGAGACATGATGGTTCTGTGAGTGGGGACATAGCAAGCATAGCACATATGTACAATTTCGGGAAAAATGTGGACTTGGGCAAACTGGTACTTGGGAAAATTTGACTCCTAAAGGCCAATTTCATCAGCATGGTTCATGAACTTGTCCCTACTTTGGCAATGTATTTTGAGCAGGAGTTGTATGACAGTGGTATTTTTTATCTGGAAATCTCTATCAGCTAAGGGAAGGTGGTCCAGGTCTAAATGGGGTGCGGAGATGGGTCTCACATTCAATGTAGTAGGGGCAGCCATAATTCAGTTCTTGTGGATTCAAATTAGGCTTGCTCATGGTTGAATTGGGGTTTCAGAGGTAGTTTGGCATTTTCGGGGTTTGATTATATAGTAAGGTGCAGTATGGAGTCTATTGGAGTAATTTCAATTACTTTTAAGTTTAACAAAATACTTAATTACTGGTCTAACTTGAAATTGACAAGGCACTTGGGGAATTCAAGTTTAAATACCTAAAACTGAGGCAAATTGACTTTGAGCAGGGTAACTGATAGCTGCAATTGGTTGAAGGGTGCTTATGGAGGCTACACGGTTGATTGGGTGGTCTGTGGCATTTTCTGGAGAAAAATTTTCACGTGGGTTGATGGCTTCGATGTTTCGTAGGTGTCGTGCATGCGTACAGAAGCTTCTAGGTGAAAATTCGGTGAAAAAGAGATTTTTGGTGCTTTTTGGATTTTATATGGAAAAAATGTTTTTTTGGCGGGTACGAGCCAATAGTGACTGATTTGTCATGTAGCGGGGAGGCGGTAAGCAATTAATTTCACATCTCTTATGGGCACTAGGTGGTATTTGGGAGGGGCCGCCCGATTCCACTCAGTGACTGACACGTTGCCAGGCGGTCTCGTGAAAAACAACCTTTTCGTGCATGTATTGTTTGGCGAATGATCCTGCCCGAAATGGTTTCTGGGGCATTGGATCTGAGCCTTCAGATCAGACAGTGGTCGGGGGCACAATTGCATAGGGAGGTTAATCGGGGGCCCAATGTGCACTTTAAATATGGAAGTATCAGGATTAATGGTGGATTAAGGCAAGATTAGGCCATCGGGGTTGTTAGCGGAGGGCTTAATCAGGGTTTTACCTAACTTAATCATAGATCGATTAGTTAGTGGGTTTTTGTTGGGTTTGATGTATCTTATAGTTTATATTTAAACTAGGGTATAAGGATAAGTTTATATAGGAAATTAATATATACAGGAAAAGGGTTATTAATTGGAACTAATATATAATAGTTAGAAGTTAATATGAAAAACATCGGAAATGAATAGCACTAAGCATAATGTATTTTCTGTGATTTGTTTGTTTTTTGCATATATGCATTATAACTTAGGCTAAAGTGTTTTTGTGGGTTTTTTATATGAAAGGGGAATTTACATGGGGGTGATTACTTTCCCTAGGAAAATAATGTTTTAACCTTAGGAAAAGGGGTTTTATTAGGGAAATGAATGAAATGAAGGAGGGATGAATTTTTATGAGGGGAATTTGGTACTTGGTATCCATAAGTCATTGAGCCGAGGGCCCGGTCCCTCCAGAAGTCACATAAATGCTCTAAGCCCCTTTGACTTTGAGTTTTTTAGTACTTAGAAATTTATTATGGGAAATTAGTCAAGTAAATAGGTAAAACCAAGGGGGTGTTAATCAATTGACCTTGAAATCCATTTTCATGCTTGATTGACCATTTACATTTGAAACCTATGATGAGATGATAAATATGCTTTTTACCCTATTATCATATTTCTGCAACCTTTCTTTTACTTACCCATCTACTTGTCCTACCATTTTTTCTTCACTTTATTAGCGTGCATTTAGACTAGTAAACCCTTATCAAAACAATTTCTTTTCTTTTCACAAAGAAAACTATCTAATTCTATCACTATATCATCCAAGGGCTCAGATTAAACTGATGAAGTCCTTTGATTTTACTCTACCTAATCTAATGATCTGCCAATATTAAACAGTTTGGTCATATTTTATTCTCTAAATATCAACATGAAATTTAAAGCATGGTATAATCAAGATTAAATAGTTTGATTACCCTAGATCGTGGCATGAATCAGAAGCTACACACAATCATTATTTTACATAAAGTAAATAGTAGTGGAATTTAGACTTGCACACGTTCCCGGTCTCTTTTTGTTTTTTGGGGTTCATATTTTTCACTTTTTTGGACCTTTTTCTTTATTATTTTTCTCCTTTAATATTTCTTTTAGGACATACCCTCTTTTCATTTTTTATTTTTCAATATGGAAAAAATTTGCAGAAAGCAAAGGTATGTACATATTACAAGGCTTAACCTTAGCCATTCAAAATTATCTCCTATTGGTATAGGAACCTAATAGAAGCTAAGATGGACGATGTGGAAGCTAATATGGACGATTTGAAGACATATTTGAAGACAAGCATGGAAGATTTGAAGACAGATTTGACAAAGTTTCTACAAGAAATGCTTACTAATGGCGAAAGGGTAGTAAAGGAAACTCATGATGAGAACAACATAAATGTTAACCATGATTTCATAGACTCTACTACTGGATCGAAGAACCACCATGTTCCAAATATTGATATGAGGAAATTTGATGGCAAGGATCCCGGAACATGGATACTATAGATGGAGCAATTTTTCAATCTCCATAATGTGCAAAACACACAAAAGGTACGCATTGCAACTTTATATTTGGAACCAAATCAGTTTGTATGGTATCGATGGCTTTGATATCATAAACAAATTGTCACTTGGGCTATTTTTACGGATGAAATGATGGCACTTTATGAGGATACAAAAAGCAACACTTTTTTTAGCCAATTGATAAATCTCAAACAAAAGGGTTCAATGATGGAGCACATTGAGGACTTCCAAAAATTGAATATAAGGGGAAAAGATATTCCAGAGGAGCATAGGATTGATGTGTTCATAGGGACTTTAAAAGATAACATCCAACATGAGGTTCGCCTTTGGGAACCAGATTCATTGGAGAAGGCATTCAGGCTGGCAAGAAAAATGGAAAGAAAAATTATGGAAACAAGGAAGCCTACCACTCATAATCATAAAGATGGAAGTATTGTTGCCCCTAGCCATCCACAACCTACAAGGTTGACACCACAAGAATTGGAAGAAAAAACAGCAAAAGGGCTTTGTTACAGTTGTGATAGCAAATACACTAAAGGTCATAAGTGTGCCGAGAAGAAATTATTTTACATAGATTGTGAATAGGAGGAATAAAAGGAACAAGAAACGTCAAAAGAAGAGGATATACACCAGGAAAAAACCCTATAAAAAGAAGAAATGAATCTGACCATATCTTGTAATACATTGGTTGGAATTACCACTCCTCAAACTATCAAGATAGAAGGGCATATCAAGAATAAAAAGGTAATAGTGTTGATTGATTCAGGAAGTACCCATAATTTTATTCATTGTAAGATAGCCAAGGAATTGAATTTCTCCCTATATCTCGCACCAGAGTGTCAAGTGATGGTTGCAAGTGGAGGAACCATAAATTGCTCAGGAAAGTGCCATAATATCAAGCTATCTACGGGAGAATATGTATTGAATAGCCCAATGCTTTCCATTCCAATGGGTGGTGCTGATGTTGTACTAGGACTCTAATGGCTACAATCCTTGGGTACAGTAGCTTTTAATTTTCAAGAACTTTTCATGAAATTCTCTTCAGAAGGAAAGGAAGTTGAATTAAGGGGTATCACAGGGAGACCGGGAAAAATAATCAGCTCTAATGGAATTGGGAGTCTCAAATACCTTGGAATGATTGTCCAAGACTTTTTGGAAATTTGGAGAAATGGATTATTTCGATGTGGGAACATCTAGTGGAAATAATTGTGCAATTATGCCTCGTTGTTCTTTCTTTAGAAGATTTTTAATTCCGTTAGAGCTGATTATCTTTCCTGGTTCCTCTGCAATACCACTTAATTCAAATTATTTTCCTTCTGAAGAGAATTTCATGAAAAGTTCTTGAAAATTAAAATCTATTGTACCCAAGGATTGTAGCCATTGGACTCCTAGTACAACATCAGCACCACCCATTGGAATGGAAAGCACTGGGCTATTCAATACATATTCTCCCATGGATAGCTTGATATTATGGCACTTTCCTGAGCAATTTATGATTCCTCCACTTGCAACCATCACTTGACACTATGGTGCTAGATATAGGAAGAAATTCAATTCCTTGGCGATCTTACAATGAATAAAATTATGGGTACTTCCCGAATCAGTCAACACTATTACCTTTTTCTTCTTGATATGCCCTTCTATCTTGATAGTTTGAGGAGTGGTAATTCCAGCCAATGCATTACAAGATATGGTCGGATTCATTTCTTACTTCTCTAGGGTTTGTTCTTGGTGTATATCCTTTTCTTTTAACGTTTCTTGTTCCTTTTCTTCCTCCTCTTCACAATCTATGTAAAATAATTTCTTCTCGACACACTTATGACCTTTAGTGTATTTGTTATCACAACTGTAACAAAGCCCTTTTGCTCTTTTTTCTTCCAATTGTTGTGGTGTCAACCCTCTAGGTTGTGGAGGGCTAGGGGTAGCAACAATTCCATCTTTATGATTATGAGCAGTAGGCTTCCTTGTTGCCATAATTTTGCTTTCCATTTTTCTTGCCAACCTGAATGCCTTCTCTAATGAATTTGACTCCCATAGGCCTCCAACCTATTCGTGATCATGATCATGCTATCAATTTGATTCCAGGAAGTGTTCTTCCAAACATCAGGCCTTACAGATATCCCTGTGTCCAAAAGAGTGAAATTGAACGTATGGTTGTAGAAATGCTAGAGGCTGGTATAATTCAACCTAGTCAAAGTTCTTTCTCTGTTCCAGTAGTATTGGTTCAAAAGAAGGATGGATCATGGTGCATGTGTCCAGATTATAGGGAGCTCGGCAAGCCCACTATTAAAGATAAATTTCCCATTCCTATCATTGATGAATTATTGGATGAGTTGTATGCATCAATTTACTTCAACAAGTTGGAACTTCGTTCAAGATATCATCAAATCAGAATGAAGACTAAAGACATTCCGAAAACAACATTTAGAACGCATGAGGGTCATTATGAATTTTTGGTCATGCCTTTTGGCCTTACTAATGCACCTTCTACATTTCAAGGTTTGATGAATTCCATTTTCAAACCCTTCCTTAGAAAATTTGTGTTAGTATTTTTTGATGATATACTAATCTACAACAAGTCTTGGAAGGATCATGTCCAACATGTTGACATGGTGCTCAAACTATTGGAGGAGAAACAATTATATGCAAAAATCTCCAAATGTTTCTTTGGAGTACAAGAGGTGGAATATCTGGGTCATATTGTATCCCATGAAGGTGTTAAGGTAGACCCTAGCAAAATTAAAACCATTAAGGAATGGAAAATCCCCACATCCATAAAGCATCTACGAGGATTTCTCGGGTTGAGAGGGTATTATCGCAAGTTTATTAAGAATTATGGGAGAATAGCAGTACCTCTAACAACATTATTGAAGAAAGATGCATTCTCATGGACTCCAAAAGAAACAAAGGCCTTTGAACATCTTAAAGAGGTAATGTGCCAAGCACCATTCTTAGCTACACCAGACTTCACAAAAACCTTTATTGTGGAATTTGATGCCTCGGGAAATGAAATTGGTACTATTTTAATGCAAGAAGAAAGACCCATTACTTTTGAGAGTTGTCCAATCAAAGGAAAGTATTTACACAAAGCTATTTATGAGAAGGAAATGCTCGCAATACTACATGCACTTAAGAAATGGCGACCCTACCTAATGGGAAGACACTTCAAGGCAAAAATAGATCATGATAGTCTTAAATACTTTTTAGAACAAACATTATCTTAAGAAGAGTAGCAAAAATGTGTCACAAAGATGTTGGGCTATGACTTTGAAATTATCTACAAAAAAGGGAAGCAAAATGTTGTGGCAGATGCACTCTCAAGAAAGGATGAGGATGTGGAAGAATTTCTTTGCACCATTTCTATTATCCAACGAGATTGGATAAACGAAGCAAGGGATGAATGGAATAACGATGAGGAAGTGTGGGCACTCATTCAAAATATACAACAAGATCCCAGTACATCTGATACATTTAGCTGGAAAAATGATTCATTATGGTACAAGGATTTGTTATACCTATGTAAGAATTCCCAGCTCAAACAAAAGATTCATAGGGAATTGTACACATCTCCCTTAGGAGGACACTCAGGATTTCTAAAAACCTACCACAGGGTTAAGAAGGATTTTTTTGGGATGGACTTAAATCATATATTCAAAAGTTTGTGGCAGAATGTTTGGTTTGCCAACAAAATAAATTTGAAGCAATTAAGACCCAAGGACTATTGAAACCTTTATCGATTCCAAGCCAATGTTGGGGGGAGGTTTCAATGGATTTTATCACAGGTTTACGCAAGTATGAAGGAAAGAGTGTTATCATGGTGGTAGTTGATAGACTTACCAAGTATGCACACTTTTGTGCATTATCTCATCCATTTAAAGCAAGTACATTTTCTACTGCATTTATGGAAACAATTCAAAAACTACATGGAAACCCAAAGATTATTGTAAGTGACAAAGATCCCATTTTCACTGGAAATTTTTGGACAAAATTATTTTCTTGTCTTGGTACTCAGTTAGCTCATAGCTCATCTTATTATGCTCAATCTTATGGGAAAACTGAGATAGTAAACAAATGTTTGGGAGGATATCTTTGTTGTTTTGTATCTGATAAACAGATACAATGGGTCAAATGGTTACCTCTGGCTAAATGGTGGTATAATGCTTCCTTCCATACTGCAACAAAAATTACCCCATTTATGGCACTTTATGGATATCATCCACCATCCATCACATCGTATTTAAGAGAAAATTCTAAGGTTCAAGCAGTGGAAGATCACATCGAGCAACAACAACAAGTTTTCCAACTCTTAAAGGATAACTCACCTTGGCGTAGAATAGAATGAAACAACAGGCAGATCAACATCGCAACGAAAGAAGTTTTGATGTAAGTGATTGGGTATTCTTACAGCTACAAACATATAGATAAATGTCTCTCAAGCAGGCTAAGAAGGATAGCAAATTATCACCAAAGTATTATGGTCCGTACAAGGTGTTGCAAAAGATAGGTACTATGGCATACAAATTGGAGCTTCCTGCAGCTTCCCAAGTGCACCCAGTTTTCCATGTTTCATGCTTAAAGAAGGTTATAGGTGACAAGATTCCAATTCAAGCAATATTGCCAGAACTTGATGAGGAAGGAAAAATCATATTGGAACCTGAAGCAGTCAAAGAAACAAGAACTCGATAGCTACGAAATCGATCAATTCCAGAGTATCTCATCAAGTGGAAGAACTTACCCGTTGAAGATTCCACATGGGAGGATGAGAATTACAGAAGCATCTAGAACTACTCAAGCATTGAGGACAACAATTTTTTGAAGGAGAGGGGCATGTTAGGTCCCTATAATACTAGTGATTCCCCCATTACTACTGTCATTATATCCCTTATTGTTATTATTGTGCCCCATGGAATCCCACTATTGTTATTTTTGTGCCTTTATATTATTATTGTTAGGTCGGCTTGGTTATATTGTGACCCCTTAAACTCCTATATATAGAAGGGAGGTTTTGTCATTTGTATCATCCAAGAATTTTTCATTTGTGTAATGTAAAGAGGTTTCCCCCTTGAAGAGGTTGAATTCTAAGGTGTTGCTCTATCTTTTCTATCTTTTTGTGAGCTGGTTTCATAATAAGAACAATGGTGGCTACATTTGAAGTTTCTTTACACTTGACCCTGACCTTCTATCTAGTTAGGTTAGGTTAGGATTAGGTCTATTTGCATTTAATTTTTCTTTGTACCCTCATTCTTCACTTTCTCTCCTTTAGTCTTTCCTTTGTTCTCACTTTTGTCTAACATGTTGTTTGTAAGCTTAGTTCCCATTTTCTTTGTTCCTTTCTCTTGTTTCTTCATGTCTTTTACTTCTTGCTTTTGTTTAATAAGAATCTACATGAAAGATGTTTATTTTGGCTCAAAAGACGATGTGGTAAGCTTGAAAAGGGAATTTGTGATGCCAAACAATGCTTGGTTAATTTTTTATCCTCTTCTTTATTAGGGGGTTATATATCTTTAAATTCAATGATGTCTTTATGAAAAATACAATTCGCTATAGATATAAATCCTACAAAGCCCCTTTTTTTATTAATATCTTCATTATGGCTTAGCCTTGCATTGAATAGTGTTTCGACCTATTGACTCAACCAGATAGAGAAGGGAAAGGAGAAAACTTTAAATGAGCATATTGACTTCAGTTATGTTTCAAATCCCTTAAGGAAGGAACAACCTCTATTGAAAGTTAAATAATTCGAGATCCCTATTCCACCCATGAAACAAATGTTCAATAAATTCTTTAAGAATATATTTCAAATAAAATAATGGGTGAAGAATAGAAAGGCTTCTTGCGCAAAGAGGTGAAGTACGCAACTTTACTGAGGTACTGAAGAGGCTTGCTGGTAGTGAAGTGATGCTTGTGATTGCTTGAGGTGACTTTTCCATGGTACTGAACAGGTTTTTTGGAAGCAGAGTAAGACTAGGGAATGTAATTAAATTTGATTATCAAATCTTGGTACACTTATTATCCTTCTCTCCTATCAAAATAGTTGACGTATGACAAGGCTTACGTTGATGTGTTCCAAGCCAGACAAGGAATAGAAGAGACTATATCTTTAACGAGGATAAGTGGAAAATTCAAGGTAATCTACATGTCAAATCGATACTTCTTGAAATACTGAGACCTTGCACTTAAGGATTAAACCTAAAAAGAGAAGCTTCAGTTATACCATTGTGTCACCAAGTGTTGACGTTGTGATCAACACCCTCCAAAATTTTGCTTACACTTTCATTTTGGAGCCTAGTGAGGATCTTGCGATCTATCATCCCATGTTCAGTTCATGGTTGAAAATGTTTTACAATATGTTTAAGTCTTCTTATCATGTTCTAATTGTCAAAGTGACTTAGTTCTTGTATTTATATTTCAGCGAGTTTTATCAGCTGTAGATTTTGTGCACCTTCACATTCACAAGTGTCACTTTGAATTTTGTGCTTCTTTTTCTTGCTTGCTTTTACTTTAACATGCGTCATTTTCATGTTATCCTCATTTTGGCATGTTTCGCATTCAATTTCTTTAGCCTTTTCCAATGTTGTTTTATCATTTTCCTATTGTTGCAGCTATCATTTTTTATTGTTTTCACTCCTACATGTGTTGCACCTTTTCACATCACTAGAGGTAGTTATAACACGCACTTCTACATTAGATGGTATTAAATATCATAAGAATATGTGTTAGACACATTCTCATAGTTGAGCACATTTTCTCATCACAGTCAAAGCTTGTGTCTCAACTTGTGTTCTAAGTGTTGTAATTCTACGTTTCAACAGTCGCACGTGGAAACATGTGTCGATTTGTTGCCATTTCAAGGTGTGATTGTTTTTCAAGAGTCTTGTGAATTCTTTTGGCTTATATTAATGGAAATTATGTGTGTGATCTGTGTTTGAGTCTTGTTTAGATGACTTTCCCTCTCTTACTATACTGGTCTCACATTTAGCCATTTCAGAGCTCTTCTTGGTCCTCCTACCGAGTGCAAGTTATGTAAACATTGGCCTTTTTACTATGTGATGATAACAACCTATTCCCAAGCTTCATTTAGGCAATCTTCCCTTCCCATGATTGTGCACTAATTCTATCTCAAGGTCATCTCCTAAGGTGGTATATTTAGAACCTTCGAAGCATGGTCACCTAACTCTTGTTTGTTGTATAGACTCACTCCATTGAGTTTTGATCACCTTTGCTTGCATAGCGCATAGATCACTTGTAGTGAATAGCAAGAACCTCTTCCATCCCCTTGCAAAAGAAAACTACACAATGCAAAGGTCCACCTCCCCTCAACATCTAGTGAGGACCCTTCTAGGAAAAGTGACTTTATATTTTGTTGTTTTCCTTAGAAAACTACATAATTTTACTTCCCTTTAAGCCTCCTCTTCCTTCCCAACGTAGGGCATAGTTTAAATCAGTAGTGACTCAACTCTTAACCATTAGACTTGATTAATACAAATAATATTGACTTATATCTCTTCCTCCCAGTACATGGCATAGCTCCAGTGAACAATGGAGCTTCCCTTTAGTCTTGCTAAGGAAAAATGTGTTATTCTGTTAGGGATTTTCTATGTCATTGGATTCCCTAAATTAAATCGTCAACCGAAGTTCGTAAACTTCGAGTTGCACTACATTCTGATTCAGGTTCTAAACAACTTAGTATAGCATTAAGTACGAAATGTTCAATCTCTATATCTAATAATTATAATCTCAAAAGCTAAAGTGAAGAAATCTATTTCATTCTAATCTATCTCATTCAAAATCCAAGCCACTATTCTATTTTAAATATAACTTATTTAACTCAAGAACTATATTCAAAAATGAAACTGACAACTATCACTACTAATGCTCTCAAATCAATCTAACAATAACCTAATTCAAAATCATTCCATTAACTAATCCCAGGGTTCTATGAATCAAAGGCAATTCAATGATAACTCAAGCCAGTCCCTATTTCTTAATTCAACACACTTAACTTCAAAAGCCAAATCTTACCTTTCTAATTAAGATCTAATCCAAATGAATTCAACCAACTTTAACTAAGCACATAAATTTCTATGAAAAGGAACAAGTATCCAGTGATCTATTCAAACAATGATTACACTATAACTCAAATAAATCCCACACATGAAATTGAAATGACTATGTTGTAAATGACATACAATTCCTAAGATGTTAACACACAACCTATATAAATAACACTTTGTCTCTATTGGCTGTGGAAATTCCACACAAAGCGTAATGTTACAAGAGCCTCAGGTCACTGGTATACATATATAGCCATAAACATATCTCAATTTAAAACAAGAGATCAAATTCGAAACAGGACAATTTGTTTTCTGGAGAATTCGATTTAAATAAAAAAGTTCCATTTTTAACCATTCACAGCTTTAAAAAGTATAATTGTGAAATTGATCATGTAGAGGAGATATTTATAACAATGTCCTCATCTCATAAAGACTCAACAACAATATACTCGTTGTTCTTTTCTAGATTTATGAAAATATATTAATAGCTTAAGCACGTAATGGAGTACTGGAATTCTCAAAACTATCTAACAAAATGATTTGGAAATGAAACACAGATCCACTTACTAAAGCAAAACACATTCCTACATACTACAATGGTTACAGGACTCGATTCTAGGTCGTGGTGGTCCCTTCCCACTTTTCATAGTAAGTCTTAAGCTAAATTAATACCTTATGAATAAAGAGACATAACAAATACATGAAAATAGAAGTCAATGAAATAATTATATTAGAGTTTCAATAAAACATCAGTCCAATAGTTCGATATTAACCAAACATAATCAAGAATTTGTGCCACAATCTTGTTTAGCCTAAGCATATATTTCCTTCTACAAAGATATTCATGAGTAACTTTTGCATACAGAAGATGAGGATTTTTAAAGAGTTCAGCCGATGAAGATGGTTACAGTTGTTTGACTGAGAAAAGTAAAAATATAAAATCAGAACTAAGTTAAGCCATGTGAAATCTCCCAGATAGATTTGTAGAGATTGCAACCGAACATAACCCGGTTACAACACCATCGATAAAACTGATTACATGTTAACAATGAGGAGGCCTATTCTAGAATGCCAAAGGTTGATTGGGTGCCCACTGCTGATTAGAGTACTAAAGGAGGTACAAAACTGAGTATAGGATAGTGGGCTAAAAAACGTCTGCCTATTGCGTTGTTGAGTGATGTGCTAGAGTGTTTTCTGACCTGTCCATGCACTTCAAATGTCTATGAGTCCTTTAAAATATCATTCATAGTAACTCAAAAGTTATAGGTTCATTTATCATCTACTCAAACTAATTAAATAAATACAAAAAATAGTACTTAGCAACAAATCTTACCTCCATTGTAAAGTAGTGCATTTTTATCTAGTGTGGAGTGGTTTTAGGGTACAAAAAGGGTAGAGTAGGGTAAATGATAGTAAAATCCATGCAATAAACTGTGAAAAATAGGTACAAAAATAGGGCCCAACATCCCCCCATGCCAAAGGGAATGCATGCCCTCATGCAGTTGTCCCTTTCAAACTACACCCAATAATAAAAAATTAGGTCATCCCATACTTCAAATTCCCGTCGCACTTACTAAAACTTCCAAACCATGGTTTCCTTTTATTAATGACTTTTGGAATCATCAGGGTTACTCATGGGCACTAAAATTCTTAGCGAGCCTTTGTTGTTTCAGTTTCCAACTAACAAGGCGCTTGTTTCTCTAGATGAGTGCATCATTCTTGGAGACTAAGGATAAATTTCTGTTTCGATATTTTTCATTAACCATCCACACATAGAAAAGCAAGGTCTTATACTTGTGGTCCTTATCCTTCATCTTTGTATTCTTTACTGTAGCTTAGCCACTGGTATTTGTTGATCCTCCTCACCACAAGACGAAGAATTTATGACCAGTGTTGTTTGTTGCTGAGAACTACTTCCCCGTGAGCTGACCCTATTAGTGTTCGACTCTTCTTAGACTTAGACGCTTGCTTCTTCTTTCCTAGATTCTTGTGAGATAGATCTTGTGGTGGTGAACTACTTAGAAGGTCTTGAAAATCATCTATTGGACCATCTCCCTCATGCGAAAGGTCCCATGCTTCCTCATTGGCTCGAGAAGGGCTTTTCATCTCATGTTCCGGAGAAGATAGAATAGTAACAAGCTCTTGGTTTTGATTACTGGAAATAAACGATTGTTGTTTGGAGATGCTTCTTGTGTGTCGTCAACCTTATGATAAGGTTAGATTTTCTGAATCCTTCTCCTTTTGTATTAGTGTAACAGGTACTAATGTCACTCCCTGATCTTCTTTGAAGAGATAATGATGAGCCTCTAAATTAGACATACATTAAGGCCAATGCCTCAAAATTAAAACATAAATTAAGGCCTAAGACCATCCTTTAGCACATTAAACCTATCTTTCTGCGTTAGATAATTTTGTTTTTAACATTAATATATTCATTAGGAAGGTTTATGAATAATTGGATATTTGTGTCTAATATTATTTATTTTTGTGAAATATTATGAGAATATTGGGCAGATTATGATGATTTGGAGGAGGAGATAATTTAGGGACTTGTTCCCTACTACAGGAGGATCAATAATAAATAATAAAACAACAAGATATTATGGGATTATGGCACAAATTGTGGAACTCCAATGATTGAGAAAATCTAGGAATGTGTTCCCTGCCATTTAATGTAGATTCCTAGTATTGGGGACTAGATCCACTAATCCATGGATTTTGGTGGGGAAAGTTTCCTCCATTCATGGGGAATGATTTCTAATTTTTTTTATAAGTACCAAGTCGAAAGTTCCTATAGGGGGGTATTTTCATTAGTGTTATTGTGGAGAGGACTTGTATTTTTGCAGTTGCATTGTATATTCTTGCAGGGATGTAATTCTATTGATGAAATAATGAAGATTGGTGTCATGTTCAGCTTCTAAATCTTTTTCTCCTCTATAGGTCTCTGTGTTTCTTTGGGCTTGGCCATCCCAAGAGCCTCAGAGCCCTTTTTTATCATTTTATTTCCTTCTTTTCATTGTTTATTCACATGCATCTCTTGCTTTTATTTCTTTCTATTTGTGCATTTAGTATTAATGATTTCTTTTTGTAGGATTGAGTTAAATGGTTGATGCAAGTTCTTTTGCAGGATCACAATAATTATTTCATCCTTGGAAAATCTTTGGAAGTTCATAGTAATCATTGATATTCTTCGATTAGTCTTCTTATTCCCAAATCTAGATTTCTTAAACTCCTTTGTGGTAAAGAACATTAAATTTCTCCTATTTTTTACAGCATGCTAATGAGCTTCAATCGAGATGGTTCCACTTGAATTAGATAAAAAAAACATTCCAATTCATAAAAAAAATTACCCCATGTTACACTAAAAAATGTCACCTTGACTACTTACAGTTAGTATGGCTCAAAATCAACAGTCATGCTACCCTCTTAGGCAAGTCTTATGCCTCTGTTATCCATCTCAAACTCAAAGAAGAGAGAAAGTCTTGTAAAAACTATGTTTATCTCTGGGGTCGCAGGTTCTCTCTAGCCTTATCTGCGGGGACGCAGGCCATGTTCACAAAAACTGCGTCCATGGACGCTCTGTATATCAAAGGACAGGTGCGTCCTCCTGTAAAAGGCAAAATGCGCAAGTTTTATCTTGAGAAAGTTACTTGTGGTTACTTCTAGAACATTCTAGAGGTCGGTTTGATGGAATGGATGCGCCTCCAGTTGGTTCATGTATCTCTATTAAGAGGGGACTTATCCCATCAATAAGGGAGCTATCCCACCCATAGAGGGGAATGATCCCATTGATAGTGGACCTGAATAACCTCTTTACAGCACTATAAATGAAGGCATTGAGCCAGAAGGAGGAGAGGTTGAAGCTATACATTTTCTTTGGGTAAATGCTGCAGGATTTAGGTCTTCCATTAGAACCTTTGTGAGGAGAGATTGTCTTTACATGATTCTACTTGGAAGTGGGTGAGCTTTGTCAAGGTAGAGGAAAACACTTGATGGACCCTGGGAGGAACTTGCACAACACCAAGGCCAGGTTGTAAGAGTTTCTTTGTTTCGTTATTAATACAAACTGGTTTATTTTTCTCAATAGCTTGTGTTAATGAGTTATTTCATGTGTTCCTTGGTCTGCATGTTGAATGTATGTTTTATTATATGAAATACAGGTGCTCGGTAATTGTTTGATTGTTTGTGGTTGCAGGAATTGACTTGAAGGAGGAGCTCATCCGGATTGGCAAGGACGAACTACAACAACAGCGTTGGAATAAGGTAAGCCTAAACACTTGTACTTTTCATGTCATAAAAGGTATATTTAGAGAAAGATCATTCCATTTTGTCTTGTTTGTCGCTAGAGAGTGTAAACTCCTAGGGAGGTCAGTTGTGTCAGCCCAAATGACTTTTTCCGCCACGACAAATTGGCGACTCCGCTGGGGATTCCATTAATGGATAAGTCTTTTCCTTTATATGAACTTTGCTTTGTGAAAATCATTTTTATTTTCTGATTTTTGACTGTGAGAAATAGTATTTGGGTGGTTTAGCTGTAAATTTAGTTGCCTTTAGTTTTTCTTCCTTTTTCCAGAAGGACGCAGTCTCTGTGTGCTGCACAGTGCGTCTTTGGACGCGTTGTTGTTGACTGCACAGTGCGGGGCCGCACCTGTGACAACGGGTGGCCTGCGTCTTCCTGTAAAAGTCAAGAAAATTCCATTTTGCTTTAAATTGCTTTTAGATTTTGTTTTTCTTTAGTATTTTCTGCCCAGATCCTTTAGTACCCTGTCAAGAATTCTCACCTGAACTGGTTTTGTGAGCTTTGAGTGTTTTAGTGGATTTCAACGAAGTTTAGACCTAGGGTTTGATTTTTGAATAGGTTCTGTAGTGACTTTGAGCTTAGAAAGTTGTCCAGCCTTAGATATCTCTGGTTAGTCAACCTTCTTAGAAGTCGAGCCTATCGTAAAGTCTCCTTGTTTGAGCAACTTGTCATTTGAGTTGTTTTGGGTCGAATTTCGCATTGCTTGTTGTTAAAGTATTGATTTCCATTTTCAAAAAGAACAAAAAGATTAGAATTTTGTTTTGACTAGTTTTTGGTTCTGCGATAAGCTAGTCCTTGATTCATTCGTAATCAAGTAAAACACCTTAGAATAATCATTGTTAGTTTTGGCCTTGTTAGGATTACTTAGAATAAATTTATTTTTAGCTTGCTTATGAGTTCATTTTCATAGATTTTGATAGTTGTCAAAGATTGCTTTTTGGTTATATTAGTTCTATTTGCTTTATTAAAAGAAAAATACAAAAATATCTTCTTTAAAAGTCTTGTTTCAAGTAGCTTTTTGTTTTTCAAAGAAGAAAAGAGTTTTTTTGTGCATGTAAAGAGAAGTTATGTTTTTATGCTTGGAAAAGAAAATCGAATAGTTTCTTTGATTGTCTTCAATTAAGAAGTTGCTTTTATAAAGATTGCATTCTCTCAACTTTTTAGTTAAAACAATTCATCGAAAAAGCAAAAGTAGTGGATAAATCATCCTAGGTGCATTTTGTAGTGATTTCGAGTCGAGTCAACACACCACTAGTTTCACTTCCATCACCTTTTGACTTAAAGAACAACTTTAAAAGTAACGCTTAAATTAAAATTGATCTAGTAACTTTTATTTTCTAGGGTTCTGAAGCACCAACATAGCTTAGGCTAGGGTCTTGGAGTAGGTGAGTACTTAACTCTCCAAGACTACAAAACCAAACAGTTAGTCTATCTTGAGTAGAACAAATCCAATTGTTTCAGTTACATTCTGGGAAAGCTCCTCTTAAAGGAGAAGCACGAGCTCGTGTCCGAACCAGTGAGGGGATCATTCCTCCCTCGTTGGGAACGACGCCAGGCAGTACGTATTAAAAACGGTAAACCTCGGATTAACCATTGTCGAGGAGCCAGGGGTCACTTATCGGTAAACCTTGGATTACTGTCAAGGAGCCGGTAAGGGGATTGGAGCTTGTTACTCTGCCCTTGCGTGCTGTCGGAGTTTAGACTGTTCCCCCAGGTGTAATTGTTGTGATTGGTAACCTTAGTGGCCATAATATCTAGGATTCTACCCAAGGTGACGGTGGAGGGAAGGTCCCACTGTACCTGGAGCAGACGTCGGCTATACTCACTTGGATTTTCTGGGGGGTACGCTTCACTTCGAGACGGTTAAAGTGGAGGTGCTTGGTCCAGTCTATTCATTAAGCAGGTTGTCGGCGTAACTGTTCCACCCGCCATTTCTGTACTGAATCCTGCGAGGTTGGGCCTAATCACCAACTAGCGCTTTTGGTCCGGAAGATACTGTTTGTGTGTGCTTTGACACTCTAGATTATTTAGGCGTATGCTTCAAATTTGTTTGGTTCTTTAGAAGACTTAGGTGGTTTGATTTGCAATTTTTTACTTTGTTTTCGTGTGTTGTAATTAAAATTTTTAATTGTGGCGGAATTACCGAGACGGTCCCGTCGCATTGCGGGCCAGTCTCCTGAAGTTGTTACTGTGGCCGATTTGTTGAGAAGATCCCGTGAACTTCGGGGTTCACCTCCTCGAGACGACCCCAGTGTTTTAGAAGGTTTAAAGGTCCTTGTATCACCTAGTGGCAGTAAAGTAGGTTCACCAGAAGAAGGAGAGTTTGCCTTGGTAGTCCATCCAGATTACCAAAGTTTAGAAACAGGTTACAATCCCGAAGCTGTTACAGTTTCCGAGCTTACTGGTAGTTTTTCATCTGCCAGTGAAACAGGCGAAGAACCTGAAATTTCCGAACCTGTTACTCCAACTCCTAGTGTTCCTGGTTCACCAAAAATAGAAAGAATTATCACCGAAAATCTTCCTGTTGGGTTAATTGCTATAGAAGAACTTGTTCCAGAGGAAGAAATAGGCGTTTCTGATTCTGAAGATATAATTACCCTTGATTTGAGGGAGCGTGAATCCATCTTTTACAGTCCTCCTAGAAGTGAACCTTGGTACCTTGCTTTAACCAATTTTTTGGACAACTCAGTAGGTTTTTCTACACCTCGTACTCCCTTTCCACCCGGAGGAATTCATAATCCTGTAAATATGTCTGGTCCGTCATCTGTGTTTTCACAAAGTCCTGAATCATTTTTACATGGTGGTCCTTCTGTTCCTGCTGGGTATCAGTCACTTTCTGGTACTTTTTCGGGAGCATCTCCTAGACCCGTTGAGTATGGGTTATTCGTTGGAAATAGTGGTACCGTTCCATTGAGTGTAGGTGAAGTTTATATGATGTCAGGTTCAACTCCCGTTAACCAACCTCAAGGTGGCCAATTACCGCCTGGGGGGCAACCTTCGTTAATGCCTGGGGGGCAACCTCAAGGTACTTCATTCGCGTCTGGGGGGCAACCTCAAGGGTATCAACCCCAAGGGTATCAACCCCAGCCTCAATATGTACCCCAAAGTCAACCTCAGTACCAATATCAACCTCAAGGATGGCAACCTCAAGGATGGCAACCTCAAGGGTATCAACCTCAAGGGTATCAACCCCAAGGGTATCAACCCCAAGATTATCAACCTCAAGGGTGGCAACCTCAAGGTCAAGGTCAACCCCAGTATTCGTATTTACCTCAAGGTTATCAACCTACGGGTCAATACCCTGGTCAAAGTTATCAACCACCTCAAGGGCAATCATATGGGACTGCACCTTACAGTTATCAACCCTATCCTCAATACGGCTATGGATCTCAGTATCCTCAACCTGTTACGAGTCAGTACCCTGGATTGTTAACATGGGATCCTTCACAGGGTCAACAGATGTTGCAGCCAAGTATACAGTCGGCACCTCAAGTAGGACAACCTGCAGTTCCTGGTCCATCCCAGCAACCGCAAACTGTCCAGTCAAGTGTTCAGACCCCTGTAACTTCGGTAGTTACTCAGCCGCCAATTGCACCTGGTACTCCACCTCACACGGCTGCAGCAACTACCGCTACATCTACCATAGCTACTTCTGGAGTATCGGCAGCTCCGGTTTCTACAGTCCCTGTAACCACTCCTCAGACATCTGTACCGTTGTCTGGATCTACGGTCCAAACCACAGTCCAGATGCCTGTAGGACCGCCTGGTACAAGTACGGTTGTTACTACTCAACCTCAATTTGTTCAACCTCCGTACCAGGGACCGTATCAACCTGGGCAAGCTGCCCAACAACCGGCTTACCAGTATCAACCGTATCCTGGGTACACTTATAATCCACCTCAACAACCCCAGTACGGTCCGGTTAATCCTGGTTTTCCAGGAGGATATAATATCCCAAATGCTACTCCTGTTCCTAGTTATCCTGGATATCCTCCTCCTGGGGCTGGTCTTGTGACTCAGAATTTTAGAGATCCTAACCGTCAGTTACCGTTTATTGCAACTTTAGATTTACCCGACTTGACGCGCCTAACAAATGATCCAATTCAATATCAACAGTTCTGGCCGCCAATGCCAAATAAGTTGCCCAGCGATATACCTAAGTTCGAAGGTAAGTCTGGAGAGGATCCATCCAATCACGTGATGACTTACCACCTCTGGTGTGCATCAAACTCCATCTCAGATGATTCCATCCGCTTACGTCTTTTCCAGCGTACACTCATTGGTCTCGCGGCCAAGTGGTACATTGAGTTGCCACGGGCCTCTTTTTACAACTTTAGCCAGTTAGCTACCTCGTTCTTAACTCATTTTCAGTTACCAGTCAGATATGATAATGGTACAGAATTATTAACTTCGCTAAAACAATCGACATCCACGTACATTTCTGATCACATCCATGAGTGGAGACGTCGAAGAAGATTAGTGAAAGTTTTTATCCCGGACCAAATCTTAGCTGAATGGTTTGTAAAATCATTATTACCACGAATTACTGAAGATGTAGCTAAGGCCGGAGTAGTTACTGAGGAGCAAGTCATTGCTCAAGCACAGTACCTTGACTTAGTTTATACTCAGTCGGGTACGTTACACGAGAAAATACCGGATCTTCCCAAGTCAAACCAAATCGCTGCTGCTCCTTCGGGATCTCATGCCGCTGATGGTATGATTGGTATCGTGACTACGAAGAGCAAGAAGAAGTCTTCCAAGGCTTCAACTACTCCAATTATCACTTTGCCTGATTCTCCGACAGGAGAGTCTTCTCCCGAACTGACTGCCGACATTCACGCCGTAGAGTCATCTACGGCCAAACCAAAAAACGGTGGAAAGAAGAAAGGGAAGAAGAAGACCAAAGCAGATAAGGCTCCAAAGGAGAAAGTAGAAAAATCGGAAACCAATGACGAAAAACGCAAACCTCGTTATCCTTGTCTCATTTGTGAAGAAGATCATTTTACGAGAGACTGCCCTCATCGGGCCGAGGTAGTGAAAATCGTTAAAGGTTCTTCCACTCCTGCTGTGTTAAAGAATCCATTTCCCGAGCAGGAAAATAAGATGATAGGTTCTTCTTCAAATGCCAGTGAAGAACCCATTTTGATGATGTCTCATGTCAGGATTGCGACTCGATCGCAAGATTATGGTAGTAAGGCTCCTGTTGATGGTAAAGAAGCAGAATCTTCTCACTCTAACCCATCAACCTCAACTCCTGGTTCCGATCCACTACAGATCGAGAAACCTAACCCAGACTTAGTGATTAAGCCGCCCGCCAAGGGTGTACTTCGAAGGTCTGCTTTCAATCCACATGCGAGAGCAGCCCAGAATTACAACATTGTTGAAGACTTAGCTGTTTCACCTTCAGCAATGTCGGCACTCGAAGTGCTGCAATCATGTCCAGCACAACGAAAATTGCTTTTGTCGGCTATTGGAGCTGTCGATGTTCAGGACCCGAACCTAATGATCTTTGATCTAGAAAATAGTACACCGCGTCTCCCCCATCAAATGGCTTTCCAAATCCCAGTGATAGTCAAAAACAGGCCTATTCATCGGACTGTGATTGATGAGGGAGCTTCTACGTGTATTATGTCAATTCAATGTTGGAGATCGCTTGGTTCTCCTTCATTGAACCAATCCCCCACCATCCTTAAGGCCTTTGATGGCCGTGGGTTCCGTCCGTTTGGTATTCTACAAGAATTGCCTATAGGGGTCGAAGGTAAAACCGTTAGTCTGGATGTGGAAGTGGTTGATGCCCCTCTAGACTACAACCTTCTTTTGGGTCGAAGTTGGTCATATGCTATGACAGCGGTCGTTTCATCGGTCTTCAGAGTCATTAAATTTCCACATAACGGTAAGATCGTGACTATTGATCAGCTGACATACTTTTCATCCGACCCATCCTCTTCCGAAACTATCCAACATGTTGGTAAAATGTCAATCCCTTACAAGGACATTGGTGTAGGTTTAGTCAAAGATTCCGGTTTGCTGGGAACTTTTCCTCTCCCTCCACTCAATGTAGATCCTTCATTTGCAACGATTCATATGATCACGTCAGAAAACATTATTCACGCTGATCCTTGGTATGTTCCCTCTGACTCTGAGCTAGATTCATTCGGTGATGTTATGCCGTTGAGTCCGTATGAAATTGCCTATGAAGCTCTTATGTCTTTTACTGATTTTTCTTCAACCGAACCCGACCAAATGAATGTGGTCAGTGAAGAGTCACTTTTCACATCGCCTTTAGAACGGATAACGTTTCCCGAAGAAGTCTCATCTGACGAACGACTTCGCGAAATCCTAAGTGTAGATGATCTACCATGGGAAGATCTCCATCACAGATCTTCGTTTTTACCTAAGGGTGATGCATTTGAAAATGATTTTTCATCTATCTTTACCGCTGATTATGTCAAAGACGCTCAGGATCCAACGAAACATTCTGATTCCGAGCTGAATTTAGGGAATATTTCTCGTACTGTTCCCATTGATATATCAGTGAAGCCCGGAATTGAGGAGAACATTCATATAGGTGCCGCTTGTACTAAAGAAGAAATCCAAACTTACAAGGCCCTATTCCAAGAATTCCGCGACGTGTTTGCCTGGTCCTACGAAGAAATGCCAGGAATCGATCCTGCCATTGTTGTTCATGAAATCAAAACCTACCCGGATGCTAAACCCATTCGGCAACGGTTGCGTCAGATTCACCCTCGAAAAGCAGCTGCAATCAAAGCCGAAGTCGAAAAGCTGTTGAAAGCAGGTTTCATTTATCCGATCCCGTTAACGGATTGGGTATCGAATATTGTTCCCGTCAATAAAAAACAAGGAACAATAAGAATCTGTATCGATTATAGGGATATCAATCGAGCTTGTCCAAAAGACAACTATCCTACGCCTTATATCGATCAAATAATTGATGATTGTGCCGGAAGTGAGATGTTTTCCTTCATGGATGGTTTCTCAGGTTATAATCAAATCAATATTCTACCTGCCGATCAACCAAAAACGGCATTCATTTGTCCATGGGGGACATTTGCTTATTGCAAATTACCTTTTGGCCTTAAGAATGCTGGCGCTACTTTTCAAAGGGCCATGTCTTATGCGTTTCATGACATCAAGCACATTGTGCAGCCCTATCTCGATGATTTGCCTGCTCATTCTTTACGTCGAGCTGATCACCTTGTCCATTTACGAGCAATCTTTATGAGGTGTAGGCATTATCGAATTCGGTTGAATCCCCACAAGTGTGTTTTCTGTATAGAAACAGGTCGATTATTGGGGTTTGTTGTTTCCAAAACCGGCATTCGCGTCGATCCCTCGAAAGTCGAGGCTATCATCCAATTGCCTCCTCCTTCGAGTTTGCGCCAACTCCAAAGTTTGCAAGGGAAAGCGAACTTTTTACGCCGATTCATCCCTAACTACGCCGAGGTCACTAAAGGTTTTACACGGTTGTTGAAACAGAACGTACAATTCTTTTGGGACGAGATTGCCCAACAATCTTTTGATGCATTGAAACACGCGTTAACCCATGCACCGTTATTGCATCCTCCCAACTACAACCAGGACTACTTCTTATACCTCGCCGCTTCGCATTCCACCATTGGAATGGTGTTAGTTCAAGAAGATGAATTCAAGGCAGAGCATGTGATATATTATCTTAGCAGAACCTTAAATCCAACTGAGTTAAAATATTCACATGTGGAGAAATTGGCCCTGGCAGCCGTTCAAGCTGTCCAGCGTTTCCGTCACTACATTCTTCTCCGCAAAACTACTGTTGTTTCAGATTGCAACCCTATGATTTATATATTGACAAAACAACTGCTAGGGGGCAAGTACTCTAAATGGATTGTCATCCTGCAAGAGTTCGACTTGGAATTTGAAAAGTCCAAGTCTAAGAAATCTTTAGTCTTTGCGGAATTGATGTGTGATTTCCCAAGTGCTGACACAGAGACTGTGGCAGAGGAGTCCATTGCGGACGAATCCTTGTTTCTCATTAGCACTGTAGATCCGTGGTATGGGGATATAATCATCTATCTCCAAACCCAAACCTTTCGGCCTGAAGCTTCCAAGGAAGACCGTCGAAAAATTCGGTTTCAATCCCAGCAGTACAGAATTATTGGAGATACACTTTATCGCCTGGGGGCAGACTTAGTTTTTCGACGTTGTTTAACTCACGAAGAGGCTGAGAGAGTTTTGAATGATTGTCACTCTGGAGCATGTGGCGGTCATATGTCTGGGTATGCCACAGCTCAGAAGGTGTTGCGCGCTGGCTATTTCTGGCCGTCTATGTTTAAAGATTGTATCCTTGCCGTCAGAAAATGCCACAACTGTCAAGTGTTTGATCGCAAGATGCGCGCTCCACCTGCTCCTCTCCACCCTATAATTGCCGCTGGTCCATTCGCCAAATGGGGCATTGACTTTATTACTTGTAACCCTCACTCGGCCGGGGGGCATGCGTATATCATCCTTGCGGTTGATTATTTTACTAAGTGGGCCGAGGCGATGCCTACATTCGACGCGAGCGGCAAGACAGCTGCACTTTTCGTATTCAATCATATCATAACTAGGTTCGGTGTCCCACAAGCAATCATTACTGACCATGGGAGCCACTTTCGAAACGTCATGATGACTGAGCTTACAAGCCAGCTTGGTTTGCGCCACGATAGCTCTACACCTTATTATCCGCAAGCCAACGGTTTGGTTGAATCAATCAACAAAGTTCTAGTCGTCATGATTCGACGGATCATTGGTATCCATCGAACGAATTGGCATAACATGTTATTTTCGGCGCTATGGGCATATCGAACTTCAGTGAAAAATTCAACAGGTTTCACCCCTTTTCAGCTAGTTTATGGCTTGGAAGCTGTGTTACCTATTGAATGCGAAATCCCATCACTTCAAATGGCTGTCGAATTACTTCCAGCTACTTCCGAAGAGGAGAAACGGTTGTTATACTTGGCTAAATTAGATGAGACTCGGCGTGACGCTACTTTAGCTATCGAGACTCACGCAAAACGAATGAAAGCCCAGTACGATAAAAATGTAACTCCTAGAAGTTTTTCAGAAGGAGACCTAGTACTATTATATGATCAAGCAAACGATAAGCTAGGTGCTGGAAAATTCGTTCCCATGTGGCATGGGCCCTACATTGTAAAGCGAAAGCTAGCAAAAGGGGCTTATGAGTTAGTTGATTTTGATGGGGACTCTTTGGGCAAACCCAGAAATGGACTTTACCTAAAGAGGTATTATGCTTAAAATGATGGATGGAGAAATTTTTAGATAGGTTAGATTTCCTTTCTAGCTAGCAAGTGTGTTAGTTCAGTTAGTGTGCTTAGTTTAGCAAGTGTGGTTTTCGTCATTATCCTGGCTTATCTTGGTTTTACTCTTGATATTGTAGATGTCGACGCCTCTCCAAACATACATTGGATTTGCTGATGGTGCTTGTCGTAGTACACGGAATATCTCTTCCGCAGCTTGGGTTATCTATTCACCCTCTGACGAGTTAGTTTCTATGCGTGGGGTAAGCCTCGGTCAAACAACGAATAACATTGCAGAATACAGTGCAGTGGTTGAATTATTATCCGAATCTATTTCATTTGGAATTCGACGTTTGATTGTGAGGTTAGATTCTGAACTTGTTGTATTACAGCTTAATAGAATTTATGCCATTAGAAATCCTGTGTTGTTAAGGTTGTTTTTGAGAGTGCGTCTCTTGGAACGTGAATTTGATTACATTGAATATCAACACATTCCAAGGTCCCTGAATACATTAGCAGATGCAATTGCTTCTCGAGTGTTGGACAGACATTTATAATAATCATGCAAGTAAATTTAAAGACATTTCATCATACATGTTAAACAAGATAAGCCGGTAATAGTGATATATAGATATAAATAGAAGTGTGTCCAAAAAATATATACATCGTCTTCGATCATAGGTTTAACACACCTTATGATCGGCAAAATGATAGTACAAAAAGTCAAAAATGTCACATGTGACTACAAAAGTGACTAGTCAATCACTGGTGGTGCTCTGTATACGATATCACTGCGCGGGCTACCTTGCGCAAAAATCTCCTAAACGGTCCAGGAACCGCGACTACAAAACGTTGAAGCCTGATAGGAATGTCGTCCATAGAAGTCTCAGGTATGTCTACCGTAAGACGATCTAGGTCATGCTCCAACTCAGCTAGTACGTCCGCAGCCGCGTCCTGTGGGGCCGGTGCCGGTGCAGCTGGATGTCGTCTGTCGTAAGGCCGGAGATTGGCTGGACGCTGTGGTCCAACATCTGCATTTTTAAAATTTTACTGTTAGTTTGAGACGATATATATATGAAAAATAAAAAATACATGAACTAGGAAAATCGTGAAAATGAAAGTACCTCTGTCATCCCATTGTTCTCCCTGTGGAAGAACCATGTCCGGATCACCTCTGAAATCCATTCCGGCATATGGAAAGTCTTGTATCACAAAAAGCTGGCCCTCTAGCCAGTCGAAGTAACTGTCCGAGAATCGAACCACTGTAGCACCCTCGTCAGGATGCCGGGCCATCACCGCAACCCATCGAACCAGCTTTGGCTCCCGAGGACCCAAGTCATCAACAGTGAGTTGCTGAGGGATCAGCATAGGAACTCTCTCCAAGGCAAAGCTCACGACTATAGGCCCATATCCAAAGGTCTTAAGTCGCCCGTTCTTTGCCTTGGTCAGTTGGCTCTTCATGTGAGCCGACACAGCTTCGCACCAGTTGAAGATGGTGCCTTGGTAACAGTCAACTGCCATCCGCATTTGGGATCCGGAAGCAATGTGCAAGGCGGCCGCGCCACAAATCCTGGTGACTGTAAATGCAATAGTTCTAAGTTCCGCCAAAGCGATGTGTTTTATCTCCACACCCTTCTTATGGCGAGTCCCACGTCTGCACCACTCCTCGCGGAGATCCTCAAGGGATTGGCCACCCGGCCGGGTCCCCGCGAGGTTGAGTTGCTCACCTCTGTTTGGCAAGCCAGTGAGAAAGTATACATCGGCGGGCTCTATCTCGAGCTGGTGCCCTCCAATGTAGAAACATTGATCCTGAACGTTCCATCGCTGAACCAGCCATTCCAAAAATCTTACCTGGCCCCTCATGCCCGGTATGGTCCAATACTTATACAATCCACATGTTCGTAAAGCATCCAATGAGGGCTGGTGGTTAATCGCAGCCTCATCGTCGTCTACGTGCTCTCTCTCTCTCCAGTCTAGCATGTTTGAAGCCCTGCACACCAATAGAAACAATTAGAAATTAATTTGACTCATTTTGGTGGTTTTTTGATAAGTTTTGGGTTTTGAAATCCGCCCTCGGCGGAGGACGCACCCCGGCTTTACAGCACAGGGCGTCCGGACGCAGCTTGCCTGAAGGCGGGCTGCGTCCCCCGACCTTTTTCCCGTGTGAGAAAAAGTCGGGGGACGCAGGTCACCCGAAGGGCACCTGCGTCCGCCGAAGGGCGCATTTTTAACCTAAAAGCCTCCCAAAAAATGAAACAGGGACAAAAAACAAAAAACTAAACGGATAGAAATGAAGAGGGGGATGTGTAAAATACCTCGGTGAAGCGGCGTTCGATTCCGACGGTCAGATTTTCCGCAGCAACCACGGGAAGTTTTCTTGCCAAAAGCTCCTTTTTCAAACTCCAAAGTCAAACGGTAAAAATGACATGGTAAAAGGTCTTTTTATAGGTTTTTTGGGTGAATTAGTTCATTTTTTACCATGAAAAGATGTTTTTCGATGAATTTTTGCCTATTTTAAGCAGGTATGAGTAATGTGTTGCTTTTGTGCAGGACAAAGGGATTTCAAGGGAAGTTGTAATTTTCACAAATTAAACTATCAGAGTCATCTTTTAAGCCCTTTTCTGACTCCGTAAAACATGAAAAGATCGCCGAGTGTTTCTTTTTCACTCGTTAAAATGGAATTAAAAGACGGTCCCCTTTTAGCTCTTTTCTGACCGTAAAATCAGGAAAAGATTGCCGGGTTTTTGTCGTTTCAAACTCGATAAGGAACTAAAACGACGTGTCTTTGATCGCTTTTTACTTTTCAGGTCAATGACACTATTATGAAAGTACTCCTTGGTCGCAAGATCAAGCGGTTCCCCCAGGTATTATTTTATACTTTTTCGGGCTTGAGGGACACAAACTTACGAAAAAGTTCAACGTGGAGTCTCCTTAAGTTTTTCAGACTCTCTAAAATTGAAAAACACCGAGTTTCTCCTATACTGGACTCGTTAAACTTTTACAGTAAAGGACCTGTTCAATTACAAACGGGAACGAACCACTCCTTCCTAGGGTTCGAATTTAAACTAGGTTGGACTCGTCCGAAGGATGAGCTTATAACCAAGCATATGTTATCCTCCTCAAGCTTGTTAAAAATAAAGAGGTACTTGCCAGAAATGGTGGGGGAAAAGAGAGAAGAATGAACCTATTTGTCACCTTTTGTCTCAAATGAAACTTTATCACCACTCTTGGACACGACACTTTTTGCATTTCATCTGGGTTGGGAAATCTTTTACCTCACAGTTGACTAAATCACTTTGAAAATCTTTAACCGGGTTCAGGGGTTAACTTTGAGTTATTCGTCACCAAACCATTTGTCGTGTCGTTATGTGTTCAAGAGGTCTGCGAGCAAAACTTTCATCTGCAAAATACTTATCATCCATTTGACCATCCCTGAGTCAGTCCTTACAGCAACATTTCTTCAACTTGAACAATGATTTCGTGTTGCGGGCTTGCCTGCAACGAGTCGCTTTCTATCGACATCGACACATTATCTAGAAAGATGACTTAGGAATCGACAGTACCTTGGAGTCTGCATGCATCAATGGCAGGTTTCTCGCCTTTGACGACAGTTTACATCATTGACTTTCGATCAAAGGATTCCGTGAAGTGTTCGACATCAAAGCATCTATTCACATTTCACGGGTTGTACTTGGTACTTTGAGAACCATTGACATTACTGGTGGTCTCTCTCACGCTTGTTAACAGTTCACATCATCGACTGGTAATCAAGTGGTTTCTAACATGTTCGACATCGAATCATTTAATCACATGTTTAGAATCGTACCAATTCGGGAAGTAGAAGTGAAGACCCTGGATCTAGTTTTGTATTTATCCAGGCTGCGAGGAGTTTTGTATTCATTATCTATGTAGACTAATCATAAACAGATGGCTGCGTCCATACTGTGTCTACAAAAAAGTCTATAAAAATGATGTACTGCAAGATCATTCCTGTATCAGAATAGTTAGTCCATTAGTTAAAGTTTTGAATCTGAGTATGGGAATGCCTACCTCAGTGATGATATAATCTTATACATGTATTTTGTGTTGAAAATTGCAGGTTCCGACCAGGGCATCCACAAGTCAATCCTTGAAATGATAAAGCGCTTCACCCTTCCTAGAATTATAAAACACCAATCTATTCCAGGCTTCGCACTTTAGGGGGCAATCTGTTACACTAAAAAATGTCACCTTGACTACTTACAGTTAGTATGGCTCAAAATCAACAGTCATGCTACCCTCTTAGGCAAGTCTTATGCCTCTGTTATCCATCTCAAACTCAAAGAAGAGAGAAAGTCTTGTAAAAACTATGTTTATCTCTGGGGTCGCAGGTTCTCTCTAGCCTTACCTGCGGGGACGCAGGCCATGTTCACAAAAACTGCGTCCATGGACGCTCTGTATATCAAAGGACAGGTGCGTCCTCCTGTAAAAGGCAAAATGCGCAAGTTTTATCTTGAGAAAGTTACTTGTGGTTACTTCTAGAACATTCTAGAGGTCGGTTTGATGGAATGGATGCGCCTCCAGTTGGTTCATGTATCTCTATTAAGAGGGGACTTATCCCATCAATAAGGGAGCTATCCCACCCATAGAGGGGAATGATCCCATTGATAGTGGACCTGAATAACCTCTTTACAGCACTATAAATGAAGGCATTGAGCCAGAAGGAGGAGAGGTTGAAGCTATACATTTTCTTTGGGTAAATGCTGCAGGATTTAGGTCTTCCATTAGAACCTTTGTGAGGAGAGATTGTCTTTACATGATTCTACTTGGAAGTGGGTGAGCTTTGTCAAGGTAGAGGAAAACACTTGATGGACCCTGGGAGGAACTTGCACAACACCAAGGCCAGGTTGTAAGAGTTTCTTTGTTTCGTTATTAATACAAACTGGTTTATTTTTCTCAATAGCTTGTGTTAATGAGTTATTTCATGTGTTCCTTGGTCTGCATGTTGAATGTATGTTTTATTATATGAAATACAGGTGCTCGGTAATTGTTTGATTGTTTGTGGTTGCAGGAATTGACTTGAAGGAGGAGCTCATCTGGATTGGCAAGGACGAACTACAACAACAGCGTTGGAATAAGGTAAGCCTAAACACTTGTACTTTTCATGTCATAAAAGGTATATTTAGAGAAAGATCATTCCATTTTGTCTTGTTTGTCGCTAGAGAGTGTAAACTCCTAGGGAGGTCAGTTGTGTCAGCCCAAATGACTTTTTCCGCCACGACACCCCATTGCATTCGCACTTGATTAGGTTAGGCATTTTTTAGATTTTATAGCTCACTAGTTCTCAAATTTCTAGATTTTCGACTAGTCATGTTTTTCTATTTTTGAGCATGGGTTAGTAGAGGTCCTTTTCAGTGATTGCACTTGGAATGGGGACCTAATACATCCTAGTTAATAATAAAAAAAAATTCATCCAATTTGGATTTGAGTTGCTTGTTTATTTGATGAATTATAGTAAATCTATACATCTTGTAGGAAATCACTGTAGCATCCTGTAGGAAAGCCTGTTTTGAGTCCGATTTGAGAAAAATCATCTTTGAAGCTGGGATTAGGTCTCTACCTGACCTCCATGCCATAAAGACAATTTTAACCCTGTTGCTCCACACTTAGGTCAACATTTTCCTGGTTTTCAAGAGTAGGACTTGATTTCCACTTCTTCTATCTTTAGTCTTACATTAGATCTCATCAATGTTTTATATCATTCTACAAAGTTTTCCTCATGCATGAAGTAGACAGCTAGCTCATCAAATTATGTTTCCTTTAGATAATTGAAATTCTTCTTATTTGCATGTTTTTTGGGTAAATGTCAATGTTTGATGCAGTGCAAGTGTTTTAGGAGTACAAAGAGATTTCATAGTCAATAACCATCCCAACTTCATCCACCCATGGTCCTCACTTTCTTTCACTAAAACCTCCCCAATTTCATTATTTCTCAAGGAAACATCTCCAAGCTTTTTGAGCAAATCTAGCCATCTCCCAACTTTGGTTTTGAGTTCTGAAGTGGTCCTAGGCACTCCCTTGCCTCATTCCATCCACCAACCACCTTCCCTAAGATTTCCATCACCTTCAACATCCATCCTTTTTCTCTCGATTGTATCCTGTAGGTTTTTAGAGGATCCTATAGGTTTTGAGGACATCCTGTAGGAAATCCTGTAACATCTTGTAGGAAATCTTGTTTTGAGGTTGAATTGAGGAAAAATCCTCTAGGAAGCAAAAAAAGGGTCTCTACTTGTCTCCCAAGCCTTCTAACAATTCACCATCATCTCCAATCCACTTGCCACATCACCAAAAGAGATTAGCTTTCACACTCTCACATGAAAAAAGACAAAACGAAAACAGATTTATTTCATTCATTTACATGCACAGGAGTTGAAGGTTTGATGGTTTGAATTTGCATGCTTAGGACAGTAGGATTGCATACATGTTAACTTAGCATTATTTTGAAGCAAAGCCTCTTAGCAGTTAGTTAGAAAATGGTGTGTTTTAGCATTTGATTTCAGTCTCTTTCCTTGTACTTTATTTCTTACAATAGGTTAAAGTTCGATTTCGAACATTTCATTTTGTACAATTAGTTTAGGATTTGGCTTCAGTACATGCACTCCATTACATCATGACAACAAAGTAAGAACACATTGTATGCCACACATATAGTGTCGATACCTCTTAAGTTTGTATGAACCCCGGGTTGATAATTAAAGTCGGTGTCCTTGGGAGTTGCAGCATTCTTGTTGCAATACTGAGGCTCATCACTTTTTGTCACTGTTGTTGGGAAGGTGTCAAAGTATGCATTGTTTTATTCCCTAATTGATTCATTTCTTTTTACTTTTTGCAAAATAAAATAAAAAAAAATGCATTAGGCATATTTAATTTCAAAAGTAGAAAATTGCATTGCATTATAGTTTTCATTCAATCAAAAAAACAAAAAAATTCTTCAACACCAAACCACTCCCCCGATTTGATCACATGGTGCAATAAGAGTCATATCATGATTCACTTTTACAAGTAGAGGAAGTAGAAGAAATGGATGGAGAATATAACAATGAGGAAGATCCTCTCGGATTCCCCATTCAAGATACTGATATCAATGTGCACATCAAGAACATCCCTCCATATTTTCTTCCAAAATTTCATGGTCTAAGGTCAGAGGATCTAGAAACCTTTCTCTTTGAATTTGAAATTGTTTATAGATCTTAAGGTTACTAATTAAAAACTAAAAACCTGAGATTGTTTCCAGCAACATTGAAGGATAGAGCTCTTAAATGGTTCATGAGTTTAGGGACTAATTCAATAAGATCATGGAATGATATGCAAAAGATATTTATAGAAAAATATAAAGATCATGATCTTAAGAAGGAAATATCTAGAATGAATAAAAGATAAGATAAGAACCTTGAGGATCTAATAGAGAGGTTCATGTATAATGTTAAGAGGGTAAAACTACATCATTTAGGATCCGACACACTAAAAACCCTCTTACTTAGAGAAATTAGGGATGAATGGATTGATCTCCTTAATCTCATGAGTAGAGGTGATGTATATCAATTATCATTTGAGGAAATTTGTGAAACATGCAAACACATATCAAGAGGAAGGGCAAGAGTAAGCCAATCAACATCAAGATCGGTAAGTCAAGCTAAACATGGAAATTTGTTTGATGATTTTAAAACAGAAATTCTTAGCAATCTAACAAAACAAGTATAAATGTTAAGAATGCAAGATGAAGGAAAAGAAAATGTTGATATTTGTGTTACAAAATCACATGATGTTAAACATTGTCCATCATTACCAAGGTTGAGGGAAGTTTACCAAGAGGACAATGAAGAAATTCAATCACCAAGCAATGTTATGTATCTCCAAGAGGACCGTGGCAACCTATTCAGTCTAATATGATGCAAGAGCCTAATTCACAATTTCAATCTTATGCACATCCACCTCAAAGTAATTGGAACACACCCTTTCCTTGGCAACATTGGCCATCTCAACCCCAAAATCAATCTTGGCAACGAGGTTGGCAAGGAACTTATGGGAGCCATCCACAATATCCTCAGTACTTTCCTCAATATCCTATTGAAAATAGCAACAAGAAATGCTAAGAATAGAAGTGCTAAAAATAGCACTGCTATAAATAGCAGTTCAGGTACCAGTGTTGGACATAGCAACAAGGAATGAAAAATGTGAGTGCTAAAAATAGCATTTCTATAAATAGCATTTCGGGATGGATTCCAATTTTAGTTAGTCCCTGAACTAAAATTGAGAAGTAAAAATTTGAATTTGATCTTAGGAGTTGTTTGTAAAATAATTAATTAATCCATCTTGAGTTAATTAGTTTTAGAAAATTAAAGATGAAGTCTATGTGAAGACATGCAACAGTTTCTCCATTGATTGAGGAAGTTATCCCTTGATAAAAGGAGATTAGGATGAGTTGTACTTTGAGTTGTAATTAGTTATCTCATTTAACTCAGTTTAGTTAGATTAGTTCTAACCGTTTGTAGAATTAATTGTGAGTTAAGTTAGTTAATGCTTGCATGCATGTAATTGCTGCTCCCCAGATAACCGAATATTCTCTCATAAATAACTCATGAATGTCAGTTCAGTTAGAGACCCAGTTGAGATCAGAGGAAGGGACAGTGTACTATTAGTTGGAGGATTTTTCCTATAAAGGAAACTCATCCATGTAGAAGGAATTATCTCCTTCAGGATTGCACAATTACTACTGAGCCAAGTGAGCAGTGTGAGGTGGGAATTCACACTTATGGAAGCACTGGACCCTAGGAAAAACTACGCAAGGAATAGGAGGCTTGGAGGGAAGAGGTTAAGGTTTGTGAGAAGCCTTTGAGTGTCTATGAGTAGCAGAGGGATTGTAGAGAGAGAAGGATAGCTTGTGAGTTGATTCTTTTTGTAATCCAGACCATTTTCCACTTGTATGATATTACAGAGATTGGGGTTTTAGGCTGAGGCTTTCCCCAGGATTATTATTTTGTGTTCATGTATGATTGGTTTCTCATTCTCAGTTATATGTATTCTTATTGATCTTGCTCATATTCGATTAAGCTTTCGTAAAGTTTGTTGTAAAAGTAGATCTTGTATTTTGCTTTAGTATATTGCATAATCTGTTGATCTACAGTGGGAAATTCTACATGAGATCAGAGCAAAGGTGATCAGAGGATAGAACAATATACAAGAAGGGAGAATTTCGAAGTTTTTGGTTCCTAAATATAGAAATCGAGTTCTTATCACATCTAAATTTCACCAATGGCGTTCAATGGTTTAAGACTCGAATATGCTCTTGGTGGAAGTTTGAATTATATAGCCTGGAAGGATCACATGAAAGAAGTATTAGAGGATAACAGTCTAAAGGACTTCATTGATCAAGAAGTCCCCAAGCTGACTGATGCTACTAAATTAGCAGAATGGAAGAAATGTGTGGCTAGAGCAAGGAGAATCCTTCTGGAGGGAGTTCAAGACCACATACTCTCGAATCTCCATGGGAAGGAGACACCATTTTCGATGTGGAAAACATTGAAATATCTATATCAAAATAGCAGCGATCAGAGGAAGCTAGCGCTGAAAGAAAATCTTTGAAAAATCAATTTTGAAAAGGGCGACACGATCTCTACATATCTTAACAAGCTCACCACCTGCAGGGATGAGCTTGGAAGTGTAGGGATCATGATAGTCGATGAGACATGGCGAGTCTTGCACTCCTCGGTCTTCCTAAGAGCTGGCATAGCTACCAAAACTAGATAAATGGAAGAGAGAATCTACCAAATTGGTAACGAATTTGGTCGGATCTGAAATAGGAGGAGATAAGAGGAAGCACCAGGGATGGTTCTTCATCCAAGGGGGGTGAAGAAAATTGTGCCTTAGCGAGTAAGGTGAAGAAAGGGAAGGAGAAGGATTCTCATCCCAAATCGAGTTCTTCCCATGGCGGGAAGAAGTTTGACAAATCAAAAGTGCGATGCTTTCATTGTCATGAGGTGGGCCATTTTGCTACAAATTGTCCACTGAAGAAATCCAAGATGGGATCCAAGGAAGGATCTGAAGGTGAGGCATTGGCCTCACAGTTCGAGTTGGATTTCACCCTCTTCACAAGCATGGTTTCATCCATGGTGGGATGTGGTTAGGTCTTTGACAGTCGAGCTTCTTTCCACAAAACCAACGATAAGAGTTTTTTCAGTACCTTGGAGGAGAAAGATATCGAGATACTCATAGCGTTGGGTAATGATGAAAAGTATAGTGTCTTAGGTGTAGGCAAGGTTGTTTTTTAGAGGGAGCATGGAGCTCGCATTACCTTGATCGATGTTGTTAGGGTCCAACCCTAACCCCCTTATTTATGTAATAGGGTTGAGTCATAGTTATAGTTAGTTAAAGAGTCAATAAAGCCCATATTAATAATTGTAAGTGGTTGACCCGCATTTAAAGATGGGACAATAGTTAGTTGCAAATGGACCATGGTATTAGATAGATGGTATTAATAAGAACCATGGTACTAACCCATGGTATTGTATGTATGAATCCTATATAAAGGATAGAGACTCCCCTTGAGGAGCGTTGTGTCTCATTTTGTAATCGAGCCTAGCTCTATTGGAGGTTGCCCCCTCTAAGAGGCAAGTGAACATTTCTTTCCTTTCTGAATAATAAAATACATGCTGTTATTTCTTATTGTTCTGTGTTCTGGTTATATTTCTTCGCATATTTGGTATTCTGGTATCTTCTCGCAGGTCAAGAGCATAACAAGTGGTATCAGAGCACTTCCCAGGGCCGTTGGGATCTCCATTTTTAGCATAATTTTTTTTGGCTAGAGACGTGTTCCAGCATCTTTAAACCACCGGATCTATCATTGAGCACATAAACCTGTGGATTTGGGCAGGCATGCACATAGGAAATACCAGAGGTGGTCACGCTTATTGGACTCCCTTGTAACCCCTATGGGTAACCCTTCGAGTAGTAGCGCATTAGACAGAACCGCGCACGGACTATCTTCCAAGTACCCTCTGGGTATATCAGAAGCCCCCTAGGCTCACTTGAAACCTCGCCATAGATAAACTGTCAGTCATCTTGCTGCTAAAGTACACCAAGAACAATAATCAGGTAGATTACTCATGCGTACGATAGGGTAGTCAAGTTGTACGGCTAAGGGTACGGTTGATCCTCCTTGGTTAGTGCCCTGAAAGATTGGGCCAAGTACTACTGTTAGACCCTTATGTATATTACGATCTATAGCACCTGACACTCCTTGAGACCATAGTTCCCTTGTCTCTCTCTCTATCATGCATCATATTTGCTAGACCAGATCTAGTAGGTTTGGTTATGTCGCAGTCGCAACAATTAGATCTGCCATTCAGTCAGATCTATCAGATCCGCCATTCAGATCTAGAAGGTTGGGTTTTGTAGCAGTCGCAACAATCAGATCTGCCATTTAGATCTAGTAGCAGGGGTTCAATCATTGCCACATTCCTACTCATACTCTGCAGTTGAGGGTTTCGCCGACAGATCTGACTATTTGTGTGGCTCCTATACCTAGGCATGATTCTCGCAAGACATTGCGCAAAATTAATTTTTCTGGGAATCGGCTACTACAGTATTCCTAAGTCTGAAACCCTCTTGGGACGCTTATAGGAGACTTAGCCCATAAGAATCAGGTCAATGGGCTGAGCAAGGTGGTACCATTCACTTGTCAACGTCAAAATTTCGAGTGGTCCCAAATTTTTTTCATAGTAACGACAAGTGCACTGGATCTGTGCATGGTACAAACCAGAGCTCAAGCTATGGCCAATGAGAAGATAGACACCCTTGAACAAAAGTTGGAGGCATTAACAAAGAAGATCCAGTCCTTAAATGACACAATCACAAAGGGCAAGTTGGGGGAATAATCGGAGGCATATGATTTTAATGAAAACCTTGAGGGTGAATCTAGCCATTCTCTTCACTTCTAGGGAAACCACAAACAATCCTAGCTTCGACCACCCAAGTTGGACATGCATAAATTTGATGGCTCTCTTCCGGCCATATGGCTATCAAAAATGGAGAAATATTTCACATTGAATCACATTAGAGATGATGCGACTAAGCTAAGTGTGGGCAACCTGTACTTGGACCAAGGAAGATGGCAATGGTGGCAGTGGCATCCATGCTGCTATGCAAGGCCAATGACTTGGCAGATATTCTCAAAATCCCTTTCTGATCACTTTGACCATGAATATAACTTTTTTGATTGTCTTACTAAGCTCTGACAGACAAGCATAGTGCAAGAATATATTAAAGCCTTTGAAGCATTAGCCTTATGCACAGGAGGTCTAGAAGATGAATTCTACTTGGAATGTTTTATCAGTGGTCTCAAAGACGCCATACAAGCCCACGTCCGAATGCACCACCCAGTCTCATGGTTGGCATCTTGCAAGACAGCTCGTGAAGTAGAACGCGCGTTAGTGGTCCAGTCAACTCGTCCAAATTTCATAGCCAAGGGACGCCCCACCGCGACTCCGAGCACCACCCAAACACTTAGGTTCAAAAGGTGTCACCAGTGGAAATGGAGGAAAGAAGAAAGCAAGGATTGTGTTACTACTATGATGAGAAATACTCCCCGGGGCATAAATGCAAGGAACCCAAATTATTTCAAATTGATGCTACTGATCACACTTCATCTGAGGAAGCCCCACCATTTGAGGGACCAGAGGAGGAAGATGAGGACAACCAGTCGGACAATGAGCTCCCAGCTACACCAGAAGAACCAGTTATCTCGCTTCATGCTTTGGCAGGAATTTCTTCTCCCCAAACTCTCAAAATAAGAGGTTTTATTAAGCATCACCCTGTAGTAGTCTTGATTGATAGTGGCAATACGCATAACTTTATCCATCAAAGAGTCGCTGAAGTAGTGCATTTTTTGTCAAAGCAGTCTCTAATTTCTAGGTCCAGATTGTTGATGGGGGGACAATGAAATGTTAAGGTTGCTGTGAAAATTTCAAACTTCAAATGGGGTATTATCACCTAAAGACCCACATGTTTTCCAAGAACATGGGTGGGTGTGACATTGTCTTGGGTGATGAATGGCTCCACAAACTCGGCCCAATCACAATGGATTTCTAGGATTTATATATGAGCTTTAAGCAGAATGACCACACGCATACCCTCCGTGGACTCCAGGCAGGTGCTCCTTCTATCATCAGCTCGCATAGGATGGAAAATTTGTTAAAAAAGGGCCACCATGGAGTTATAGCCCAATTTAATGCCATCCATGCCTTCGAGCCCACTTCTCTTCATATTCATCCTGAGATGCAACAGGTCTTAAACAACCATCTACAGGTCTTTGACAAGCCTCATGAGCTTCCACCATTGAGAGGGGAACATGATCATAGCATTACTTTGGTCCCACGGGCACAACCACCAAATGTGCTCCCATATAGATATCCTTTCGCCCAAAATAATGAAATTGAAAAAATCATCAAGGGACTACTGGAAGTTGGTGTTATTCATCCTAGCATTAGTCCTTATTAATTGCCTGTGGTCATGGTGCTCAAGAAAGATGGGGAATGGCGTATGTGTCCAGACTTCAAGGCCCTCAACAAGATGACGGTCAAAGATAAATTTCCCATCCCGGTTGTTGATGATTTGCTAGATGAACTAAATGGGGCTTAATTCTTTACTAAGCTCGACCTTCACTCGAGCTATCACCAAATTCAAATGAAAGAAGTAGACATTCCAAAGACTGCCTTTCGAACTCATGAAGGCCATTATGAATTCTTGGTCATGCCATTTGGTCTCTCTAATGCACCATCCATTCAGAGCCTCATGAATCACCTACTCAAACCATATCTTAGAAAATTTGTCCTTGTTTTCTTTGATGACATCCTCATCTACAGCCTCACCTAGGAAAAAATATCTTCAACATGTAGATCTACTCTTGCAACTACTTCGGAAGCATAAATTATTTTTCAAATTGTCCAAGTAGTCTTTTGGCATGGAAGAATTCAAATATTTGGGACACATTGTGGGGCGTGAAGGTGTCAAGGTGGATCCCAAAAGATCTAGGAAATGCAGGATTGGCCTCAACTAAATACGTTGAAGAGTTTGAGAGGATTTTTGGGTCTCACCGCCTACTATCACAAACTTGTCCGCAATTATGGTCGCATTGCTGGATCCATCACTCACCTTCTCAATAAAAATTCATTCCTTTGGAATGATGAAGCGCAACAGGCATTTATAGCTCTCAAACATGTCATGTGTTCCACTCCTGTATTGGCACTACTCAACTTCACCAAATCTTTTTTGATTGAATGTGATGCTTCAAGTATGGGTATTGGGGCTGTCTTAATGTAGGAATGTTGACCCTTGGCCTTCACTAGCCAACAACTAAGTGGGACAAATCTGGGACAATCAACCTATGAGAAGGAGTGATGGCCATCTTACATGCAATGGATACCTAGCAACCATAATTATTGGGGCGGCATTTCCAAATCCGCACAGACCATCAAAGCCTTAAATATTTTTTGGAGCAACACCTATCCTCGCCACAACAAAATAAATGGCTAGCCAAAATGTTGGGATATGATTATGAGAAAATTTACAAGAAAGGGCACGAAAATGTTGTAGCGGATGCTTTATCATGCCAATTTGAGGAGGAAAGAACCCTGCTAGCAATCTCTCTTCCCATTCCAGAGTGGATTGAAGAGGTTCACAAGGAATGGTTTTCACATCGTTCGCTCTCCAAACTCATTAATAAATTGCAGGCAGATCCAAATTCCACAACGGGCTACTATTGACAAGATGAGATTCTTCGCTACAAGGACAAAGTAGTGATATCACCAACATCCACCCTCAAAAGTCACATTTTGGTAGAGTTGCACTTATCTCCCACTGTAGGCCATTAATGCTTTCGGAAGACTTATGCTCGCACTCGATGTTGATGCTTTTGGAAAGGCATGAAAAAGGAAATTCTTACTTTTGTATCTAAGTGTGATGTGTGTCAGCACCACAAAGGAGAAACAATCAAATCCCCAAGCACCTTACAGCCATTGCCCATTCCTACCTCAATCTACATAGAGGTTTCTATGGATTTCATTACTGGTCTTCCGATGTCAGGCAACAAGTCAGTCATCATGGTGGTTGTGGACAGACTTTTTAAGTATGCTCATTTTTATGCCCTAACCCACCCTTTTACACCCGCTTTGGTGGATCAATCTTTCGTGGACTAGATCTTCAAATTGCATGGAATGCCCACTTCCATTGTGTCTGACTGTGACTCGATCTTCACTAGTAACTTTTGGCATGAACTCTTCAAGCTACAAGGTACCCAACTACAACTCAGTACTTCCTATCATCCCCAAACTGATGGTCAAACTGAAGCAATCAACTAATGTCTAGAGACCTACCTCAAGTGTTTCACTTCAGAAAAGTAACATCTATGGGTACAGTGGCTACCTCTAGCCGAATGGTGGTATAATACTAACTATCATGCCACCACCATGATGACTCCATATGAATCAGTTTATGGTCAACTCCCCCCTTCACCAACTTCTTATATCCAGGGATGCTCTAAGGTACAAGAAGTGGATCAACTCCTATAGAACCGTGCAACCATGCTTGCCCACCTCAAAGAGAATCTCCATCAAGCTCAAAATCGCTTGAAGCAACAAGCAGACCAACATCGTTCAGAGCGCAAATTTCAAGAAGGGGATCAGTTATTCTTGAGGCTACAACCATATAAGCAAACATCACTCAAAGACAAGGGTTGTCAGAAATTACCTCCAAAATTCTATCGACTTTATCAAATACTTCAACGCATCGAAGAAGTAGCCTACAAGCTAGCCTTGCCACCCACTGCAAAAATCCATCCCATCTTCCATGTCTCATGCCTCAAGAAAGTGGTTGGGAACAATTGCAGAATTCAAATCAGTCTACTGGAATAGGATGAAGAAGGTTCAATTTGGCTCCAGCCTGAATAGGTTCTTGACACACAAGAATGGCACCTGCATGGCCACACGATCAGGGAAGTCCTCGTCAAGCAAAAAGACACCTCTCCAGAAGATGCGACCTAGGAACCGGCCACTGTTCTTCAGCAGTTTCCGTAGCTTCAGCCTTGAGGACAAGGCTATTTTTATGGGGGAGGGAATGTTAGGGCCCAACCCTAACCCCCTTATTTATGTAATAGGGTGGATTCATAGTTATAGTTAGTTAAAGAGTCAATAAAGCTGATATTAATAATTGTAAGTGGTTGACCTGCATTTTAAAAAGGGACCACAATTAGTTGCAAATGGGCCATGGTATTATTAAGAACGATGGTACTGACCCATGGTATTACATGTATGAATCCTATATAAAGGATAGAGACTCCCATTGAGGAGTGTCGTGTCTTATTTTGTAATCGAGCCCAGCTCTATTGGAGGTTGCCCCCTCGAAGAGGCAAGTGAACATTGCTTTCCTTTCTGAATAATAAAACACATGTTTTTATTTCTTATTGTTATGTGTTCTGGGTATATTTATTCGCATATTTGGTATTCTAGTATCTTCTCGTAGGTCAAGAGCATAACATATGTCAAGTATGTACTAGGACTGAAGAGAAATTTGGCGTTAATCGCAATGCTGGAAGACAAAGACTATGATGTAGTCTTCACTAAGGGAAAGGTTTTCCTTCGACACATCACCATGAGATAGGTGAAGCAGATCGGTTCACGAGTCAAGAACCTGTATGCTCTTGAGGTTCAAGATGCATGCAAAGCCTTGAGGAGCAAGGGAACTGATGGAGACTTGGTGGTTGAGAGGGAGAGTACATTACCTCTCAACATGCAGCGCTAGAAGAAGTCTCAGACAATTGTGGAGGAGCCACAATTGGTGAAGCAGCTTCAGGAGGTTGTGGAGCAGCCACAACTAGGGAAGATGATAGGAGATCAAATAGAGACATCTACTCATGCAGAGACCTCCAATAGGGAGAAATTTCGAGCCAAGTGGGCTGAGGGATCACATGTAGCCATACCTCCAGGTGAGAGGTGGGGTGATGTGAAGTGATAGTCCCAAGAAGGCTAAAATAGGGGCAGGATCCTTGAGGTACCAACCTCTTGGATTAGACCTTGCTACGGGAGCGCCGATGAGGATCAACAGGACTGGATGAGTGGGTAGAGGCAGATACGGATGGAGCAGCAGAGACAGCTATAGTGAAGGAATTCCAAGACAGTGCAGAGCTAGCAGGCTGCAACAATGCGAGAGGCGCACGAGTGTTGCACCAGTGCAAGATGGCACAAAGAGGTGTGCAATGGTGCGAGATGCATGGAGTGTTGCAATAGCTCAGAGGTCAGAGAGGGAGCACTTGTCAGTGGCAGATGGTGCTTCAACATCAGAGGATGTTTCTAGCCCAACAGGAAGGTCATTTGGGACTTTCTTTTTTTCTAGAGTTGCTGGAGTAACAACACTTGGAAGAAGTGTTGCATGCAGAAAATTCAAAAGGTTCAAGATCGGGTTCGAGTTGAATTTCTTTCTTATTGAGAGGGAGTGTTGAAAATAGCAATAATAAATGCTAAAAATAGAAGTGATAAAAATAGCACTGCTATAAATAGCAGTTTAGGTACCAGTGTTGGACATAGCAACAAGGAATGAAAAATGGAAGTGCTAAAAATAGCATTGTTATAAATAGCATTTCAGGATGGATTCCAATTTTAGTTAGTCCCTAAACTAAAATTGAGAAGTAAAAATTCGAATTTGATCTGAGCAGCTATTTTTAAAATAATCAATTAATTTGTCTTGAGTTAATTAATTGTAGAAAATCAAACATGAAGTCTATGTGAAGACATGCAACAATTTCTCCATTGATTGAGGAAGTTATCCCTTGATTAAAGGAGATCAGGATGAGTTGTACTTTGAGTTGTAATTAGTTAGCTCAGTTAACTTATTTAAGTCCAGTTATATTAGTTCTAACAGTTTGTAGAATTAATTGTGAGTTCAGTTAGTGAATGCTTGCATGCATTTAGTTGTTGCTATCTAGATAACTGAATATTCTCTCATAAATAACTCATGCATGTCAGTTCAGTCAGAGACCCAGTTGAGATCAGAGGAAGGGACAATGTACTATTAGTTGGAGGATTTTTCCTATAAAGGAAACTCATCCATGCAGAAGCAATTATCTCCTTCAGGATTGCGTAGTTACTACTGAGCCAAGTGAGCAGTGTGAGGTGGGAATTTACACTTGTGGAAGCACTGGACCCCAGGAAAAACTGCACAAGGAAATAGGAGGCTTGCAGGGCAGAGGAGAATGTTTGTGAGAAGCCTTTACTGTCTATGAATAGCAGAGGGATTGCAGAGAGAGCATGATAGCTTATGAGTTGATTCTTTTTGTAATCCAGACTATTTTCCACTTGTATGATATTACAAAGATTGGGGTATTAGGCTGAGGCTTTCCCCAGGATTATTCTTTTGTGTTCATGTGTGATTGCTTTCTCATTCTTAGTTATATGTATTCTTATTGATCTTTCTCATATTCGATTAAGCTTCCACAAAGTCTGTTGTAGAAGTAGATCTTTTATTTTGCATTAGTATATTGCATAATCTGTTGATCTACAGTGGGAAATTCTACATATCCTCCATACCAAACTGCATGTTATCCTTACCATTCACCTCCACCACAACCACAACCCCATCCACATCCATCTCAAGTATACACTCCCACTCAACTACCTGTATCGCCATTTCCAAACCCACACATTGAAGTAGCTTAGCCCACTTACAATGCTGAGGTAGAACACTTCCAAACATCTCCTCTTAAGATCAATGGTATTCACCATAGCTTAGGAAGAGTATTGCAAAAAATAGATTATCTTCATATCATTGAAGGACCACATCCACGAGAACAAGATTCAAAAGAGAAGATCAAAGAACCATGGGCTACATTTGATGAAGAGTAGAAAACAAAATCAGAGATTGAGAAAGCTCCCTCATGGTTACCATCAAATCCTCCATGTATTCAAGAGATCAATCAGCAAAAAGAAGAAGACTTGAAGGTCATGGTAGAAGAAGACATCCAAGATGATCCAAATCAGAAAGTGGACCAGAGGCATCACAACTATATTGAAATATGGTTCCAGACATTCACTAAGTTGCATCAATACTCCCTTCTTCAATTGTGATTGATATCATGAAAGTCAAAGCATTTGAATTTTGATCACTCACATCCAGGTAAATGTCAAAGCATACATTTCAAGCCTCCACATCATTTTGTTTGTCATCTTGATGTGCACATGGCTCCATTGGAAGTATTCTTATACTTGAAAGTGATTTTGTTTTTCAAGTAGAGTAGCGTAGAAAAAAAATAAAAAATAAAATAAAAATAAAATTGAAAAATAAGCGAAAAAATAAAAATCTCTGGTGAAAACCTCCTTTGAGGCACCTCATATTGGCTCATTGATTGGAAACCTCCATGAGGCGGTCAATGAGTTGGGAAAAAATAAAAAAGAGGAAAAGAAGAAAGATCCTAGGTGAAAACCTCCTTTGAGGTGGCTAGGTAGACCTACTAGTTGAAAACCTCCTTGAGGCGGCCAGTATGCCTAAAAGAAAAAAAAAAAGAGAAAAAAAAACTTGCTTCATGTTTCTCTCTTATGAATGCATGTAGTCTCCAACATCTACAAGGAACAAAAACAAGTTGTCCCCAAAGAAAGGAAAACTGGTTAAGCCTAGTCAAAAGCAATCAAATTTTGACTTTTGCCTCCTTTGCTCAAATGCTCCAACAAGGCCAAGGCCATGCCAATCCATCACCCTCATATATTTCCACCATCCACCCATAATTTTCAAGCTTATACCATTCAGTTTGCTTGTTGTCCTAAAAAACTACAGGATGCTCTGTTTTACTGCGACACCCAGATTCAAACTAGGGATGCAGGATTTACAGTCCTCTGCATGATACAAAATACATAGAGAAAAAAATTGTTTTTTCCCTGACTTGAAAACCATGTATCCATTTTCCAAGAGGTTCCAGGTGGAGATGCATATGGATGATGGTAACATGCTCAAGCAATTTCAACAAATTCCATTGCACTATTTTCGAGAAATCGGTCTCCATCACCTACAACTATTTTTTCATTTTATTGATATTCGTGCATCCTTTTAAAAAATTGTTTCATGGGGAGATGCATATGGATGATGGTAACATGCTCGAGAAATTTCAGCAAATTCCAGTGCACGGTTTCTAAGAAATTGACCACCATCACCGTCAGCCATTTTTAGTTTTTCTCGAGATCCATGCATCCATTGACCAAAATTGTTTTATGGGGAAGTGCATAATGATGATGGAAACATGCTCAGAAAGTTTCAGGTCAACCCATTCTATCGTTTGGAAGATATGGACAAAACATGTCGTTGTCCTGTAAACCTACAGGATTCCTTGAAAACCTACAAGATCCTATAAGAGATCCTACAGGATACAAAACAACAGCTATAGGATTGGAAATGAGTAGTTTTAAAAGGGAAAAATAGAGGTTGGGTTCATCAATAAATGATAAGGAGGTAGGCTCTATACTTTCCCACATTTTCCAAGTGAAAAGAATATAGAAACGCCTTCTAGTTTATTGAACAAGATTGCAGTATAGGGGAATTGTATACACAGAATTTTTAAATTTGGTATCATAAATATGCAAACCTCCATCCATCAGAGAAAAATGACAAGGGAACCCCATCAAGGATTCATCAGCACCCTTCTGTACTATAGATATTCACAAGGAACAATTGGATGTGTTTCTTTTGAAAAACTAAAGGGATATGATGATGAAGTAGCCAGAGATTTGCAGTCAACTTCAACATGGAAATCCAGAGGTCAAAGAAGCTCCACTAGATCTTAGTAGCAACATCAAGATCATCAACATCACCATCCCAAACCTACACATCAACATCAACTTAGTAGCAGCATGCATGTCTCTCCAACAACCATTAGGTAGGTAGAGGTATGCAATATTCTTGACCTCTTCTCTTGAGCATATTATAATTAGAAATTTGTTGTCAATGCATGAGAGATGAGGTTTTATAGGCTATGGATGGGTCAATAGTCTCAACCACCTTCAACTAGTTAATTGCATCTCACTCCTTCACTCATGCAATGTTGAAAAGTCAAACTATGAAGGGTGATGATTTCAAGGAATGAGGACAACTGTTAAAAGAATTTTTTTTTGCAAAGGCCAAGTCACCACAACACTCCAAGCCCTCGATCCACTTCATATTCACTATCTATTCATCATTCATCCATCCCATTTCATTCTTGAGAAAAAATAAGAAGAACATCCTCTCCGTTTTCATAAACCTACACTACTCCTTTTGAGCCCTAGCATCATAATCCAATCCCTCTTCATCATTTCTCATCACTCCCATACAATTAGAAGACCTTGAAAAAGGATGAATGACTACTACAAGAAAGCTTAATGTTGCTACAAGAAGAAAGAAATTAAAAAATTATCCTAAACCCCAATATGACAGAGCTTAAGAGAGACCTAATCAAAACATAGAACTCCAAGGCCATTAGACAATCATCTAGGCCACAAGAAAGAAGAAGAAGGCAACAGAAGGAAATGAGGCACTCACCATCAAAGCAAAACTCAAACTATAGTGATGAAAATATGTTTTCCAAGAAGTTCCCAATCTCTTTCTAGCTTTTGTCCAAGGCCTAAAAATGGGAGAAAGGCATGGGAGTCAAGTTGATGGCCTGCCCTAACCTCAGACTATCATTTATGCTCAAAATTGGTATCATGTAGTTTTAACAGAGTTTCCTTTAGTTTCGATAGCAATTACTACAGGATGTCATAGTTCTCATCTAAATGCATTTTGAAGGTGTTATAGGTGTCCAAATGGCATAAAAAAGTAGCAGAAGGTTGATAAGGGTGTGGAAGACCTTGCCAAACTGAAAAATATTAAAGAACCCATATTAAATAAGGGGAAGAAGGCAAGCTAATGGTCTCAAGAAACAATTATTTTTCTTTGCAAAAATATGTTTTTGCGCTTGTCCTTGCAAAACTTGCAGCCAATATTCTTAATGCACAAGAGAGAGGCCATTAGGGCCATGGATGAGGCACAATGAGGTCACTAAGTTGCTCAGAGGTTGAGCAACACTTTCAGCAGGGGGTATGATGGGCCTCTAAATTAGACACAAATTAAGGTCCATGCCTCTAAATTAAAACATAAATTAAGGCCTATGACCATCCTTCAGCACATTAAACCTCTCTTTCTGCATAATTTGGATAATTTATTTTTAACATTAATATATTCATTAGAAAGGTTTATGAATAACTGGATATTTTTGCCTAATATTATTTATTTTTTTGGAATAATATGATAATATTGGGCAGATTATGAAGATTTGGACGAGGAGATAATTTAGGGACTTGTTCCCTACTACAGGAGGATCAATAATAAATAATAAATCAACAAGATATTATGGAATTATGGCACAGATTGTGGAACTCCAATGATTGAGAAAATCTAGGAATGTGTTCCCTACCATTTAATGCAGATTCCTAGTATTGGGGACCAGATCCACTAATCAAGGGATTTTGGTGAGGAAAGCTTCCCCCATTCATTGGGAATGATTCCTAATCATTTTGTATAAGTACCAAGTTAAATTTTCCTCTAGGGGGAGATTTTCATTACTGTTATTGTGGAGAGAAATTGTATTTTTGTGGTTGCATTGTATTTTCTTGCAGGGATGTAATTCTATTGATGACAATAATTAAGATTGGTGTCATGTTCAGCTTATAAATATTGTTCTCCTCCATAGGCCTCTGATTTTCCTTGGGCTTGGCCATTCCAAGAGCCTCAGATCCCTTTTGTATCATTTTCTTTCCTTCTTTTCACTACTTATTCACATGCATCTCTTGTTTTTATTTCTTTCTATTTATGCATTTAGTATTAATGATTTCTTGTTGTAGGATTGAGTTAAATGGTTGATGTAAGTTCTTTTGCAGGATCACAAGTATTATTTCATCCTTGTAAATGATTTGGAAGTTCATAGTAATCATTGAGATGCTTGGATTAGTCTTCTTATTGCCAAATCTAGATTTCTGGAACTCCTTTGTGGCAAAGAACATTAAATTTCTGCCATTTTTTAGAGCATGCTAATGAGCTTCAATCGAGTTGGTTCCAATTGCATTAGATCAAAAAAACAATATAGTTCATAACAAAAATCACCCCATTTCATTTGCACTTTATTAGGTTAGGAATTTTTTAGATTTACTAGCTCACTAGTTCTTGAATTTCTAGATTTTCGACTAGTCATGTTTTTCTATTTTCTAGCATGGGTTAATAGAGGTATTTTTGAGTGATTCCACTTGGAATGGGGACCTAATACATTATGTTTAATAAAAACTTTGTCCCATAAAATTTGGATTTGGTTTGCTTGGTCATTCGATGAATTATAGTAAATTTGTACATCCTATAGGAAATCACTGTAGCATCCTGTAGGAAACCCTGTTTTGAGCCCAAATTGAGAAAAATCATCGTTGAAGCTAGGATTAGGCCTCTACTTGACCTCCATGCCATCAATACCATTTTAACCCTCTTGCTCCACACTTAGGTCTACATTTTGCTAGTTTTCAAGTGTAGGATTTGATTTCCATTTCTTCTATCTTCAGTCTTACATTAGATCTCATCAATGTTTTATATCATTCTACAAATTTTTCCTCATGCATGAAGTAAACAACTAGCTCATGAAACTATGTTTCCTTTAGATAATTTAAATTCTTCTTGTTTGCATGATTTTTGGGTAAATGTCAACGTTTGATGCAGTGCAGGTGTTTCGGGAGTATAGAGAGATTTCATAGTTAGAAACCTCATCCCAACTTCATCCACCCATGGTCCTCACTTTTGTTCACTAAAAGCTCACCAATTTCATCATTTCACAAGGAAACTTCTCCAAGCTTTTTGAGCAAATCCAGTCATCTCCCAACTTTGGTTTTAAGTTATGAAGTAGTCCTAGGCACTCCCTTGCCTCATTCCATTGACCAACCACCTTCCCTAAGCTTTCCATCGCCTTCAACATCCATCCATTTGCTCTCAGCTATATCTTGTAGGTTTTAAGGGGATACTGTAGGTTTTTAGGACAACCTGTAGGAAATCTTGTAACATCCTGTAGGAAATCTTGTTTTGAGGCCGAATTGAGGGAAAATCCTCTAGGAAGCAAGAAAAGGGTCTCTACTTGTCTCCCAAGCCTTCTGACAATTCACCATCATCTCCAAGCCACCTGCCACATCACCAAAAGAGATTAGCTTTCACACTCTCACATGAAAAAAGACAAAAAGAAAAACAGATTTATTTTATTCATTTACATGCATAGCAGTAGAAGGTTTGATGGTTTGAATCTACATGCTTAGGGCAATAGGATTGCATACATGTTATCTTAGTATTATTTTGAAGCAAAGCCTCTTAGCAGTTAGTTAGAAAATGGTGCATTTTAGCATTTGATTTCAGTATCTTTCCTTGTTCTTTCCTTCTTGCAATAGGTTAAGGTTCCATTTCAAACATTTCATTTTCTGCAATTATTTTAGGATTTGGCTTCAGTACATGCACTCCATTAAATCATGACAACAAAGGAAGGAAACATTTTATGAAACACATATAGTGCTGATACCTCTTAAGTTTGTACAAACCCGAGGTTGATAATTAAAGTCAGTATTCTTGAGAGTTGCAACATTCTTGTTGCACTACTAAGGCTCATCAATTTAATTTTCCTTTTCTTAGAGGCAACATTAGCCCTCTCAGATTGGTATTCTGCTCGTACGGCGACCAATTCCACAACTTCTGCTTAAGGATTTTTCCTTTTTTTTTGGCTGGGCTTCTTTGACTATTGCTTCCTTGCAAACAAGTTCATCTCTATGTACCTTTCTCTTTTTACATTTCTTTCCCTTCAACATTAGGGTTACTTTTTCTATGGATGTACTAGGGTTCGCTAACTTCTTTGGGGATGTCTCCAAATAATTCCCCTCCTTCATGGACACGTGCTATTGCAGGACTTTGACCTTGTTTAGAACTAGATTCGGCTGGAGCTTCAAATTCAAGATTTAGTTTCTTCGACCGGGGACTAATGAGTCTCTATCAGCCTTTAACTTGGGTTTCCTCCCCTTGGAAAAATTTCCACCAGAAACTCTTCCTGGGATTTCTTTCGTCTTCTTAACTCATGGAAAACCAATATTTTAATAATATTGTGATGGAACAAACTAGTCTTGGGGTTTTTAACATCATATTGAACCCCCTTCACAAACTTATACAGACTCTTATGTAAGGAAAAAGGAAAATTTACTTCTAAACCATCTAAAAAATGCAAAAGCAGTTGAATATGATAAAGAAACACAACAGCATACCTTCCTTCACAAGTAACAAACCTCTGTAATGTAGTAATAAGTGGGTTCCATTCTTCCTCCATGTATTTTTGTAGGAGCCCTTTTGACTAGTTAATGGTTTTGTATGATGGCTTAAGGAATTTGGCGCAGCCACTTGGCTCAAGCGGCCCTCCTTTGAAAAAATTCTCACCAGTAAATGGAAACCCAATTGCCTTGCTTATAGATTTTTTTGGTTACTTTGAGTTTCATACTCCCAACCCTTGTAACTTCCCCGTCATAACTTTGTGCAAAGGCCATAGCCACTTTATCGTTGTAACCATGGAACTTTTGAGAACCCCATCCAACCTTTTTCTTCAAACATCGCATGACACTTATCATATTCAGGGCTCTTGGAGAATTGAGAAAATGTGGGTTCATGACGGTCGCCCCCCATGTCGAAGGTAAAGAAATACTGGAGGCTAACAGAGAATTCAAGGGCTCACAAGTCATCTTCTAGCTGAAACTTATTAAGAATATAGACAATTTTCCTGTTGGTCTCACATAAATTTAAATTTATTTTTGAACGACAATTGTGACATTCGAATGATGATGTGGATTGGTTGTTGCGATCATGAATTAGTGCTTGACATATGTGCCACACGAGTAGAAATCAAGGGGAAAGCTAGTGGGGATATGATAGCATGAATACGGGAATATATGCAAATCATTATGATAAATAGAGATATATTATTACTAGCCTATCATTCATATCCTTTAATATAGTCTAAGAAAATGAAAATTTACCCTATACCTTCATTTGACAAACAATTAATGTTAAGGAACTCAAGAAAAATGATGACCGTGACAACTTGATCCATGGTTCAGTATGATCTTCCGAGATGATGATTTGGTTCATATAATTATAAATAATTCAGAGAACGTGCAATTACCATCTTCATTGACTTTGGTGTTGGTAGGCTGAATTTGATCCCTATATACTTTTTCTGAACTTGTTATATAAATTAGTAAGAAATCATTTAGTACCCAATTTTGATTTAGCATAGTACTGAATTAAGTACGAAATCCCTTAGATTTTTATTGATCATTGTGACTAGACTAAAAAATGAACATAATTTTTCCTTGAAATTACATGTAGACTGGATGTAGAACTTTGACTAACATTTGACTTTTGGTTGCTATAGAATAGTCTAGTACTATCATTCCATGGATGTTGGCCAAGCCTGGAATGATCACTTCCTGGGGAATTTCATTATTAGAGAGTCTGAAATGCATAAAAAAAGGCTCCAAGGGGGTTTCTTTTCCATACTTATTTCGCTTAGCCTGGAAAAGTATAATTTTGTACTCAACAGATTCCTAGCTACTACTACCTCAAAAATTTATCGAGCATGAGTTAGCCACTGCTTAGGGTATTCATTTTTAAAGAGTCTAAAAAAACCAAAGTAGACACCAAAGGGGTTTCTTTTCCGTACTTATTTTGTAGAGCGAGTAAGAGAATAATTATGTACTCAGCAAATCCCTAACTACTACTATCCCATTAATTCTATGAACCTAGGTTATTCCTTGCTTGGAACATTCAATTTTAGGGAGCGTGAAACGTTCACAGGAAACTCCAAATTGTCCTTTTCTATAAATAATATATCAAGTCCGGATAAAGGAATAAACTTACCATTGATGAATTGCCACTTTATTCTACATGAGTTGTGGAGGAAAACAAAAAGTCATCGCACTGTTATATATATATATATATATATATATATATATATATATATATATATATATATATATATAATAATAATAATAATAAAATCAGTTTGAAGAACCTGTAGGAGATGGGCTTATTCATAAGGAACCTAATAACAGAGTGATCAGTTTTATCACTCAGGTTGTTCCCTAAAGTTGTAAGAAAGGGAATACGGCCGAGGTAACCACAGACCAATCTTTTAGATACTGGTTCTAGCCAATCTGTATCCATAGAGGTCTCTCTCTTTATAATTTAGCTTTGTTTTGAGGTATATTAGGCTAGTTATGAAGTACAAGGGTTTTGTTTTGAGTTTGGTTGGAAGGATGGCGACTCAATAGAACAGTGACGTAAAACTGAAACATTTCAGTCCATTGGCCATGATGGAGTCAAAGAAGGATGGCTTCCTGGGTTAGGTTTCTTATCAGAGAACTTATCACAGAGCAAGGTACTCAAATATGAACAACTTATAGGCTAGAATCAGATGGAATGGAGTCAGTGGATGAAGGGCAATTAAGAATCCTTCATCATGTTGACATAGGGAAGTGGATGATTACTGCTAAGGAGCAATTAAGAATTCCTTAGCTGATATTCAAGATGAAAGAACCAGGGGAAACATGAGCAATTAAGAATTCATTGTTTATGCTAATTCTGAAGAAAACATTAAAAATAACAGAGACTGAACACAGAGTGCAAACAAGCAAATTCTGAGTTATTCTTTTTCTCTATTATTCAGATCATGAAATATATATGATATAGTAAACACAGAAACTGCAGGATACAAGTTAGAAGGGACTTATTGATCCATAAACGATTCAAGAATTCTGTAACATGGTCCTTAGCATCAATTCTTCATCCAGTGAGCTTGAAAAAAATGGTTCCAACAACCTTTTTACTTCCAAAATTGTTCAGTATTACAGTCAAAACTATGAACATCCACCACCAACCAGCCCCTAATACTTAGTCTGGGGAGTATATATACAAAAATTTCAAGATATCTTGTAAAATATCTGATAGAAATAATATTTGGGGATCATTAATGCATTTTACAAAAATAGAGAAAGACAATCTCGAAGACAGGGGAGCAATAAATTTATGTAATAAATTTGATGTTGTGTTGGCTGTTCCGTCTTTATGAGACATACTAGAGGTAGGTGCTGCAATTCAGTTCCCAGCTATGATCTTTTGTGCTGATTTTTCTGCTTTAGCTGGACTCTCTTAACTCCGATGTGATATGTCTTGACCCGTATGAACGTGATTTATTTCTGTTCTCCATATCATAGTAGATGGTCCAAGATTTTCAACTGGCCAAAGATATCTTTATAAAATTTCTAACATACTCTGCCACCATTCCGGTCCCGGTATTTTATGTCTTTGAAGCTTCCTCAAAGTTTCGTCAGCGTCTGTGTATCTGAAGAAATTAGGTGGGATGGTGAACAGGTGCTTCACCTCATGCTCTATGTAGAACAAATTTTCCAGGCTTTCATAAAGGGATTGGCTAGATGGAAGTGTCCTCTCTCCTGAAGTACTTGAAGATGCACTAGCTTGATTGGCAGCATATGTATTTAATTTATGTACATAGTCCTTGTGCTTCATCAAATGATCATTATCTCCCAAAGGACTTGGAAAACCTTTTTGATGCAGGACTGTAAATTTTTCTGTGAAAGAATCAATTTCTACCTGCATGTCCTGGCATCTTCTGTCCAAGTTTTGCATTAGAGTTCTCATAGTTAGAACTCTTTTGATGTCCAGAATGGTACCTGTTCTATCTCTAATATCCAGTGCTTCCAGTTCTTCACTGGTCTTGGTATTCAAAAAATGTATTAGCCTGTTAGCTTGCTTAGGCATTTGTCCCAATAAGGCTCTGGTTTTCTGAATTTCCACTTGGGCTACTCTTATCAAATCAACCTGTTCATAAATGGTATGTATAGACCTCCATACATCACTAAGGGATTGAGTGATGTTGGTCCACTAAATTCCTTTGATTTCTGCCAGGGGTTTATCTAGAGAGAGATCCTTTTCTAAGGCTCTTACTTTATTCTCCAATGCTTTGACTTCCCTGGTTGTCTCTGCCACATTCATCTTGGATTTATCATAGCTCTGTTCAATCTTTGCCAATTTTTCTTTGACTTGATTCAACTCAGATACTTGGAGTTTCAAATCCTCCATGGATTTTATTAATTACTCTGTAGTCATAGCTATACTGCTGCCTTGTGCTGTTGTTGTTGATGTCGTTCCTACTGTTGATGTTGGGATAGTGGGAGGCACTGCTGTTATAATTGTGGAAGGGGCAGTTGTGACTGTTGGAGCTACTCCAGGTGGATGGAAGGTCAACTCTCCCTGCTTTTATTGTAGTGCTTTCTCCAATGCTTGCTATGTTTCACTTAATCTCTCATTCAACCTCATAAGCAGTTCCATCATGTCCTCTTCAGACTTCTACTGTACAACATCTGCTGTTTGTGGATGCACAGAGGGAGGCATTTTGAGTTGTTTTCTGAGGGCAGAAATGTCCTCTTCTTTCTTTTTCATTAGTGCCTTTATGCCTTTGGCATATTTGGGATCATGTCCCAGCTCAATGATAATATCCTCCAAGGATTTGATCTTGTTGTCCTTTGCTAGAGAAGAAGCTTTCTCTAAATCCAACTGAGCAGAGGTGTTCTCCAAGGAGTTTTGCACTTTATGAGACAACATTGCTTTATCAGTTAGCGTGGAATACACCATCTCTCCAGTTTGTTTTTGAAGCTCAATCTGGTCTATCAGATGAATGTCCTTGGCCAATACCTCCAAATTTGTCCTGATATAGTTAGCTGCTGATTGTGGCTGCTGCACCTTGGGCTTGAAATAGCTCATGATCATTTGCCCTCCTTTATGTCATAGGCAGACATCAATATTTGTTGTTTTGTGGGGGCCATCTTAAGATATTGGTTATAAATTTGCAGCCTCAATGGATCATTTCTAGCCTTTATCTCTGTGAATGTCTCTTTGATATCAGAGGTATGCTTACTTGGTGGTCTACTGGATGAAACTTCCACACTATGCTACCTTTCTAGCTCCTGCCTGTGTGAGCTTATTGATGTGTCTAGCACTGGGGAGGTCTATGGGCTAGTTACTCTCTCACCTCTTAGACTTTCTATTGTTTCTTCAATAATTTCCTCTTCAGATAGAGGATTCAATATTTTCCTTTTTGCACCTGGATGTTTTGCAGGTCCACTGATGGGTGTGGCCTCTTCTCTGTCTCTTTTCTTGCCTTTTTCCTCATTTAGAGGAGTTTGTAGTGCAGGAATCTCTGCTGCTTTGGTCTGGACCAGAGGAATTTTCCCCTGCTGATCAGTCATTGTTTGCTGCTCTGTGTCTGCCACTTCCTTGCCCTTAGAAGAACCTGAAACTGGTGTGTTGGTTTCTTGTACAGGTTGCTGTGAAGTTCCAGCAGAAGATGTACCCACTCCGGTTTGTTGAGGCAGCTTGAAAGATACCTATCCAAAAGAGTCTAGGTCAAGGGTCTTTTCTAAATCTTTCATAGCTTGTTCCATCTTTTCTTGCCGAGTAAGTTCTTCTATTAATGTACCCTCTACCCGCTCATCCTGATTAGCATATTGTTCTACTTCAGAGATCCTATGATGTATGTAAATTGATAGTCGGTTTCTCACTTTTCTGTCACTTACAAAGCTATTTGGGTCATATGGCACCCACCAGAAGCTTTTCTTCAATTTAAGTTATTCCCCTAATATCCTATCGGCATCTTCCCATGCCTACCTTTTATTAATGATAAAAGGGCCTAACTGGTTTCTTATTCTCAGCGGAGCCTTTTTCTTTACATTGCAAAAGTGAGTTAAATCTGAATTGATAAGTTTCCTGAAATACTCCAGTGCAAATAGTCTCATGGGCACATATTTGGGCAGCTTGTAAGGGCACAGTTCACAGCCATATATTCTGATTTCAGTGTGATCCTGGTAGAAGTACCAGTCACCTATCCTGTAGTTTTTGGAGAGCTGTAAAATCTTCTTTATATCACCAGAGAGCCTAGGAGGAGGAGCCCCTATCAATAGAGTGGAGGCTGGATGTATAAACCAGTCAATGAATTCACAGTAGGTATAAGGGGATTCACCAACATTGTGGAAGACCGAGGTCCAAAAGATCACAGACCTCCTCTCTCCTTTGGAATCCAATTTCCTGATGGGAAATATAAAACTGTCTGGGTGATAATACAACAGTAGATGGTATATGAAAGAAGTGTACTTAAACACTCCTTCTCTTTCCAAATTCATAAATTGAGCATGGATCTTGTCAGCAATGAAAGAGGAATAGTCATACTTAATAGCAGGGGGTTGTCCTGGAGTAAAGGTGGATAACAGAACCAGGACAATCTCATCTACATATTCACTAGACCTAAATCCCAAGATCACTGATATCATGTCAAGAAGAATTCTTCTAGTCTCATTGAACCAGACATGTAAATAGGGAGGTGGGCCTTGGGGCTGGCAATCTGGTTTCATGAATAACTTAGCAATCTGGGTTATTTCTGAGCTGGCAATTGAGAACTTTGCTCAAGAAAAAATCCCATGGAAAGAGGAGCAAGAGACTGAACTAGATGGAAGTGTAGCATCTCATTGATAGATTCAACAGTTATGTAAAAGAGAACAGTTTGTGAGGGAGTCATAACTGCTTTACTGACAGGGTCATAATTGGCACAGCAGTGGCGAATAATGTCTGGGAACACTTTGACTGAGGGAAGGTAATACCTCAGGAGATTGGATTCCCATATTCCATAGATATCAGAATTATTCAGATGACTATTTCTGATTAGGCAGAAAGTATGAAGATGATTTTGGCAACCAGACGGGTCGTTTATTTGGAAATCTTTGTCAGCCAAGGGTAAATGATTCTGGTCTTTATGAGGCGCATTGAGGGGTGCTACATTGAGGGCCACAGGGATTTCCATGTTCAGTTCTCTGTGTTTTTTAATTGGAGGTTGAATTTATGTGGGAAAAAGGGTAAAAAAGCAGTTCTGGATGTCTTGGTATAGCAATTATGGGTTGCTTCAGCTTGAATTTGGCTCCTATAGGTATAATTTGCAAAGGAAAACGAAAAGTATAGGTTCGGGAGGTGGGACGGGGTAAATACCTGTATTCTGGAGGTGAAACAGTGTAATTTGCAGATTGGACGATGAGTTGCAGAGTGGGATGTTGGATTTTTCTTGGCCGGTTGGTGGACTGGAGCTTCTGCAGTTGCTTGGACGTAGTTTCATGCAGCAGATTCACGGAAAAGATGAATGAAAATGAGCGAAAATGACAATTTCACGAGTTTTTTAACAAAAAATAGCTTTGCGGGGCCTTTTGGCGCTTTTCGGTCGGATGACGTCATCGGGACGTGATGTTTTGTCGTGACATGGGGGTACGGAATGCTGATGTGGAGGTGACATGGCAATGACATCAGCGGGTGGGATCAATGGGGGGGTGGTAAGCGGTATCGGCCCGCACTGCTTACGAGCCAAGGTGGTTTTGGGTGGAGGGGCCACGAGCATGGCGGGAGGGCGCAACGTGTCCCAGGTACAGTGGGAATACTGCCGGCTCCCCGAGCGGTAAACATCGGCGGGGAATAGCCTCGCGATATGATCGTGAGCCGTCCGATCAGTGGGCTCGGATCCAACGGTTGGTGCTCAACGGAGTTGGCGGAGGGCTACGGCACGGGGCCCATGTATTTAAATAATGATTTTTAACCATATCGGGGCGGGTTTGATTGGTTGTCGGGGGGATTGAACTTTAATTAACTTTTACAATTTCACACGAGGAGGGTTATTTGCAAGATTTCAGATAAACCTTGAATCCCTAATTATATAATGATATGGTTTATAACTAAACTAGGGCGGGATATAATAAAATCTTGGGATTTGCATATATTAATAAAATGCGGGATAGGGGGAATAAGCGTAGGGAGTTATATAAATAAGTAAATAGTTAATATGAACTTTATGAATGAAATAAAGCGCTAAGTTATAGAGTTTAACCTTAGGCTTAAGGAGTGAAAAGGGTTTTACACAAGAAATGTGGCTTCTTTGTCTAAAGTAAGAATGTGGTTTTACTTAGGCTTTTTCATGAAATGGAGTGATTTAGGAGTTTTGAGCAGATCTCAATATCCTTGGGGGAAGGTTAGTAAGTGATTTTGGGAGAAGTGTGAGGGAGAAGTCAGTCATGCCTCACCTGATCTGTAGCCAAACAATTGCCATGGTTCTTATGATAATAATAAGATGAACATCTTTAAGGGAAAAATTTAATCATAAGCATGCTTTTGCAACACCAAAACTACCTACCCAGCCTATTATACCTAACATTTTTTCTTCCTTTCTCCTTGGGTGCACTTGGACTAGCAAACCTTTACAAATTTTCTTTTCATTTCATGGGAATCCTATCTAAGTCTACCCTTATTTCTTCCAAGGGCTCAGATTTAACTATTGAGCTCCTTTGCTTCTCTACCTATCTATTTATCTGTCAAGATTGAACAGTTTGAATAGATATTATTCTCTATCTCTAAAACAAGAAATTCAAACATGAACTGGCCAAGATTAGGCTATTTGGCCATTCAACAACAGTGGCAAGAGTCAACCAACTGCACAACATCAGATTATTGCAAAACTCAAATAGTAGTGGAATTTTGGACTAGCACAATTTCATGGTCCTCTTTATTTGGGGTTCATTTCTTTTCTTTTTTTACCATTTCATTCTTTTTGCCCTTTGATCTTTCTTTTAGGGCATACCCTCTTTACATTTTTAAAGTTTTTTTTATTTTTTCAAAATATGGAACCTTTACAGCAGGGAAAGGATGAACATATTAGGGATTTTAACCAGTCAATCATGAAATATGACACCTATTGGTATAGGAGCATAACAATCAGTATGGACAAAAGTTTCATAACCGGTAATATAATGGATAAATTTGTTGATAGCATGGACTACTGTTAATAATTCATTTTCTGTAACTATGTAATTTAGCTCTACAGCTGAGATATTTTTGATAACAAAGTAGATATCATAAGCAAAGTCATTCTCCCTTTATCTCAAAACAACTCCAAGGGTGGTGTCTGATGCATCAGTACAAATGTGAAAAGGGAGAGACCAATTAGGTCCTCTCAACAATGGAGCAATGGAAAATTTGTCTTTTAGGTCCTGAAAAACATTATGATAGTCAGTATCCCATAAAAAACCAACATTTTTAGTAAGCAATTTAAACATGGGTGCTGCAATTTTAGTGAAATTTTCAATAAATATTCTATATTACCCTGCATGTCCCAAAAAACTTTTTACCTCTTTTTGTGACACTGGAGTTGGAATATGTGATATTACCTCAATTTTTGCAAGATCAACTTTTATCCGTTCTTGTGATACATGATGTCCCAAAATAATTGCCTTAGTCTCCATCATTTTACATTTAATATTGCTAAGAGTCAATTGAGCTTCGTGACAATGAATCAATACCTTTTCCAAGTTCTTCAAATCTTGTTGAAAGTCATCACCATACACTGTGAAGTTGTCCATATAGACTTCCACACAGTCATGTATCAAATCAACAAAAATAGCTAAAGCAACCCTTTCAAAGGTAGTTGGAGCATTGCACAAACCAAAAGGAAGAACTCGGTAAGCATAGATGCCCCATGGACAGGTAAAAGTAGTCTTCTCTTGGTCTTCCAGGTCTATTTGAATCTAATTATAGCCATTGTACCCATCCAAAAAAGAGAATTACTTTTCCCCTGATAATGTATCAAGTACCTGATCAATCAAAGGAAAAGGAAAATAGTCCCGCAAGGTAGCTTTGTTTAGCTCTCTATAGTCAACACATATTCTCCATTTCCCATTTTTCTTGGGAACTATGACCAAGGGGGATATCTATTCACTATCAGAGATAAGATATATAATTTTTTCATGTAACATTTTCTTCAATTCATCTTTAGAAATTTCTTTTACAGCTGGATTCGTTCGTCTTTATGGTTGCCACATTCCTAACTTCTTCATTCATCTAAATGTGATGTGTATAGGTGTGAGGATGAATAAATTTCATGTCCAAATAATTCCAAGAAAATGATTTGGACTATTTTTGAACCATATTGATTACCTGTTGTTTCTATTTTGTACCTAATTTTGTACCAATGTACAGTGTTTTTTAAATGCTAATTTCACAAGTTGATAAATTTCTTCGCTTCTTTCTTCCATGGCTGCCATAATAAATGATGAAAATACAGTAGGGTGACAGGTTTCCTGAAATTCACTGCTGAAAACATGATGATAGCCATTAAAATAAACATGATAATTAATCCAATTAAGATCAGACAAGAATTTCTGCAAAACATGGTCTTCATATTATTCTTGAAATCCTCTTGATTGTTCTAAAGTAAATAAGGGGAGCATACAGTGTTCTTCTCCATAGGGAATCTCCAGCCAAAGAGGTATTTCAACAGCCAATTGGGCAGATGGAAAAATGGTAATGTCTAATTTTGTGATCCATTAGAAATAGTCATTTCCCCATTTCTATATCCAATAATAGCATCAACAGTGGCCAACCAAGGTCGCCCTAAAACTGCTAGATGTTTGGGTTTAGAAGTTTTTGGGGAAATTATAATTAAATCAATTAGGTATTCCCAAGAAGCTATTTTTACCACTATGTCTTCAGAGACCCCCACAGGTTTAACAATGGACTTATCTTCCAACTCCAACACAATGGGTGTGGGCCTTACTTCTTTTAATTGTAATAATGTCATGGTATCAATAGTCATGGCATTGATGGTTTCCCCCAAGTCTACTAAAGTATTGGGAAAAATAGTTCACTTGGTTTCTATGTTTACCATAGGGTTCCCTACATCATTATACTTTGTTGGCAATCCATAGATCATTTCTGACATTTGGCTAATTACTTTAATATTATGATTTTTACTTCTTTTCCCTTCTAGTGTTTTGATGCAAATATCCTTAATGATCTTGGTATAAATCAGAATGTCTCTAATGGATTTCATCAGAGGAAGTTTTATGTAAACATTCCTCAATTCAGATTCCAAGTCCTATTCTATGGGAGCTTCCATTTTCTTTATTTCTTAGGATAAGAAGGCTCCCTAGGTTCTTCTTATGATTCTTTTAGTTCATTTCTTTTATCATTTTTTGTTTTTTTATAATTTTTATTTTCGGGTTCTTCATGGGGATCCTCCTCTTGAATAATTATAGCTAATTTTCTTTTATTAATTATTTTTACTGATCTTACTTTAATTTCATTAAGAGGAAAATTAGTAATAACATATGTGGGAAAAGTTTGCAGCTCAATATTTTGTACAGGTTGATGAGGTCTATTATTAGGATTGGAAATTGATTGTTCATGTAGCTAAGTTGGGCGAGGAGGGTTAAGTGATTGTTGCACTTGTTGTGTATAGGAATTAGAATTTTGAGGTAAAGGAAAGGGTTAGTAGGTGGTAATGGAATTGAAGGTTACTGATAATAGGATGAGTTGTATCCTTTGCTCAAATTGAGGCATATTGGGTGCATAAGGCATGCAAGGTGGGCATTGGTACTAGGGATATGCTTGGCTTTGAGGCTAAAATGTATTCCCATAAGGACTTACTCTCCACCCCTGGTTCCAAGGAGAAGTTTGAGGTGGTTGAGTAGGCCATGAAGGATAGGGCGGTGGAGAATTCCATGACGGATTTTGGGCAAAATATTGCATATTAGGATCTTCATAAACATTATGGTTCAACCCTCTCCATGACGGTTTTCTGATTGTTTGAGGAAATTCACTAGTCTGAGCACCCCCTTTGTAAATAGCTTGTATTCTTGGTAGTGATGGGCATTGATTAGTGGCATGATCCTGTGTAAAAATCCCGCACACTTCTACCACATTTATGGGATATTCTCTTTCAGAATGCTTACTTCTACATTTAGGATAGAAAATTGCCAAGGAAACTTTTTCTTCTTCTTGTTTATTTTTAATTTTTAGAGTATCTAGTTGGTCCCTAATAGTGTTTAAAATATCTGTTTTAAATTTTTCCAGAAGGTTCCCAACTCAACTCTAGTGACACCACCTTGTACTGGTTTCCGGTTTCTAGACACATAATCCCTTGAGTTGTCTCAGATCCTTTTTCCTACCTTAGCTTGACTTCTAGATTAAGTTCTACATAATTCAACTATTTCATAAAATGGGTTTTTATAAATATCGCCAGAACTTAGGCGATTTATTGTTTCAATGCATTCCTCCCTTAATCCCTTCGTAAAGGCAATCCTAAAGGTTCTCTCACCCAAATTACCCATTCATGATTTGTGGTAGTTATAAAGGAAACTCTCTAGGTATTCCCCCATACTTTCATCCTTCATATGTTTCATCTTAAAGATATCATTAACATCACTAATTTTACAATAGTCTTGATATTTCTTAAGGAATACAAACTTCATGTCCTCCCATGAGTAAATGGTGTGTTGTCCTAAGCTCATGAACCATCTCAGGGTTGAGTCTTTTAAAGTGGCACAGAATAGTTTAAGCTTTTGTGCATCATCATAATAATTATAGCTTCTGCAAAGAATATAAAATTCAAACAAAAACGAGTTAGGACCTTCAAAGGACGTACCACGAAAAAGTGGAATAGATGTCAGGGGTATATTATTCATATTGATGGTTCTCGTGATGTCCAAAATAGGAAATCCGAAGGTAGTCTCTTCATCATCTTCTTATTTCTTGGGTCCTCCCCTTGGTCCATCCCTTCGATCATTATTTCCTCCGATGTGGATTCTGTCGTTACCTCCAATGTGATTTTCCCCATTGTTTCTATTTTCCTCTCCTTTATTAGCCATCTTTACTACATGCGCAGAAGTAAGCTCTGGTATAGTGGTACGACTAGAAGAGAATTCAACTGAGTTAAGTTCAATGTAACTAGGTTCCAAATCCCTTAGAGGTCCTCCTCTTGTAGATTCCACTTGTGAAATTACCACCAATTTTGTACCTACAGCAGCTCCCAAGATAGTTTTTCCTTCTTGTTGTATATTTTGAGGTTGTTTTGCCTCCTTTTTATGTGGTATTCCTTTTTATGATGCCACCTTGCTGGTGGAGCTTTCTTCCTCCTCTCTGATACCCGCGTAATGATTAGATGGATTATTTGGGGGTGTTTTTATGGGAAATAATTCTGAAAATGATTTTGTGCTTGAAATAAATCTACCCTCAAAATCCCTAGGCCTACCTTTTCTTTGGCACATAAGAAAAAGAAAAAACTACATAAATCGACTAAAGAAAACCAGACTTTGTGGCAAACCCACCATAGTAGATACTTGGCTCTTCACTCATGTCTTACAGTACAATCCCCACACTTTGATTTTCCTACAAAATCATTACCACACATAAACTCTACAAAGTATTACCTGGACCATTTGCAAGTCCCCAACAACAGAGCCAAAAATTTTAGGGTTATATGTCGTTGGACTCCCTAAATTAAATTGTCAACCAAAGTTCATAAACTTTGAGTTGAACTACATTCTGATTCAGGTTCTAAACAACTTAGTACATAATTAAGTACAAAATGTTCAATCTATATATCTAATAATTATAATTTGAAAAGTTAAAGCGAATAAACATATTTTATTCAGATATATCTCATTCGAAACCCAAATCACTATTCTATTTTAACTATAACTTATTTAACTCGTGAACTATATGTAGAAATGAAATTGATAGCTATCACTACTAATGCTCACAAACCAATCTAACAAAAACTTGATTTGAAATCATTGCATAAACTAATCTCGGGGTTCTATGAATCGAGGACAATTCAATGATACTTAAACCAATCCCTATTTCTTAATTCAACACACTTAACTTCAAAAGAAAAATATTACCTTTCTAATTCAAAGCTAATCTAAATGAATTCATGAAACTTTAATCTAAGTATAGAACTTTCTACAAAAAGGAACAAATAACTAGTGATCTATTCAAACAATGATTACGCTATAACACAAATAATCCCACAAAGAAAATCGAAATGACTATGTTGTAAATGCCATACAATTCTTAAGATGATAACGCATAGCCTATATAAATAACACTTTGTCTCTACTGGTCCTGGACATTCCACACATAGCTCAATGTTACAAGAGCTTCGGGTCACTGGTATACATATATGGCCATAAACATATCTTAGTTTAAAACAAGAGACCAAATTCGAAACACTACAGTTGGTTTTCTTGAGAATTTGATTTAAATTGAAAAATTCCCTCTTTTAAACATTCATGACTATAAAAAGTATAATTACAAAATTGATCATGTACAAGAGATATTTATAACAATGTCCTCATCTCGCATAGACTCAACAATAATATACTCGTTGCTTTTTTCCAGATTTATGAAAACACATTAATATCTTAAGTACGGAATGGCATACTAAAATTCCAAGAACTATCTAACAAAACTATTTGGAAAAGAAACACAAATTTAGTTACTGAAGAAAAACACACTCCTAAATACTACAAAAATTACACGACTCTATTCCAAGTCGTGGTGGGCCCTCGCCACTTCCTAGAGAAAGTCTTAAGCTAACGCAGTACCTTATAATTCAAGAGACATAACAATTACATGAAAATAGAAGCCGAGGCAATAACTATATTAGAGTTTCAATGAAACATCAGTCTAGGAGTTCAATCTTAACCAAACATAATCAAGAATTTGCACCACAATCCCATTCAACCAGCATATATCTCATTATACAAAGTTATGCATGATTAACTTTTACATGAAAACGATCAAGGTTTTTAAAGAGTTCAGCCGATGAAAAGGGTTACAACTTTTTGACTGAGAAAAGTAAAAATATAAAATCAGAACTAAGTTAAGCAGTGTGAAATCTCCCAGATGGCTTCGTAGAGATTGCAACTGAACTTAATCTGATTACAACACCATTGATAAAATTGATACCATGCTAAGAATGAGGAGGCCTATTCTAGGATTCCAAAGGTTGAATGGGTGCCTGCTATTGAGTAGAGTATTGAACGAGGTACAAAACTGAGTACAACATAGTGAGTCCAAAAAACACTGCCTACTATGTTGTTGAGTGATGTGCTTTGTTGACCTGTCCATGCACCTCAAATGTTTGCGAGTCCTCTAAAAGATTAGAAAAATTAAATCAAAATTTATTGTTTCATTTATCATCTACTCAAACTAATTAAATAAATATGAAAAATAGTACTTAGCAACTAATATTACCTCCATTGTAAAGTAGTGTGGTTTTTAGCTAGTGTGGAGTATTTTTAGCATACGGAAAGGGTAGAGTAGGGTAAATGACAGTAAAAACTGTGAAATAAAATGTGAAAAATAGGTACAAAAGTAGGGCCCAACATATCCTTTAATGTAAAAACTAGCAATGAGAAATGTTAAATCTAACATCTAGAAATTCCAATTTAATTTGTGGTTGAATTAAATTGTGAATTAATTTGTAATTCTTTTCTCATAGCAACTTGTAATAGGGAACTAAGTTAAGTTGACTTAGTTAACTTAGGAAGTTGGAAATCTTTTGGAAGTCATGTAATTGTTCTCCCTAAATTTTAGGGGTCCAGTATGAGTTTATATTGAATTTTTATTAGATAATTTAGTTTACTTAGTTATAGTCACTTAAACTAGTTCTAACTGTTTCTTGAACTTGTAGAGGATTCGCAGTTAGTTAGTGCACTGGTGCTACTCCAGATCACTAAAGATTCACTCATTAGAAACTCATACATGTTAGTTATGAGAAATACCCAGCTGAGACTAGAGTGCAGGGAAAGTGTACTATCAGTTGTATGATTTATTGAGTTGTAAATATCATCCATGCAATCAAGAAAAGGACCTAATTAGGATTACATAGTTTTTGAAGAATGAATTCCCTTTAAATATAGGCTATTCATCCTAGGAATTGTGCAATGAAATAGGGGCTTGGAGAGCATCATAATAGGCTAAGGATTTTTCTTGAGCTAGCTTGTGAGTTGAGAGTTGATTATAATTGTGTAGGGATTGTTCTTTTGAGAAAAAGCATTGTATTCTCATCTTGGATTTCTAATTAATGCAATATCGATAGTAGGGGTTTTGAGATGTGGCTTTCCCTAGATAAATATCGTGTTATGTGCCATTTATTATCTTCCTCTTGTCAATTATTTTTTTCATCGATATTTATGTGCTTCCATTGTAAATATTATAGTAGATTATTGTCTTGTGTTTTAGGAAATTACATGAACTATGAATCTAAAGGAAAATCTACATGGTACCAGAGCTTATTACAGTACAATAGAGGATATTTTGAAGTTTTTGAGTTCAGGGTTACAAGTCAAATTCGAATTTTCATTACATACTTCAAGATTGGAAGATGGCATTCTACGGTTACGGTTTGCGGCTCGAATATGCCTTGGATGGTAGCTTGAATTGCATAGCTTGGATGGATAGGATGGATGCCATGTTGGAGGATAATGGCTTGAAGGAATTCATTGATCAAGACATTCCTAAGCCACTAACATCGGATGCAAAAGATTTGGTCGAATGGAAGAAGTGTGTGGTAAGGGCGAGGTGAATTATCCTTGAGGGAGTTTGAGACCACATTGTCTTCAGTCTCCATGGCAAGGAAACTCCGCATACTATGTGGAAAGCATTGACAAACCTGTTTCAAAACAAAAGTGACCATAGGAAGTTGGAACTGAAGGACAAACTTCGAAAAATCAAGATGGAGGTAGGTGACTCAATTCCAAATTACTTGAACAAGTTCACCCATTATTGGGATGAGATTGGAAGTGTTGGAATCATTGTTGTCGAGGATGATATGGTGAGCCTAGCTCTTTTAGGACTTCACAAGAGTTGGCATAGTTATCAAGACTTTGTCAATGGGAGGGAGAAGATACTAGATTGGGAACGACTGTTGTTGAATTTGGTAAAACAGGAGTTTCGACGGAACACCAGAGATGGGACCTCTTCCAAGGAAGTGGAAGAGGACTTTGACTTAGCGAGTAAGACAAAGAAGGCCAAAGGAAATAAGTCCCAAGGGGAGGTGGGTGACAAGAAGATGGACTTGTCAAAAGTCAAGTGTTTTCACTGTCACAAGCACAAGCACTATGCCATGAATTTCACACAGAAGAAAGCAAGCAAGAAGGAGCCTGTAGTAGCTACAATAGGTGAAGCTCTAGCTTCCCAAGTCAAACTTGATTTCACTCTGATTGCATGCATGGCCAACAGTGTCATGGGAGGCATGTGGTATATTGATAGTGGTGCCTCGTTCCATTTGACGGGGAACAAAGATCTCTTTAGGGATTTTTAGGAGAAATACCTCAAGCAGAGCTTAGAGTTTGGAGATAATTGGAAGTATAGAGCTACTAGGATTGATATGATTACCTTTTAGAGGGAGTTTGGCTCCCCTCTCAGGATCACATATGTGATGTATGTTCTAGGACTAAAGACGAATCTTGCTTCAGTCACGGTATTGGAATATCGTGGCTATGATTTGATTTTTAGTAAGGGAAAGTTTTTCCTTAGACGCATCGCCACAGGACAGGTGAAACATATTGGCGCATGGGTCAAGAATTTGTAGGGTCTTGAGGTACAAGACGAAAGAAAATACTTGAGGAGCAAGGAAAAGGTTAGATACCTTTTGGTTGAGAGGGAGAGTAAATTACCTCTCAACATGCAGCCCCAGAAGAAGCCTCAAAAGTAGCTTAAGAAAATAGTGGAGCAGCCACATTGGAGAAGAAAATAGGAGACCGAGTGGAGGCATCCACTCATGCAGATACCTCCAGTAGGGGGAAATTTCCAGCCAAGTAGGTTGAGGGAGCACATGCAGCAATATTTCCAGGTGTGAGGCAGTGTGAGGTGAAATGATAGTCCCTAGAGGGTTGAAATTGGGTAGGGTCCATTGAGAGGTGATTGATGCAGTAAGATATCAGAGTGGAAAATACTAGAGAAGTCAGGTACTTAAGAGTGCAAAGAAGGGTTGACAACATTGCAGAAAGGCAGAGTTAGCAGAAGCACATATTTTTTCATTCGACAGAGGCTGTAGCAGTCAGAGACTTTGATGACAGATGCATCGTACTGATTCAGGTTGGATGTTTTTTTTTCTTTTTGTAGTTGTTGTACCTACAACACTAGAGAGAAGTGTTGCATGCAGAACATTCCAAAGGTTCAGGATCAGGATAGAGTTGAATTCCTTTCTTGTTGAGAGGGAGTGCTGAAAACAGATTCCAATTTAATGTGTCCCTTAATTAAATTTTGAATTCATTTGTAATTATTTTCTCATAGCAACTTGTAATAGTTAACTAAGTTAAGTTGACTTAGTTAACTTAGGAATTTCGAGTTGGAAGTCATGTAAGTGTTCTCCCTAAATTTTAGGGGCACGGTATGAGTTTAGATGGAGTTGTAATTAGATAACTCAATTTATTGAGTTATAGTTAGTTAAACTAGTTATAATTATTTTTTGAACTAGTAGAGGATTAGTAGTAAGTTAGTGCACTGGTCCATAGGTGCTTCTCCAGATAACTGAAGATTCACTCATCAGAAACTCATGCATGTAAGTTCTAAGAAATACCCAGTTGAGATTAGAGTGCAGGGACAATGTATTATCATTTGTATGATTGACTAAGTTGTAAATATCATGCATGCAATCAGGAAAATAACCTAATTAGGATTTCATGGGTTTGGAGGCATGAATTCCCTTTAAATATGGGCTATTCATCCTAGGAATTGCACAAGGAAATAGGGGCTTGGAGAGCTACAGAATAGTCTAAGGATTTGGCTTGAGCTAGCTTGTGAGTTGAGAGTTGATTATACTTGTGAAGGGATTGTTCTAGTGAGAACAAGAATTGTATTCTCATCTTGGATTTCCGATTAATGCAATATAGATAGTAGGGGTTTTGACATAGAAAATTTTAGGGGCGAATGTTCGCCCTTTGGCGAAATTAAGGGGTTTTAAATTTTTAGTGGGCGAATATTTTGTATCATAGTACATTTTTAAAAATCACCTCAAATAGCCCACCTTATTCTAAGGGAGAGGGTAAAAAAGGTAAATTTAGCGCTTGAAATTAGATGTTACAACCTTCCATTCGCCCATTTTCAAGAATAGATTTGATTTAAGTGAATCCATTCGCCCATTTTCAAGAATAGGTTTTATTTAAGTGAATCCTATGGGCCAAATACCATATTTATAAAAGAGGTATAGTAAATTAATAAAATTATAAATAAATGAGAGGTATGGTAAATAAATAAAACATTTTTTATATTTACTCCATAAGTCACCATGCAAGGGTGTAAAAAAATAAAAATATAAGTAAAGTGGAGGTACGGTAAATAAATAAAATGTCTTTTTATACTTACTCAAAAGGTATGGTAAATAAATAAAAATATAAATAAACTAGACGTATGGTAAATAAATAAAACCTCTTTTTATATTTAGTCCATAACCCTCATTCTATTTATCAAGGCTCAAGAAAGAGGTTTTATTTAAGTGAATCCTATGGGCCAAATACCATATTTGTAAAAGAGGTATGGTAAATTAATGAAAATATAAATAAACGAGAGGTATGGTAAACAAATAAAACATTTTTTTTATATTTACTCCATAAGTCACCTTATATTTACGAACACTCAAAAAATGCGTTATATTTAGGTGAAACCTATGGGAAAAATACTATGGGACAAATACCATGGACTAGATTGTTATTAGTACCATGAAAAAAACATTATTAACCCTAATATTAGTATTAATAAAAATAAAAATGGCACATGGTATTGACACATGGTATTCACCTGGAATGTATCCTATTTAAATGGGGGAATTAAACCAACATAGATCCATCTTTAGTCTAGATCTACTAACCCCCGAGAGGTATCAAATACCCCTCTAGGGGGTGGATCAAGAGTAAAAATGGATGTTGTAATTTAATGTATGTTAAACATTTTATCTTGGTTAAAATAAAAAATAAAATAAAAATCAACTATTAATTTTATTAATTTTTATAAATTACTAATAGTAATTTTTAAGCTCCAAGTTTATGATAACCCATGGTATTGACCCATGGTAATACCAAGATCTTACAAGATTTTATAATTGAGTAAAATATTCGTAATGCCTAGTGAGAGATTCGCCAAAAAATTATATATACATATTATATTATTGATAAAATCGCCTTCCATTTTTCCTATATACCATGGAGATTCGCCCATTTATTATACATATAAATTTAGGGAGGTTTCTTAAAATTTTCCCTAGGTTTTGAGCTGTGGCTTTCCTCGGATAAATATTGTGTTTTGTGCCATTAATTATCTTCCTCTTGTCGATTATTGTTTTCATTGATCTTTATGTTCTTCCACTGTAAAGATTAGAGTATATTGTTGTCTTGTGTTTTAGGAAATTACATGATCTATGAATGTACAATAAAATATACACTTAAGCCTCCTCTTCCTTCTCAGTGCATGGCATAATTCTAGTAAATAGGTTATCAAACCTTTTACACTAAAATCCTCCACTGTGTTGAAGCTTGTCCTACCTCTTCCCTTCTACACATTATGTAGTTCTAGTCCACAGTGATGCCTTCCCTTAGCCACTGTGAAGCCCAACTGCACTACCATTGTCTCCTTCTCCGTTGAGCCCTATGCACTTCACAGTTTTATTCAGCAGGTTTATCATCCTTGCCTCTTACACTTGCTGAATGCATTGGACCTTGAAGAGCCCCTCCTCATAGTGCATGGCACAGTTCTAGTGAGAAATGGTACCTTCCTCCACCATTCTTAAGATCAAATCTGCCATCCTCAACAAACCCTTCCTCCTTAGTTCTTGCATAAGCCCATTATAAGAAACTTCTTCCATGAGAAAATTAGGAGTAGAATAGATTATTTTCAGGACTAACCTTTCCTTTCAATGAGTGATCCTCATTGACAAGTGTACCACCTCAACATGGAAATGATATGCTCAAGGAATATTTCAAGGAGGAGAGATAAATAAGAACTTGCAGAGAAGAAGCATGAACAAGGACCACCATGATAACTTCAAGAGATCCCGACACCAACGGAAGAAGGACCTTTCATGATGAATCAGAAGGTTCTAACATTGATCCAAGACCCTTTGGAGGGTGAAGATGAAAATGAAGAAAAAATCATGTCTATCATGAAGAATGCAAGAAATAGTAGCAAGGAAAGAAACTTGGCATTTCCACATAATCATGAAGCTCCATGTCATCAATGCTAAGTCATGGCTTGTACAAGTGTCATCACAATGTCATGTGTCAATATGTCTAGCCACATCATGTGGAATGTAATTATGTATCGTCAAAGGGAAAATGAAAAAAATGTAATATGTTGAAGTCCATTAGTCACATGTGGAATATGAAAAGTCACATGTGGACCAAAGAGTCATATAGAATTTTAACGGTAATTTAGGAGTCTAAAAGTCATGAGGGTAGCTCAAGATTCATGAGGATATGAAAGGTCATTCATCTTGTTATAAATAGACCCTCATAACTGAAGAAAAGGGATTTTCTAAGCCTTAGATTTTGGAGAGCTATCCTTGGCTTCTTCAGCTTGACATAGGAGAGAAGATCATTCCTTGGAGAAGAAAGAACGACTTAATGTTCCACTACTAGAGCTAGTGGCTCATCATTGTAACTATGTACTTGGATCTTTCACTTAATAATCAAAAGCTCATTGAGCCAACACACTTTCATCCATGTATTGTGAATGTTGTAATATTATTCTTCATATGTTTGTGGTATATGTTATGTTCATATGTACTAAAGAAATTGAACTACTTCATTAGTTTTGGTGATTATATTATTGAATGTGTGTTTTATTTGATTTAATGATCGTTGTGTCTATGTGAACTATTTCTCTAGATAACTAATGAATCTTTCCTTGCTCTTATGTTCCTCTCTTAGTTTAGTACTATTAATTTCCTTCTAGAGACTCACTCTTTACTCTCCCTTCATGAAAGTCTCCCTTTACACATAGCAATTTGTGTTTCACAGTGTCAACTTTCTAATTTTAAAGGTTATGTGCATACTCTCTTATAAGATTCCCCACAACCAAGGCAAACCTTAAGTTATGGTCATTGATTCGATACTCCGAATGGGGCTCCTATTCTAAACGGTGTGAGGTCTAATTGGGACTTCACATCAGGGAGACCCCTTGTATGTTGGAAGATTTCCAGCACTGTCAATAGAATGATTGTTAATAAATTTCTGAAGATCCATGGGAATAGAGGATCTAGCTATTTGAACACATAGTGAGCAGATTTGTGCAATTACACTATGGTTTCCAATTTTTAGAACTTTTTTCATGTCATTATATCTTATCATTGTAGAGAGTTCCAAATGCTTGCCTTTGATTTTGTCATTTCCATACTTTCTGCGGAAAATCTCAAGCAAATTTTCTCATACTTAAGACCCATTATTATCAGTGACTTTAACCATTGGACCTCTAATTCAACATCAATGCCACCCATTTTAATTGAAAATATTGAACTATCTAATAAATACTCCCTCATGGTGAGCTTAATACTAATGCACGTCCTTGAACAATGTATGAAACCTCCATTTGTAATTGTTACGTGAAACTATAGTGCTAGATATATAAAGCAATTGAGAATTTTGGCTAATTTGAAATAAATGAAGTTATGGGTACTACCAAAAGTAATCAACATTCTTAAATTTTCATTATGATACACTATTCTATATAGAAATTTTAAGAAGTGTTGAGTGCCTCCTAATACTGCATCTTGCAATAATTCCAATTATTGATCTTATTCCTCCTCACAATCTATGTAGGATAATATCCTCTCACCACACTTATATACTTTATTGTACTTGTTGTCACAATTAAACCATTATCTATTTTCTCTTCATTCATCCATTTTTTGAGGTGCCATGATTTTAGGTTGACTGATGCTACGAGAGGGAACATAATTCTCTCTATATTATCAGTGAAAATCCTTCTAATAGATATATTTTTTCTTTAAATTTTCCATACTAGACTAAAATAATGTTCTGTGGATTTAGGTTCCAAGAAATTCACTTCATATTATGTGCTCTCCTTTAAGGTGCTCATAAAGAGATCTAACAAATATGATTTCCGGTGTTATTTAATTAGAAACTTAGGTTTTAAAGTTGATGAGTGTATTTTGTTATTGGACCTCTTTGTTATAGATTTATTAATTTACTAAAGAAATGTATTTCCCTTAATATCCCCATAAACTGCTATTAATTCATTCCTAAAAATGGACCAAGAGACAATATAATCATTTTTTCATTCACAAAGGCATTAGTATCAAACTTATTGATTAGGTTCTGGATACAAGGATTCAAGAGTAAATATGGGGGCCTCACTCAATGAACCTTTGACATATTGTGTGCTTTCATGGCATACTAAAAAATATTCTTAACTTGACTACATATTGGAAAATAACTCTAAAAATCACATTATTTAACCTCCTTACCAATATGAAACTAATATACCTTCCCAACTTAAAAAAGCCCTACTTTCACTAGATATTGTACGTATCCATTTATTCATTAACATTTTTTATACCCCTTTATATTTTTTCATTAACTTTGATGTCTATTTTTTATACTTACCAATATAGAAACCATTTACCCCCTATTATATGCTCAATATATGTAGAAAAATATGTAGATTCACAAGCTCATGCAATCTACTAAAACAATAGACAAGAATATACTTCTACTCTTTAGAGTGGAAGCTCATAAACATCAAGAAAATAATAATGAATAGAGGAAGACAATCAAAGGCACATAACACAACAAATATCTGGGGAAATCCACAACTCAAAACCCCACTATTTGTTTTGTATTAATCCAGAAAATCAAGATAAAATTACAATCCTTGTTCTCTCTAGAACAATCCTAGCAGTCAGCAAATTCAATCTCCAACCCATAAGCAAGCTCAAGGCCAAATCTTGGCCAATTCACAAGCTCTCCAAGTCTATATTCCAATGTGTAATTCCTATGAAGAATAATTTGTATTTAAAGGGAAATAATGTTGGAAATAATACTGAGAGGGGGGGGGGGTGAATCAGTATTATCAAATTCTTTTCAATATATCTTACAAATTTATACTTTAAGTTATTCTCCAGATATTGATCATTAGTGTGTATGTCAGTACCATATAATAATGAACAAGAGCAAGAAAAATAGATAGGCACACCAAAGAACACCAGATATAAGGTGGAAACCCAATGTGGGTGAAAACCACTTGCTGCAATATGTCTCTATCTTCTTTCAATTAGAAACTTCTTTTACACGGATTTTGTATTGGTGCAGTCCTTTACCAGTACGCAGGCTGCAACCTGCAGAGAGCTACAACTCTCTCTCGTTTTCTATTCTCTCCTGGAAGGGAGCTACAACCCCCTTTGCTCTTTTACTTCTTTAAGGACCACGTTTCATTAATTTTCAGACTGGATCCAAGAAGATCAAATAATCATCAAGTACATGAAAATCACCCAATCTCCTTATACAATCAACCAATGAATCACCCAACTTCTCAGAATGCTGTAAACAGAAAAGTAAGACAAGAAAACTAAACCCAGAACTTTGCAGCAATAGATAAAATGCAATCAATAGTTATTTCAAAAGGAGACCGCAACTTCACCAATATCAGCCTGCGGATATCCGCAGCTCTTCTGTGCCTTGACTGCGTAGATCCGCACCCTATCCTCTTGTTCTCTGCGTACCTCCGCACTTATCCTTCTACTTCCCTGCGTACTTCTGCTCAGATCCGTAGCTATACTGTCTGCCTGACAGCGTACCTCCGCACTATTCTTTCTGCTCCCCTGCGTACCTCCACACTCTGCCTTCTTGTGCGCATCGTACCTCGCACTGCGCTTTCTTCTGAGCTGCGTATCCCCACACTATGCCTTCTTGTGTGCTACAGACCCCCGCACTTTCACTGTAGATCGCCTGCGGACCTCTGATTAGGGCCAAATTAACAGTCCTCCAATGTGCCACAGTTAGTTAGATCCATAGATATGATCATGCACCCGAGAGATCACGTCCTATCAACAAATCCACCTTAAACAACAAATTTCACCTTAATTTAGATCTAGCTCATTAAACCAATTACCAAAAATTCAGATCTTAAGATATTCAATTTTCACAAGTGTCTAGCCAAGTGATCTCCTCTCCTTTTTATAGGCAAGCTTTTATTCACACCATGGGACAAAACCATCGAAAACCAATACAAGGGATCCAAACTAGGGTTCAATAAATTAGATCCTATACCACGGGCTAAAACCATAGGATCATGAATGACGGGCTAAATACCAAGGGCCAAGCATAAGAAACCCCACGTGAGTGCGCTTCTCTGCATTGGAGTGAGTGAACTGGGGGACCACACCTTATGAACGGATAACCTGCGGGTATGTCCGCACTTCCTGGATGGCGAATCTGCGGGTCTGCACCTTTTGAACCATGCACCTGCGAACCTCTTATTTTTCATCATTTTGAGAGCCTGAACAAAGTTTTTCCACTTGGGTGAGTTGCCATCAAGTACAACCCCTGTACCATAGAGCCAAACCAGAATCATAATGCCAACAATCTCCCCCTTTGGACTTGATGGCAACCTCAAGATCCTCAACGTCATTCTCCCCCTTTGACATCAAGGGCAAAGGGTTATGCTCCCCCTGACTATAAACCAGATCTGCAAAAGGAAAGAAATTTCTTCAAGAAGAACCATAATCCACCAAACACCATAATTGACCATGAAGGAGATAGAGACATATTGCAGCACTATTCTGATCAACATCCATGATCTCCTTTTGTACTTCCTCCAAGATCTTCTACCATAATGCCAACAATGCATTATATGCTCCCCCTGAACCTGTGCCATTCGATCTTTGACCAATCCGCAACCCAACAAATGTACGCGTATACCCCATATGAAACTTGCGTACAACCAACAATCTCTGAAACAGATGAGATTCAACAACAGGATGATGCATCAACAACCCCTAGCTTTTTCCTAAGGTATTCAAAGGTCTCCCTGGGAAATGGTTTGGTGAGTATATCAGCAACTTGTTCCTTAGAAGGAACATACTCCAACTTGACCTTTTGTTCAAGCACTTGTTCCCTGAGAAAGTGATACTTGATCGAATGTGCTTGGTCTTTGAATGCATGACTGGGTTCTTTGAAATGCTGATTGCACTTGTATTATCACATAAGATGGAGATAGATGGTGTACAAGTGATTTGAAAATCCTGCAAGGTCTGCATCATCCAAAGGAGTTGAGTACAGTAAGATGCAGCAGCCACATATTCCGCTTCAACTGTAGATAAAGCAATCGAACTCTGTTTCTTGCTGAACCAAGATACTAATCTAGAACCCATAAAGAATGCACCACCACTTGTACTTTTCCTGTCATCCACGCTTCCGGCCCAATCTGCATCTGTATAAGCATGAAGTGTGAGATCTGTATCTCTAGGATAGCATAAGCCATAGTTTTGAGTTCCTTGAAGGTACTTGAAAATTCTCTTCACTACTTGAAGATGAGATTCCTTTGGATTTGCCTGAAATCATCCAACTATTCCCACTGCATGCATGATGTCTGGTCGGGTACCTGTCAAATAAAGAAGACTTCCAATCGTAGATCTGTAGGTTGGTTGATGCACTGCTGCTGATTTATCATTTACACTGAGGCTACATCCTGTGACCATGGGGGTACATACTGGTTTTGCATCTTCCATGCCATATTTCTTCAAAATCTTCTTGAGATACTTGGTTTGAGACAAGAAGATCTCGCCTTCATTTTGTTGGATTTGCAATCCAAGAAAATATTTCAGTTCTCCAAGCAAAGACATTTCGAATTCTTTCTGCATCACTGTTAGAAAATTATATATTACGGAGCAATGGAACACATAAAATATTGCAGAAATATAAACACAGAAAACGCACAAAACAAGAGAGACACAGATATACGTGGTTCACCCAGTTTGGGCTACGTCCACCCAGAACAGCCAGTCCTTCCTTTCTATTATCCAGCAAAATGAAGAGATACAACCTACAGCAAAACCGCTGTAATATCCTCTGTTTTCTCTCACAGTCTCACCTCTATGTTTCTCGCTCACCGAATACACATCTATCACACAACCTCAAATACAATACCCTCATACAAAGAGAGGGGTTGCCTTCTAGGGCAAAAAACCCTAAACTAAGCATAAGTTCTACCGTCAGATCATCTACCTAATGAACGGCCCAGATTGACTAGAAATTACTATACTTTTACAAGGCAATTTTACAGCTGTTTTTAGCTTCGGGGGCGCTGCCCCCGAAACCCCCCGCCAAGGGGGGGCTCTCAAAAGTCGCTGCTGCCCCCCCTGGACCCCCCACGGCAGCGATTATTTTACGGGCGGCGTTGCCGCCCCATTTTGAACTGGGGTCCTATGTGGCGATACCTTTGAATATAGAAGATAATCAGGCTCCACACCCAAAAATCTCCCACTTGGAGACTGATTGTAGCAACTCCACCGCTGCTCCATTTCCTGGACAATGACTCCTCTTTGGACCTGGCTATTTCTCATCTTCATCGTCATCCTTGAAGACCAACTGAAACTGAGCATATTCTCAGTTTCTCCCTGGTTACAACTTTTGTTAGCATATCTGCAGGATTCTAGCTAGTGTGTATCTTTTCCAGCTTCAACTCTCCATCTTCCAACACTGATCGTATGAAATGGTACTTGAGCTGTATGTGTTTAGTCCTGGAATGAAATGTTGAGTTCTTTGCAAGATGAATGGCACTTTGGCTATCACTATATAACATGCCCATATCATGCTCCTTACCCAATTCACCTGTTATCTCAAAATCAAGCCTTGGAAGGCTGCAAACCAGGAAGACTTCAAGTAACTGTTTCAAACCAATCTTTTGACTAAGGCTTAGCCTCCTTAGCCTGAGAGGGCTCTCTCAAAGGGTTATTGATTTTGATTAAGAATAAGATGGCTAACTCTTGTGAAATAACAGTGACAAATATGAAGGCTGGACAAACATTAAACAAGTTTCCATTGGGCCTATGGAGTCAACCACACCTCAGTAAACAATGATACTGCCTTTACATAGAAGTCAGGGCATTTAGCATTTGGATGTTCAGAACACAACTCATATAAAACCACAGTTCATAAATGCATACAGGAAATCAGAGCACAATCAGTGAATTCTGAGTGATTACACATCCATGCAACTGTAAAAGACATTAAGGAAAGAATAAAATCACACATTCTGAACATGGAAATCCTTCATGAATCCTGAGAAGAAAAGCAGCCAACTTATATTACTGAACTCTATCTTTACATAAGCCAAAACAGTACTCTGTTATAAAATTTCCCACCTTGATTACATCGCTGTTTCAGCTATATATAGAGCTCTTATTCTAACTGATCGAGATTCCTCCTCAAGCATGAGGGGAATTCGAAAACTACTTCTATTGACACCTATTAACCTTTAACTAACTAATAAATACAACTGACTGTTGACTGGAGTTTTTAGAGATCTAAATCAAGTAGGATTCTAACACCGTGTTATGCTAATAATAGCCTTGATTACAATGGTTCTTGTTCTTTGACATCTGGTTCCCTTCTGGCGGTGGCTGTGATGGATGTTTGTAGCTGCTTGCTGGCCTTTAATGTCGTATCCTTTTACCTCTGCTGAGAAACAGGAAACTGTCCCTGTTTTTATGCCTTTGTTTTCCTCAAAGATATTCGGAAGTAATTAGCCATGTTCTTTATCCTTTAATTACCCAAAATGGAGTGCCACGTCCTTGATGTGCTGTAAGCCTTTCTCATGTACCTGTGTGATGACAAAATCTTTCAAAAAGATTTGCCGCTTTGTCAATCATAATTGATCAACTGAATTGTAACATGCAGCTACAACAGTTTCGTAGCGCGCTACGAAACTGCTGTGTAATTTCAAAAGCACAGTCTTCCACTTTACTCTGTTTGTATACCTTATATTCAATTTCATTGCCTGAAAAAGGAGCACCAGATTTGTCTTGTCTTTTAATATCTGAATCAGAAGTGACACAGCTACCATTGCTAAAAACCTGTTCAAGTAGATTGAAAAGGTCCTTATCATGCTTATTTTGGTGTTGAACACCACTGCTTTTTTGCAAGGTATCTTATTTTCATGGTCCTGAACTTGGTACAAAACTTCCATGGCGATACACATGTGCCACGCAATACATTTATCTTCTCTATATCTCTAGAGATTATTTCATTGAACACCTGGCAGAAGACAAATGTATTAAAGATCAGTGTGTTTAAAATTGATTCTGCATCAGAACCATGTAGCTGAAGAAGCCGTATTCCTTCCATCTCCAAAACTGCTAATACAATGAGTTGATAGACACTTTGGCCAATTATATTCCTCCACATAGAATTACTGATAAAACTTTGAGTTCTTCCTACAGGTAATCTTTTCATCAACTCATCATTTGGAGGTTCTGTTGCCAGTGCCAAAGCACCAAGTGTATCCATAATCAGATTGACCCAAAGCAACTGAACTGCAGTGAGGAGGGCAGTTCCTGTTATACATGTTGAAACAAAATTCAAAACTAGAGCAACCACATTAACTGTCAGCTGGAACTGCACAAATTTTGGAATGTTTACATATACTGAACGCCTCCATCTTGCTACATTTTCATCATTTCTAACACCAATGTCTGAAGCAAATTTCTCTGTCAACTGTCCAATTCGAAAATCCTTCCCCTCAGGCTTTTCTGCATTATTAAATTTCCTTCCCTTTTCATTTTCTATCAATAATTCCTCTGGCCCAATAACGTTAGTGCTACTCACTGGACTTTGATCATATACTGGAGGACCAGTGGAGTTTTGAGATGGAGCCCAAAGTGCACAGATGACACAAAGCAAAGAAAATGAAAGAACATGCCAAAATGCACTTATAACCCATGCACTCTGCCAACAAATGCCTTTACCTCTCCTCCAGCATATGTTTGAAACATGTAGACTGATTCGCTGGTACTGAGAGGACTTTCTTCCCTTCTCTCTGATCGGTTTCCCACCTTGAACACCTCTTCTGATTTTCGGCTCAAATGTATTCTCAAAAATAATGAAATGGATCAGAGAGAGAAGCAACTCTGGTTTATTAAACCAGAAAAGCTCATCCCGAGGAGTCACTTTTACCCCAGGAGATGCATTTGCTCCAACATTCTCTAATGCAAGTGTTGCAATAATATGCTGCAGCTTCGCTCCCAAAATGAGGATGAGAACAATAGGGACAAAAGAGATCCAGAAGTATAAATTAGCATCATGCACATTGAATAGCATAAAAGCAATGACAAAACCCCACAAAGGTGCACTGAGACCAACAATCTGCTTGAATTCATCCTCCATAGAACGTATCATATAGCTATGGAAGTCATATTTAAATGGCAAATTGTGATTTGTCACAAATCCCATTCTCAAAGTTATGTAATCAGCTTTTGTAACAGTTTGACCAAAACTGCCGAAGAAAACATACCACCCAAGCAAAGAATCTGTTTCTGCTCCAAGTTGTTGCTGTGTGGTATTTAACAAAAGTTTATTGCCTTATCAAGGTCAGCGCTCGTGAAATTTCTTTTAAATTGGCATGAGTATTTGCATGTGCCTCATTCTCCCAATCCCTCCATGTGTAAATCTTTACAATTTCCAACACCATTGTTAAGCAGCTGTAAAAAATATGTGTGACTGCCATAACGAAGATAAATCGATGAAGCTGCTCCAGACCTTCCAATGAAACAAAAGGCTCTTCACCTTCTTTGCAATGGGAGGCACCGGCTTCACTACTTAGAACCCGCCTCCATGTGTTGCCTGTAGAAAACACAAATCCCAGGAGTTTCCGTGCAAGCTTTTCGTGCTCATCCCCGGATTCAGCGTCGTCAAACTGGTGGACATAACAAGGATAGAAAAAGGGCTTGTAATACTTTGAAGGGATACAAATACGAGATATATAACTCGCGGTTGCCGTCAGCAATAATGAAAGAAACCCCAGCAACATCAGTTCATCTTTCATAGTCTCCAATGCATGAAACAGAGCCTTCCTCTTTGATGCATGCAGCCAATGGCCTAACCGGTGAATCGATCGCTCGACCAACAAGGAAACGACCACCAATACCGTTAGCATGAGTCTCCAGAGACTGATATCATGAAGGCCCTTTGTCACAAGCAAAAGCACATGGCAGACTGAAGCAAGGAAAACGCCAAGCTAGAAAGTGCCCTGAATACCCATTAACTCATCAGCCAACTCAGTTGATAACTGCTCTCCATTTAAAACAAAAATCAAAGAAGATCCATCAGGCCTCATCATTTCCGCCAAAACAGATGTACTAAATATAGGCTGAGTGTCAAGGAGAATAAACCGCTCAACAGACATCCTCAGTTCAGTGCCAACACTACAATGCCTTGCCATCGCTCTAATTTCTTCTGACTGCACTGGTACTATTTTGAAAAGCTTGATTGATCGACCAAACCCGCAAAGTAAAATACAACTGCAAACACGTACTAGTACCAAGACACCTCACAACCTAATGATGAGGATAAGCGGTTGGATATGATAGACAAAGTGTATAGGCTGACAACTGTTGATGGATTTTGCTGGATATGACAGCTGTGAAATATTTGCTATGGATTCAAACAAATCCCCAAATTCGTAGCGCAGCCAGTGCAAAATATGAATTATGCGCTACGAAATCACCTAAAAAACATGTTGCGCTGCGAAACTGATAAAGCGATTTATGTGCCTTTGACAAACCAACGAACTGATGTGAAAATTTTAAATTTTTTTCTTGAGTGATAACATCACCCATAAACCTTTGTAACCAAATCATTTCTTTACTAGCCTCTGTAGCAGCAACATACTCTGCTTCTGTTGTTGAAAGTGCAACAACACTTTGGATTTTTGAAACCCAACTGACAGATGTTCCTCTGACAGTAAAGACATATCCTGTAGTGCTCCTCCTATTATCTCTGTCACCTGCCATATCTACATCAACATATCCTTGTAGGGATATGTTTGAACCACCAAAGCATAATGCTTGATTAGTGGTACCTTTCAAATATCTGAGAATCCATTTCGCTGCCATCCAATGTTCCTTTCCTGGATTGTTCATGTACCTGCTTACAACTCCCACTACATGTGCAATATCAGGCCTTGTGCAGACCATTGCATACATTAAGCTTCCAACTGCTGATGCATATGGAACTTTAGACATATAATCCATGTCTTCTTAGGTATTTGGGCACATTTCCTTGCTAAGTTTGAAATGGCTAGCAAAAGGTGTACTAACTGGTTTTGCATTGTGCATGTTAAATCTTTTCAACACCTTTTGTATGTACTCATTCTGAGACAATGTTAATTTACGATTTTTCTAGTCTCTAGTTATTCTCATACCAAGGATTTGTTTCGCAGCTCCCAAATCCTTCATTGCAAATGAATTTGCCAATTTTCTTTTGAGCACATTTATTTCCTGCATGTTAGATCCTGCAACAAGCATGTCATCTACATACAGTAACAATATAATATAGCTGCCACCATTTTGCTTTTTCAAATAAACACAATGATCAGAGTGACATCTACTATAACCTTGCTCAGACATAAACTTGTCAAATTTTAGATACCACTGCCTTGGAGCCTGTTTTAAGCCATACAAGCTCTTCTTCAACCTGCACACTAGTTTCTCCTTCCCTTTCACCTCATATCCTTGTGGTTGCTGCATATATATCTCTTCCTCCAAATCCCCATGGAGAAAGGTTGTCTTTACATCTAACTACTCAAGATGTAAATCTTCAGCTGCTACAAGACTTAAAATAGTTCTGATTGAAGTCATTTTAACAACAGGAGAAAATATTTCATCAAAATCAATACCTTTCTTCTGTGCAAACCCCTTCACCACAAGTCTAACTTTATACCTCTGTTTTCCTCCATCTTCCTCCTTCAGCCTGTAAACCCATTTATTCTTCAATGTAGTTTTTCCTACAGGCAACCTGACTAAATCCCAAGTTTGGTTATGCATTAAGGAGTCCATCTCTTCTTGCATGGCTACCTCCCACTTCTTCCTGCTTTCAACCTGCATTGCTTCTTCATAACATTCGGGTTCACCAGAATCAGTCAACAATAAATAATATAATGAAGGAGAGTATCGTTCAGGGGGTCTACCTATCCTGGTAGATCTTCTAACACCACTTTCAGGTGTTTGGGGTGCCTGTTGCTGTTGTGGTGGTTGTTGTTGTTGTGGTTGTTGATTATTATTATTTTCAGGCACCTTTACTTTTTCAGTGATTTCATCAAGAACTGCGTATTCCTTGTTTTCCTTTTCCTGTTTCTTTTCCTGCAACTGATTCTTATACAAGACCCTTTCATTGAATATTACATCTTTGCTCCTAATGATTTTGTGATTTTCGTAATCATATAAGCGATAACCAAAATCATTAACACCATATCCAATAAAGGTACATTTCTTTGACTTTGCCTCAAGCTTTGTTCTATTTTCTTTATCAATATGGACAAAGGCCTCACAACCAAAAGGCTAAAAAATAGAGTAGTTTACCTTTTTACCTGTCCATGCTTCCTCTGGAACACCACCATCCAAGGAACTTGAAGGCCCTCTGTTTATTAGATAAACAGCAACAGCATCTGCCCAAAACTGTAAAGGCAATCCTGCATGCAATCTCATGCACCTTGCACGCTCCATGATTGTTCTGTTCATCCTTTCTGACACACCGTTTTCTTGTGGTGTTCTTGGAACTGTCTTCTCTCTGCGAATTCCATGCTCTGAACAGTACCTATCAAAATCTTTGCTGCAATATTCACCTCCATTGTCTGATCTAAGACACTTCACTTTCTTTCCTGTCTCAATCTCAACCAAAGCTTTCCATTTCTTGAAAGTATCAAATACATCAGATTTATTCTTAATACAATAAATCCAAGTTTTTCTAGTTGCATCATCAATAAAAGTAACATAATAACGAGAGCCACCGAGAGATGATACCTGAGCAGGTCCCCATACGTCTGTATGCACAAGCTCTATTTTTTCGTTCTTTTTTTTTTCCAACTCTGAGAAATCTGACTCTCTTCTGTTTTCCATAAATGCAGTTCTCACAGAAGTCCAAATCAACATTCTTCAAACCCGGCAACAAATTCCTTGAGTGGAGAATCTTCATCCCCTTTTCACTCATGTGTCCAAGCCTATGATGCCATAATGCTGCATCTGCTCCTCTGGAAGTTAAAGCATTAACAGAGTTAGAAATACCATTGCATAAATACAATGTACCAACCTTTTCGCCTTTTGCTATTACCAGGGCTCCTTTAGTGACCTTCCAAGCTTTATCTGTGAAAGTTGTCACACAACCTTCACCGCCTAACTGCCCTGTTGAAATCATATTTTTCTTTAGATCTGGAACATGCCTTACCTCCTTTAATAGCCATTGGTTTCCATTCTGCTATTTTACAAGAACCTTACCCATTCTAACGATTTTACAGGGTTTATCATCACCTAGACGAACTTGTCCAAAATCTCCTTGAACATAGTCATGAAAGTATTTCTTATCAGGTGTGGCATGGAATGAAGCCCCTGAATCTACCACCCAGGAATCAGTAATATTTTCGAAAGAAAGAATCCAAGCATCTTGTAACACCTCACCTGTCACATTTGCTTCATGATTGTTTTCTTGCTGTGCATCTCATTCTTTTCCCTTCCGAGATCTACAGTCTATCTTTAGGTGTCCTTTCTTTCCACATTTCCAGCACACTATCCCCGATCTGGACTTGGATCTGCCTTTCCTTGATTTACTGCGATATCCTGAGCTCTTTCCTCTTTCCATTTCTCTTCCTCTAGACTCTGCACTCAAAGCATTTCCCGATGTCTCACCGGAGCTTTTCCGTCGCATTTCCTCGCTAAGGATAGCACCGACAACATCATCAAACTTTAAAGTACTAGATCCAGAAACGGAGTTACTAATGGCCATTACCAAACCATTCCAACTTTCTGGTAATGAGCACAAGAATAACAGAGCTCTAACTTCATCATCAAAGTTTACCCCTACAGAACTTAAATGACTTGTAACTGTATTAAAATCATTTAAATGGTTTGCAACAGATCCACCTTCCGACATATTCATATTAAATAACCGTTTCATAAGAAATACCTTGTTTGAGGCCAAGGGTTTTTCATATAGTTTCGACAACGTCTGCATCAAACCCTCTGTCGTGGTTTCCTTCGAAATGTTGAAGGCGACTGACGCAGCAAGGCACAACCGTATTGTTCTAAGTGCCTTTCTATCGAGAAGGTTCCATTCTTCGTCTTTCATACCCGTCGACATCTTTGTTTTTCCGCCCAATGGTAGGTATAGATCTTTCTGATACAGATAATCTTCCATCTGCATCTTCCACAGCGAGAAGTTTTGGTCGTTAAATTTCTCGACCCTAAACTTACCATCTTCCGCCATTGCTCCCACTCGAACTAGGAACCCTTCTTTCCTGCGAGTTTATCGGCCAAATAGACCTTCGACTTTGATACCAGTTGTTAGAAAATTATATATTACGGAGCAATGGAACACATAAAATATTGCAGAAATATAAACACAGAAAACGCACAAAACAAGAGAGACACAGATATACGTGGTTCACCCAGTTTGGGCTACGTCCACCCCGAACAGCCAGTCCTTCCTTTCTATTATCCAGCAAAATGAAGAGATACAACCTACAGCAAAACCGTTGTAATATCCTCTGTTTTCTCTCACAGTCTCACCTCTATGTTTCTCGCTCACCGAATACACATCTATCACACAGCCTCAAATACAATACCCTCATACAAAGAGAGGGGTTGCCTTCTAGGGCAAAAAACCCTAAACTAAGCATAAGTTCTACCGTCAGATCATCCACCTAATGAACGGCCCAAATTGACTAGAAATTACTATACTTTTACAAGGCAATTTTACAGCTGTTTTTAGCTTCGGGGGTGCCGCCCCCCCCTGGACCCCCCACGACAGCGATTATTTTACGGGCGGCGTTGCCGCCCCATTTTGAACTGGGGTCCTATGTGGCGATACCTTTGAATATAGAAAATAATCAGGCTCCACACCCAACAATCACCAAGGCAAAGCTTTGACTCATAGCTTCTTCATTGCTGCCAAAGATAATATCATCTACATACACAACAAGTATTATCAATTTGTCATTTTCAATTTTTATATAAAGATTGTTATCTGCTGATCCCTTTGAGAAACCTTGTTGATGAAGATATTTGTCCAAACGGTAGTACCATGCCCTTGGAGCCTGTTTAAGACCATAGAGAGCCTTTTTTAGTCTGCATACAAGATTTGGATCATTCCCAAGGATGAAACCATCTGGTTGCTCAATGTACACTTCTTCTTCTAAGTCTCCATTCAGAAAAGCTGATTTTACGTCCATTTGAAATACTTTGAACTTCTGAAAGCTTGAGAGATCAAGGAACATTTGGATGGCCTCAAGTCTAGCAACGGGAGCAAATGTTTCTTCAAAGTCTATTCCTTCTTGTTGAGCATACCCTTTACACACAAGTCTAGCCTTGTTTCTAATTACTTTCCCATTCTCATTCAACTTATTTTTGAAGATCCATTTTGTCCCTATGACATTCTTATCTTTTGGTCTAGGAACCAACTCCCAAGTGTTGTTTTTTTCGATCTGCTCAAGTTCTTCATCCATTGCCTTGACCCATCATTCATCTTTGCATGCCTCTCTTACATTTTGTGGTTCAGTGGAGGAGAGTAATGCCAAATATTGAGGCTTCTGCAATTGTTCTTCTTGTTTGCACACATGCCTCTTTCTGCCCCAAAATCTAAGATTCTGGATGATTCTTCTGAACGTACCTAGATGGATTCTTCTCTTATATCCTTATCTATTCCTCTGGTGCCTCTTGAGGTTCTTCTTCATCATCAATCTGATTTGGAGAGTAGTCTTCATCTTCTTCGATATTTTCATAATTTACTTGCCTAGGAATGTATCATTTTTCATCAACCACTACATCAATGTTTTCAACAATTCTTCAAAGTCTTTTATTGTAACACTTATATGCTTCTCTGTGGGGAGAATAACCAAGGAGAATGCCTTCATCTGATCTAGGTTCAAGTTTTCCAAGCTGTTCATCATTATTCTTAATATAGCATTTGCTTCCAAAAATTTTGAAATGCTTTACCGAAGGAGTCTCACCATACCAGAGCTCATGAGGAGTTTGAGTGTTGTTCACTTGGACATTTTTTTTGTTGAGAATAACAACCGCAGCAAAAGCAACTTCACCCCAGAAGGTTGCGGGAGTCCCGGACTCATCAATCATAGCACGAGCCATTTGTTGGACCATTCTGTTCATCCTTTCCACCACTCCATTGTGCTGAGGAGTCCTAGCTATAGAGAATTCCCTTCTTATTCCATGTTCTTCACAGAAATCGAAAAATTCATTTGAGGTAAATTCCCCACCTCTATCAGACCTGAGACACTTAATTTTGTAATCTGATTCATTTTCAGCCAAGGCTTTGAAAGACTTGAATTTTTCGAATGCTTCGTCCTTGTGTTTCATAAGTCCTAGCCAAACCATCCTGGAGAAGTCGTCAATGAATAATATAAAGTATTCTTCTCCTCGAGGTGACTTTGTCCTAAATGGACCACATACATCTGTAAGGACTAGTTCAAGAGGCCTGCTGGCTGAACCTTCCTTCTCAGGGAAGTTGGTTCTGGTTTGCTTACCAAACTGACATGATTTGCATATGGTGTTGTCTGGAATTTTGATATCTGGGAGACCACGAACTGCTTTATATTTACATTCTTTCCTTATTTGTGAAAAGCTTAGATGCCCCAACCTCTGGTGCCATAACCAATGTTCATCATCCTTGCTCAAATAGCATTGTTGTTGTCCTTCTTCAAATATGTATAAGTTATTTGGAGTTCTTCTGCCTTTGATCACCGTTTTTCCTGTATCAAGATCACGAACACTACATCCACTTGATCGAAATATTACCTTGGTTCCTTGATCACACATCTAACTGACACTCAGTAGATTATGCTTTAAGCCATCAACATACAAAACATTTCCAGCTTTGACCCTTTCTTTCAAATGAGCAGTGCCTTTTCCTTTTATGACTGCAGGGGTATCATTTCCAAAGGAGACTTTCTTTCCCTTTTCTAAAACACTATATGATTCAAGTTTCTCTTTATCACCTATCATATGTTTCGAACATCCACTGTCGATGTACCATATATTTTCCTGTCCTTCTGCATAAAAGGCTATCCCACATCTTTCTGGTTGTGGTTCCTTCCTTCTCCATGTTCTGGCATTTGGGGTTTGTTCCTTTTGAGCTGTCTTCCGAAACCTGCTCCTGCATTCAGACTCTTCATGACCGAAGTTATTACAAATAGAACATTCAATTTCACTTTCAAGGGCAGAGAAATTGTTATAGGTCCTCTTCGTGATTCCAGACATACTTCTTTGTTTTTGAGCTTCTCTAGTCATGATTGTCTTATAGGCAACACATTGAGCTACTTTGTGACCAAAATTATGGCAAGAGAAACATTGGCCATTGAAGAAACTTCTGCGATTATCAAATCTATCATCCAACCGATTGTAGTTTCTACCAACATCCACTCTTGAGGCGAATTAGGAAGATTTTACCTGTGGCTGGTTGTAGCTTCTGTTTTTCCTTAAGGTAGTTTGCCCCTGATTTTCTTGATAGTCTTTGTTCACTCTTGAGATAAGTTGTCCCTGATTTACCTGATGATTTCTATTAGGCCTTTGCTCGCTGCTCCTTGCTGCATCAAGATAACTTTTGGAGGTGGATGCTTGAGATGCTTCTCCATTATATCCCAGACCTATCTTGATTAGTGGAGAACGTTGCACATTGATAATCTCATCCAGAGTTTCAGATCCTTTAACAAATTTAAGATTAAGAGTTTTTGTTTTCTCAATCTCTTTTCTAAGACCAACAATTTCACATTCCAATTTTTCAAGATGTTTTTCCCTTTCATCCAGTTGACATTGCAGAGAATCAATAATCACATTTTTCTCTTCTAAGAAAATTTTGAGATTAGAAATCTCTTCATAAAAACCTTCTTCATCTATAGCATCCATGTAATCATCATCCTCAAAAGCCATTAAAAGTTTATAATCATTACCTCGTTCATCTTCGTCGCTATTTGAATGTCCATCACTATCTTCATGAGTGTAATAACTTTTCTTATTTGCATTCTATTTCTTGTTCCATCTAATAGGTTCCTTCCCCTTGTCAATCTTATCCTTATGAGGACATTTGGCAGCATATTGACCGACTCTTCCACAAGCAAAACATTTGAAAGGTAACTTACCTCTGAATCTTCCAGTACCCCGTTGAAGATTTCTGACAAAATTTGATTCTTCTTCTTCTCCTGACTCATAGTACTCTCCTTTGCCTGAAGTCTTGAAGGAAGCTTCTCTTCTGTCTGATGGACCTCCTTTCCTCATTTCATAAGCAGTTAGAATTCCGTGCAGTTGTGACATTTTAAGGCTTTGTAGATTCTCTTTTTCTTCTATTGCAGAAACTTTAGATTCAAACCTAGGGGACAAAGATCTTAGAACCTTTTCAACCCCAACAGCCTCTTTTATTTCTTCACCCAAATTTTTCATACAATTAACAATCTCATCTACGCACAGAAAATAGTTTGCCACACTTTCATCATTGTACATTTTGAGATTTTCATACTGAATTCTGAGGGTTTGAAGTTTTGCTCGTTTTACCTGATCATCTACTTCATATCTCAGAACAATCTTGTCCCATATTTCTTTTGCAGATTTATACTGCATAACTTTCACGAATTCTGATTGAGATAGACATCCTAGAAGAGTATTGATCGCCTTTGCATTTGTTTCATATTTCTTCTTCTCAGCGGGATCTGTAGGAGTAGCTGATGGAAAAGTATACCTTGTTTCTATGATGTCCCAGACTTCTGTACCCACAGATTGAAGATAGGCAGTAACTCTTACCTTCCAATATACGAAGTTTGTCCCATCAAAAACTGGTGGCCTGATTAATGCTTCCCTCTCGTAGTTGCTCCTTCAAGCGATCAAGCTTCTTCAGAAGGACCTGCTCTGATACGAATTGTTGGAAATAATACTGAGAGGGGGGGGGGGAATAAATATTATCAAATTCTTTTCAATATATCTTCCAAATTTATACTTTAAGTTATTCTTCAGATATTGATCATTAGTGTGTATGTCGGTACCATATAATAATGAACAAGAGCAAGAAAAATAGATAGGCACACCAAAGAACACCAGATATAAGGTGGAAACCCAATGTGTGTGAAAACCACCTGCTGCAATATGTCTCTATCTTCTTTCAATTAGAAACTTCTTTTACACGGATTTTGTACTAGTGCAGTCCTTTACCAGTATGCAGGCTGCAACCTGCGGAGAGCTACAACTCTCTCTCGTTTTCTAGTTTCTCCTGGAAGGGAGCTACAACCCCCTTTACTCTTTTACTTCTTTAAGGACCACGTTTCATTAATTTTCAAACTGGATCCAAGAAGATCAAATAATCATCAAGTACATGCAAATCACCCAATCTCCTTATACAATCAACCAATGAATCACCCAACTTCTCAGAATGTTGTAAACAGATAAGTAAGACAAGAAAACTAAACCCAGAACTCTGCAGCAATAGATAAAATGCAATCAATAGTTATTTCAAAAGGAGACCGCAACTTCACCAATATCAGCCTGCGGATATCCGTAGCTCTTCTGTGCCTTGACTGCGTAGATCTGCACCCTATCCTCTTGTGCTCTGCGTACCTCCGCACTTATCCTTATGCTTCCCTGCGTACTTCTGCTCAAATCCGCAGCTATATTGTCTGCTTGACAGCGTACCTCCGCATTGTTCTTTCTGCTCCCTGCGTACCTCTGCACTCTGCCTTCTTGTGCGCAGCATACCTCGCATTGTGCTTTCTTCTGAGCTGCGTATCCCCACACTGTGCCTTCTTGTGTGTTGCGGACCCCCGCAATTGCACTATAGATCGCCTGCGGACCGCTGATTAGGGCCAAATTAACAGTCCTCCAATGTGCCACAGTCAGTCAGATCCATAGATCTGATCATGCACCCGAGAGATCATTTCCTATCAACAAATCCGCCTTACACAACAAATTTCACCTTGATTTAGATCTAGCTCATTAAACCAATTACCAAAAATTCAGATCTTAAGATATTCAATTTTCACAAGTGTCTAGCCAAGTGATCTCCTCTCCTTTTTATAGGCAAGCCCTTATTCAAACCATGGGACAAAACCATCGAAAACCAATACAAGGGATCCAAACCGGGGTTCAATAAATTAGATCATATACCACGGGCTAAAACCATAGGATCATGAATGACGGGCTAAATACCAAGGGCCAAGCATAAGAAACCCCACGTGAGCGCGCTTCTCTGCATTAGAGTGAGTGAACTGGGGGACCGCACCTTATGAACGCATAACCTGCGGGTATGTCCGCACTTTCTGGACGGCGAATCTGCGGGTCCGCACCTTTTGAACCATGCACCTGCGAACCTCTTATTTTTCATCATTTTGAGAGCCTAAACAGAGTTTTGCCACTTGAGTGAGTTGCCATAAAGTACAACACCTGTACCATAGAGCCAAACCAGAATCATAATGCCAACAAATAAAACCTCTAAAAATAGCGCAATCCATCAAGGATTAGTTCCTGAATGCATGCACTATCAGTGCAACTCAGAAAAATCTAAAATAACTAGTACACTGTCCCTGCACTCTAGTCTCAACTAGGTCTTTCTCAGAATCAACATGCATGAGTCTCTGATGGTGGAATCTTTAGTTAACTAGAGTAGCACTAATTAGGTTACTAGTGTCCCAACAGACCGTTTTAATGGCAGAAGTGTCCTCAGACACAATTTTATTAATAAGAAAAGAAATTACATAATAATTTTGCAAGATTTTACACACACGCTCCAATACACTTGTAATCAGGAGAATGAACTATATATAATCTTAATTTCATAACCTATTCTAGTTATGGACTACTTATTAAATTAACAAGTGCCCATTTACAATAAATGCAATTCTAACCAATCTACTAACTCTACTCCTAAATTGGATCCTAAGATACTACATTATTCTAGATGTCATATCTTTTACAACAATATTCTATTTCTAAATGTCTCAAATATTTAATTAAATATTCTAAATAAATAAATATTCTATCCTAACTTTGTGAACTATGAATTTTTTTTTTGGATCATCTAACATTCCCCCCTATGATCCAAAGATACATTACAACAGATACCAAGTTCATCTCTGAACATACTAAATTTGATCCTACCAAGTGGTTTTGTGAAAATATCAAAGACCTGGTCTTCTGAATGACAATAAATTAGCTTGATGATGTCCTTGGCAATTAGAGATCTAATGTGATGATACTTGGTGTCCACATGTTTTGTTTTTAAATGAAAAACTAGATTCTTGGCAAGACTTATGGCTGACTAGCTATCGATGAATAATGATGTAGCTTTTGCTCCAATACACTTGCAATCAGGAGAATGAACTATATATAATGTTAATTTCCTAACCTATTCTAGTTATGGACTACTTATTAAATTAACAAGTGCCCATTTACAATAAATGAAATTCTAACCAATCTGCTAACTCTACTCCTAAATTGGATCCTAAAATACTACATTATTCTAGATGTCATATCTTTTACAACAATATTCTATTTCTAAATGTCTCAAATATTTAATTAAATATTCTAAATAAATAAATATTCTATCCTAACTTTGTGAACTATGAATTTTTTTTTTTTGGATCATCTAACATTCCCCCCTATGATCCAAAGATACATTACAACATATACCAAGTTCATCTCTGAACTTACTAAATTTGATCCTACCAAGTGGTTTTGTGAAAATATCAAAGACCTGGTCTTCTGAATGACAATAAACCGGCTTGATGACGTCCTTGGCAATGAGAGATCTAATGTGATGATACTTGGTGTCCACATGTTTTGTTTTTTAATGAAAAACTAGATTCTTGGCAAGACTTATGGCTGACTAGTTGTCGATGAATAATGATGTAGCTTTTGCTCCAATACACTTGCAATCAGGAGAATGAACTATATATAATCTTAATTTCCTAACCTATTCTAGTTATGGACTACTTATTAAATTAACAAGTGCCCATTTACAATAAATGAAATTCTAACCAATCTACTAACTCTACTCCTAAATTGGATCCTAAGATACTACATTATTCTAGATGGCATATCTTTTACAACAATATTCTATTTCTAAATGCCTCAAATATTTAATTAAATATTCTAAATAAATAAATATTCTATCCTAACTTTGTGAACTATGAATTTTTTTTTTTGGATCATCTAACATTCCCCCCTATGATCCAAAGATACATTACAACAGATACCAAGTTCATCTCTGAACTTACTAAATTTGATCCTACCAAGTGGTTTTGTGAAAATATCAAAGACCTGGTCTTCTGAATGACAATAAACTGGCTTGATGATGTCCTTGGCAATGATAGATCTAATGTGATGATACTTGGTGTCCACATGTTTTGTTTTTAAATGAAAAACTAGATTCTTGGCAAGACTTATGGCTGACTAGCTATCGATGAATAATGATGTAGCTTTTGCTTGAGGAATGCCCAAATCCTACAAAACTCTGCACAACCAAACAATTTCACATGTTGCTTCCCATGCTGATATGTATTCTGCTTCGACTGAAGAAGTAGCTAATGTATCTTGTTTCTTGAAACTCCAAGATATTGCAGTTGACCCCATGTTCATTAAATAACTAGAGGTGGATGCTTGATCATCAATACTTCCAACAAGGTTGGCATCTGAAGATACATCAAGTACAAAGTTTTTAGTCTTTTTGTAAAGAAGACCAAAATATTTTGTTTCTTGGATATATCGTAGAACACTTTTGGCTACATTCCAGTGGTTGTCTCATGGTTCCTACATAAAGCATGAAAGAATACTAACTGCATAAGATAGGTTTGTTCGATTCGTTGTCAGATAAATCAGGCTTCCAAACAACTGTCTATAAGTAGTGTTGTCCACATTTTCCCCCCTTCAAATTTTGAAAGTTTCAAGTTTTGTTCCATGGGGGTAAGAACGAGCTTGCAATCCTGCATTCTTAAGTGCTAAAGAACTTTTGCTGCATACTTACTCTGAGAAATGAAAATATGATGTGGATGTTGAAATACTTCAACTCCAATATAGTAGCGAAGTAGTCCCAAGTCTGTCATCTTAAAACTTGCATGTAACTCCTTTTTCACCTATATAATATGATCATCATTGTTTCCAGTAATGATCAAACCATCTACATACATAACAAGAATCACCAGATTTTGACCCTATTGACATACATACATAGCATCATCAAATTCACTTCGTTGAAAGCCAACATTTCGAAGGTATTCATCCATTTTGGCATACCAAGCTCGTGGATCTTGTTTTAACCCATATAAAGGCTTAATCAATTTACAGAGTTTATGTTATTTCCCTTCAATTTCAAAACTTGGTTGTTGTGTCATATATACATCTTCCTGTAAATCTCCATTGAGGAAAGCACTCTTTACATCCATCTGATGCACTTTCCATCCTTTTTGTGTTGCTAATGTGAGTGTTAAGCGGATGGTGTTCCATTTTGTTGTAGGAGCAAAAGTCTCCTCATAATCAATGCCTTCCTGTTGCGCAGAACCCTTAGCCACAAGTCTAGATTTGTACTTGTCGATTTCTCCATTTTGGTTGTACTTAATTCCGTAAACCCATTTGCATCCGATGGGTTTAACATTTTTAGGACAATCAACAAGTTTCCAAGTGTTGTTATCTTGAACTACCTTATATTCTTCAATCAAAGCTTGTTTCCATTCTTTATAATTTACTTCCTCTTCATACATGGAGGGTTCAGTAACATCATTCGTGATCAAGGTAAAATTTCCTTCATTCCTGGTGGACCCCCTTGTTCCTATTTTATTTTTCTCATTAGGCCTTACATCTTTCAAAAGTTGAACAACCCATTTTGGCAATTGATGTTCACTTGTTTGAGATTCTAAAAAGTCACCATCATTATAAAGAGGATTAATGTAATAGAGGTACATTGATCAACTGCATATTCTGGGGGCAGAGAATCATTGTCAGAAGAACTACTACTACTAGGAGATTCTAATGAACTGCCAGATGACCCAGACTGTGTTGATGAAATAGATGGACTAGATGAATCATCTTTAGAGGAAGGAAAATCAAGTTCATACCAATTTTGTGAATTTGGTTGAATTTGAATGTTTCCTTTCCTTTTATCTCCTTTGGTTTCCAATCTTTGAAGAAGATGCTATATTTCTTCAGCACTCTTACTCTCAATTTCATAAAAAATTACATCTCTGCTGATAATAAATTTCCCATTTGAAAAAAGCATGTACCCTTTCTTCTCATCTAAATATCCAATCATTATGCATTTCAAACTTCGTGAGTCAAGCTTAGTTCATTTTTCTTTTGGAGCTAAGGCATAACACACGGAACCAAAAACCCTAAGGTGTTTAACTTTAGGTTTGAAACCAAACCATGCTTCATAAGGTGTGATTCCATCCAAATAAGCAGTGGGAGACTCATTCCTTAAGTAAACAGTTGTATGGATTTCTTCTACCCAATAAGTAGGACTTAACTTTTTAAAAGTTAACATAGATCTTGCCATTTAACAAAGTGCGATTCATTCTTTCTACTACTCCATTTTGCTATGGAGTGTAGACATTTGTAACATGTCGTTTGATCCCATTGTCTCTGCAATAACTTTGAAATTCATTTGAAGTGAATTCTCCTCCATTGTCAGTGCTAAGAGTGCCAATATTTTCTTTGACTTCATTTTCAACAAGGTCACCAAAATTTTAAAATTTTTCAAATGCCTCTGACTTATGCTTCAAGAAGTAAACCCGTGTCATTTTTCTGAAATCATCAATAAAGAGTAAGAAATATTTGCACCCTCCTAGAGAAGCTTGCAAGGGTCCATAAATGTTTGTGTACTAATTGCAAACGCTTGTTTTCTTGCCATGAACTTGTCGGGAAAGTATCTCAACTTTGTTTTCCATAAATGCAAGCTTCACATCTTGCATTTTCTTTCTCAAAGGTAGGAAGTCCCTTAACCATTCCGTGTTTTTGCAATTGAGAGAGACTGTCAAAGTTTAGATGTCCATATCTCACATGCCATAATCTGATAGGTGAAATGTTTGTGCTTACTGCCCCTGCAAAGTCAAAATTCCTTGGAATAATTTTTCCTTTCATCCTTAATAGTTTTCCATCTTCATATCCTGTCATTACTGTATTCATGTTCTATTTGATTGAATAAATTTTAACTAGGCCATCCTCCATAACCACCTAATGTCCATCTTGTCGGATCGATACTAAAGACAACAATTTCTTTTTAAAGGTGGGTACATACCATACATTTGAAATCAATCTTTCTCTAATGTCAAGAAGATAAACTTTAATGACACCTTTTCCATAAGGAGTATGTTTTGTATCATCAGCAAGAAAGATTGAACTAAGGTGGCATGGTTGGAAGTTCCAAAAGTAGTCTTGTTGAAAAGTCATGTGTTGAGTTGCTCCGGTATCTAAAATTCATGCATCTTCATAATCACTTTGAAAAAAAAAGTGGATGCTAATGTTCTTGATTCTGATCTTTGGCTTGATGTGAAGACATATCCTGAACCATCATTATCTTGATCAGTGGAAAATTGAGTTGTGTTTTGATGTAACTTTGGAATTTTATCAATGGAAGTTCTACAATATTCCGCAAAATGGCCCACTTTGTTACATCTTCTGTAGACAATTTGATTCTAGTCTCTGCCTCTTCCTTGATATTTTCCTATGCCTTTACTTTGACCTCTACTTTGAGTTTGCCCTTTGCCTTGACTTTGACCTCTTCCTTGACTGTTTCCTCTGCCTTGAAAGTTTCCTCTGTTTTGAAAGTTTCCTTTGCCTTGACTGTTTCCTCTTCCTTGAAAGTTTCCTCTATTTTGGCTTCTTCCACAACCTTGTCCACTATGTGCTACTGGATGTTGATTGAAATGTCCTCTTCCTCTAGAATTGTCAGTTGATGATTTACTTGTGCTGGCCTCTGTGAAGAAGACATCTTCCCCTTGTTTCTTCTTCCCAAAAGTTTTGTCGTGTTGAGCCAACATCTCACTTAGCTCATCAAACATTAATTTATCTAACTTTCCGACCACTTGTAGAGTTTCCAAAAAATGTGTGTAAGAATAAGGCAATCCAACAATTAGAATTGTGTTCATGAAATTGTCATCTACTGTTGGAAATTTGGCTTTTTCTATTTCTTGCTTAATATTTTTAATCCTAGAGATGTACTCAAGGACGTCTCCTCCTTCAGTTAGTTTTTGTTGAAGCAACTTAAGTTGTAGATCAACCTTTTTTTATTAAGGTTGTGTATCAAATAGATCTTTGAATGTGCACAAAGCAGTCCATGCATCTGAGGTGTTTTCAATATGAATATACATCTCATCATTAACTGAAGACTTTATAAGAGCTAGTGCCTTGACATTTTTAACTTCCCATTTTGCAAGTGAACTTACATATGTAGGTTTATTAGGCTTAATGTTTCCATCACATATGTCTTGCCACAATTCATTATATATGAGAGCGCTTTCAATGAGACGTTTCCATTTCTTGTATGATTTTACCCCTTCAAGCTTATCAGAATCAAAGAACAGATTAATTAACTTGGACAATGTAGGTTTGAAGCTTTGCGCAAAAAAAATCAAGCACAGGAAAGATAAGCAACACATCACACAAAACACCCCACGCAAAAACAATCTATGAAGGCTTGGCCTTGACCCTCGTATAGTCATTGAAGGAGAAAAATGACTGAGCTTTGCACTTGGCTCTAGTCAATTTCTCTTAAGAATTTTACAATGAAATCTTTCAAAATTTGACTGATTTAAAATCCTTGCAAAGTTTTATGAAAAGTGTACTCTAACCCCCCCTCAAAGTAAAAAATTACTTTGAGTTACAATGTCACACTTATCTCTCCAAATAAAAAATTATAGATAAAATCTCCTTATTACTCCAAAAATTACTGCCCCAAACATTTACAAATAACCCCTCACACCTTATTTCTCCAAAAATATTATTTTACAAATAATAGAAAATTCCTTATCTCTCCAAATTACAAACAATAGAAAAATCCTTATCTCTCCATTAACATTAATCCCTTTTTAATTTATTTTAAACTCATTCATTTAAAAGAACTTCATGAAACGTGAATTAAAAAGTGAATGGAGGTAATTCATCAAGTGAATGGGTATCTCCTTTTTTAAAATTTGAAAGCACACACGTAATTTACAAAACCAATGCTTGTCTCCTTTTTGAAATGTGAAAGCACACAACACCAAAAAACGGTATGTACGCACAACAAAAAAACATTTAACGCATTCATTCACTTATCCTCCAAGGTATTTTTCTGATCGAATTTCAGGTTGGCAAATTCCACCACATAGGTTCTATTATTTTTCCGATCGACTTTCAGGCTGGAAACTTACACGCATTCAGGTTCTGCACGCTATATTCCATGTTGCTTGTTTGTTGGCTCATGCTGGCTTGCTGACTAGCTCACACTATCTCGCTGGCTTCCACACTGCTTGCTAGCTAGCTCACGCTATTTGTTGGATGGCTCACGTTGTGCACTGTTGTACGAGTGTGGTGTTGAGGAGATATGGCAGTGCCAGACTAGGAAATTGCACCCAAGAGGCTTTGCCCACCAAATGGGTAGTTCTCAGGACCACATTCGCCACCTGGAGCTCTATGCAAAGCTGGAAGCACATAATGGTTGTGTAAATACTGTAAAGTTCAATCCCATTGGCAATATACTTGTGTCACGGTCTGATGATAAACAAATCATATTTTGGGATTGGGATGCTAAAACTAAAATATTTAGTTTTCCTTCCGGTTGTGGAAGTAACGTATTTCAGGCCAGGATTATGCCTTTCACAAATGACCACGGTGTTGTTACATGTGCTGCAGATGGACAGGTATGGCATGCCCATATCCTGGAAAATGGTCAGGTTGAGACAAAACGGCTAGCAAAGCATCGTGGGCGTACTCATAAACGTGCAATAGAGCCTGGAAGTCCCCATGTATTTTACAACGGTGGTGAAGATGGAGACTACTGGTGGTGCCACTAAATTCCCTTGCATGCCTTCAACGACCATTCATGTGTTGCAGGCTTTCTAGGCCATTGAGGCTATAGTGAGAAGATTCCTTTTTTTTTTTTTGTATCAGCAAACAACGTGTTGAAGCGGAGCATATAACAGAAATTCAAGACAACAAATTTTGATAATAATAAAAAACAGATTTTTAGATTTAAAAATCTAAAATCAATAAAATAATAAAATTTATTTTCCTTTTGAACAAAAACTGGACAATTTTCATACCAATCATTTGCTAATCAATTCAATGGAGTTTTCCAAAAACTTGTAGAGATGGAATCTCCTCCTCACATCAACTGCATTATTGAAGCTCCGATACCACAATAATGGCAGAAGTGTCCTCAAACACACAATTTTATTAATCAGAAAATAAATTACATAATAATTTTGCAAGAGTTTACACACACACTCCAATACACTTGCAATCAGGAGAATGAACTATATATAAGCTTAATTTCCTAACCTATTCTAGTTATGGACTACTTATTAAATTGACAAGTGTCGATTTACAATAAATGAAATTCTAACCAATCTACTAACTCTACTCCTAAATTGGAGCCTAAGATACGACATTATTCTAGATGTCATATCTTTTACAACAATATTCTATTTCTAAATGTCTCAAATATTTAATTAAATATTCTAAATAAATAAATATTCTATCCTAACTTTGTGAACTACGAATTTTGTATTTTGGATCATCTGACATGTTTACTCACTATTAGTTCCTGAAACTGTTTGGAACTAATTTAACTGGACTTAACTCAATAAACTGAGTTAACTAATTATAACTCATTCATAACTCATCCTTAACTCCTATAAGTTAGTGAGAACATATACATGTCTTCTAAAAGATTTCCAATTCGAATTTCCTAAATTAATTAAGTTAATTAAACTTAATTAATTATTTTCAAATTGTTATGAGAAAAGAATTATATTTTAATTCATAGTTTAATTCAAGGACAAATTAAACTGGAATTTCTTGTTGCCATTTCTCAACACTCCCTTTTAACAAGAAAGGGATTATCCACTACCCCGATCATGTCTCTATGAAACTTGAATTTACATATTGGCAATGCCTTTGTCAAGATGTCAGCATCTTGCTCCTCCATGGGAATGTAATCTAACAACATGATCTGCCTCAATACACAATCTGTGAGATGATGATACAGGATATCTATATTCTTGGACCGATCATGAAAAATTGGATTTTCAAAGAGTTTGATACAACTATAATTATCATAATAAATCATTGTTGGATCCATCTGTTGACCAAACAAACCAACCAGGATCTTCCTCATCCAGATAGTCTCACATTTTGCTTGACTTGCAACCATGTACTCTGCCTCTGCCGAATTGAGTGCACTCGATCTCTGTTTCCTATTGTACCAAGAAACTATTGCTAACCCAATACTAAAGATCCCTCCTGATGTGATCTTCCTGTCGGATGGACTCCTTGCCCAATCTACATCGGTGAAACTTTGAAGCTTCACTCCCTCTGTCCATCTATACCACAACCCAAACTGAGTAGTGCCTCTAAGGTATCTCATTCAATTCTTTTTGGCCTTCCAATACATCTTGGTAGGCCTAACCATCGCTTGAATAAGCCGGTTAACTGCATAACAAATATATGGTCATGTGTTCACCAAATAGATGAGTGGACCCAAAAGCTGCCCGTAAACAGTAGCTTCCACTAATTCTCATGAAGTATCATCCTCCTTCCTCTGGTTACTAGCTAGAGGAGTCTCCATGGGTTTATTGCTCTCCATGCGAAATCTCTTGAGTATCTCATTGGCATACTTGCCCTTAGATACAAACAACTCCCCATCTCCTTGCCATATGTCCATGCCAAGAAATTAATGCATGAGCCCTATGTCCTTCATCTCAAACTCTCTTGCAAGGTCCTCCTTGCAAGATTTGATGAGCTTCTCATCACCTGTCAGTATGAGATCACCTACATAAAGTACAATGATAAAAAACTTACCTTCCACCACTATGTGATACAAGTTTGCATCCGCTTCACTCTTCGTGAAGCCCATCCCAGTGAAGTAGCTATCTATCTTGGTGTACGAAGCGCGGGGTTCTTGCTTCAGCCCATACAACGCTCTCTTGAGTTAGCACACTTGCGACTCATGGTCTAAGGTTTCAAAACCTCTGGGCTACTCTATGTACACCTGTTCCTCAATCATGCCATTGAGGAAGGCAGTCTTCACATCCATCTGATGGATACTCCAACCCATCTGTGTAGATAGTGCCAAAATAGATCTGATACATGAGTACCTTGCAACAGGAGAAAAGGTCTCATCATAGTCAATCCCCTCTACCTGTGGAAAGCCATGGGCCACAAATATGGCCTTATGCTTCTCAACACTACCCTCTATAGCTTGCTTTACCTTGTAAAGCCAACGAGAGCTCACAACTGACTTGTCTTCCAATCTTGGGACCACATCCCAAACACTATTTCGAACTATGGATTCATACTCCTCCACCATCACATCAACCCAAATTGGTTGCTACACTGCTTCCTGAAAGGAAGATGGCTCTGTCACAACACACACACACATAATTTCCATGTATCCAGTGTACCTCTCTGGTGACCTCCTATGTCTGTGTTGAGAAGAGGGTGCTCCCACATTCTCCCGTGCATCATCCAACAATCTATCAACCTCTCTAGTGCGCTTTCTTCCCTTTCTGGAAGACTTTGCCTGAGTGGATGTCTCCACTCTTTGAACCTATGAATTTCGCTACTCCACATCAATCTGAGGCCCCTCAACCTTAGGAGCTAAAAGCTCCTCATCTGCATGTAGCTCAAGCTCCCTCTCAAGGGATACTCGCATGACCTTCTCCTCATCAACCCTGATATCCATGTGAACCAGTGTCATCCGACTAGTTTGCATGTACACTCAATAGTTGTGGTGAGTATCAATGTACCCCACAAAGATCCCCAAATCTACTCTTGGCTCAAGTTTCTCCCATGCATCTTTGGTCACATGGCAATAAACCAATGACCCAAAAATCCTGAAGTGCCCAACATCTGGCCTCTTACCGGAATAAGCTTCCTCTAGTACTTTACTCTCAAGTATCCAATGTGGACTACGGTTTTGAACATAAACCATTGTGTTGCATGCCTCAGCCCACAAGTGTAGTGGTAGGCCCTGATCATGCAAAATCGCCCTTGATTCCCCTACTATGCTCTTGTTCTTCCTCTCAGCAACCCCATTATGTTGAGGGTTATGAGGTGCCATCAACTCTTGTTTAATCCCTTCCATTGCATAGAAGTTCTTAAACTCATTGGAGACATCTTCTCCACTGTTATCACTTTGTAGAGCTTTAACCTTCTTGCTTGACTCTTTCTCGACCAATGCTTTGAATTCACAAAACTTTGTGAATGTATGATCCTTTCTTTGCATGAAAAATATCCAGCATTTACGAGAATAGTCATCTACAAATATAACATAATACATGTGTTTTGCAGTGGATACTGTTGAGAATGGTCCACGCACATTTGAATGGACTCTCTCCATAATAGACTCTGCTCGACTATCTCTATCTCCAAAGAAAGACTTGGTGTATTTTCCCAAAGTACAACCCTTGCATGTATCAACATGCTCAAGCGTACCTTTGGGAAGACCGGTAGAGATTTTCTGTAGTATCTTCAAAGCTCCATGATGCAAGTGGCCCAATCTCCTGTGCCACAACTCACCAACATCTCTACTCAACTTCTTTTCCTCTTTTGAACTAAAAGCAACACAATCATCTACCTCTATCTTATAGATATTCTGAACTCGAATCCCTATCTTCTTTACTTGACCAGTGGCTATGTGTCGAAGGAACGCCTTTCCTTTTGAAAAGATCACATCATAGCCTCTATCCTCAAGCATGGCAACCGATACCAAGTTCTTTGTTAGTCCAAGTACATGCATAACATTCTTCAAGGTGAGTGGAGCCGCATGCTCCCTCTAAAAAATAATAGTGCCCACACCAGTAACACTATACTTACCGTCATCACCCATCTTGATATGAATCTTGAGATCTTTTTCCTCCAGTTCACTTAATAACTCTTTGTCATTGGTCATGTGGAAAGAAGGTCCACTGTCAAAGTACCAGACACTTCCAATCATTGAAGACACCATGCATGCAATGAGGGAAAATTCCAATGTGAATTGGGAGGATAAAGCCTCACCCGTCGCTCCTCTTGAGGACTTCTCCTTGGACTTCTTCAATGGACAATTTGTAGCAAAGTGACCCATCTTGTGACAATGAAAGAATTTAACTTCCGTCATATCTTTTTTCTTACCTCCATGATAATAATCTGATTTGGAACGAGAAATTTTACCTTTCCCCTTCCTTGCCTTATTCGCAAAGGCATAGTTCTCTTCATCATCAGTCTTTGATGAAGAGCCATCCGTATTGTTCCTCCTAATCTCATCCTGCATCAAATCCGACCATAGTCGTTCCCAATCTGGCAGCTTCTCCCGACCATCGACAAAGTCCTGATAACTATGCCATCTCTTTGGGAGTCCAAGAAGAGAAAGGCTCACCATATCCTCCTCGGCAAATATGATTCCAACACTTTCAAGTTCATCCCAACATTTAGTGAACTTGGTCAAGTACTTTGGAATCATCTCACCTTTCTCCATCTTGATTTTACGAATTTTATCCTTAAATGCCAACTTCCTTTGATCGCTGCTATTTTGATACAAGTCCATCAATGTTTTCCACATAGCATGTTGAGTTTCCTTGCCATGGAAACTTGAGACAATGTGATCTCGAACTCCCTCAAGGATTATCTACCTTGCCTTCACCACACACTTCTTCCATTCGACCAAGTTCTATGCATCCATAGCTATTGGCCTGGGGACTTCTTGATTAATGATTTCCTTCAAGCCATTATCTTCTAGCACAACTTCCATCATGTCCCTCCATGCTATAACATTTGAGTTACCTTCCAAGGCATACTCAAGCCTCAACCCATGGAACGTCATCTATCGATCTTGAAGTATGTATTGCAAATTCGACTTTCACCTGTAACCCAGAAACTCAAAACATTAAAATATCCTCTAGAGAGGTGATTGTAAATAAATGATATCTCCCTCTTCTGAACTCCAATTTGGCCGATTTTTTTTTTGAATTCGGGTATCCTTTCCCAAGGAATCCAAATCTGCATTTTGTTTCAAATTTTTTTTAACAAAAATTCTCAGATATTCTCTACAAACTCTCTGCCCAAAAAACGATCTTGCTCTGATAACATGTAAAAAAACATGTAGATTCACAAACTCATGTAATCTACTAAAACAAGAGACAAGAATATACTTCTACTCTTTACAATAGAAGCCCATAAACATCAAGCAAACAATAATCAATAGAGGAAGAGAATCAAAGGCACATAACACAATGAATATCTGGGAAAAGCCACAACTCAAAACCACACTATCTATTTTGTATTAATCTGGAAAATCAAGATGAAATTACAATGCTTGTTCTCTCTAGAACAATCCTAGCACCCAGAAAATTCAATCTCCAAATCATAAGCAATCTCAATGCCAAAGCTTATCCAATTCACAAGCTCTCTAAGTTTGTAGGTTTTAACCCCGTACAGAAATTACCTGCATACGAATTCTAAAATACAGAAAATAAACAATGCGAGAGCATAAAACATAAAACACATATGCACAGAGATTTTCCCCTGGATCCCAAAACCGGGACTACCATCTTGATTTTTCATTATGTTCCTTTCAATGTTATAATACATATTTATACATGCTGAAACATCCAATACCATGGACCGAAAACCATCGCATCCAAAAACATGTGTGAAAATCATGCACAAAACCATAGGTGGGTCCACCCAACCTAACATAGGGTCCAAAACCAAAATTTTCCAGGGCGCTACCTCGGACCCCATAAAGTGGGGTTACGGGTACCCCTTAAACCCCTTATGACCCCCCTCTCCCCCCCCCCACAATCGACACAACGAAGGGGGGCTTCGCCGCCCCTCTAACCCCCCAGTTAACTATGTGGGCTAGTCGTGGAAAGAATATAACACAACCCAAAATTCTCCCACTTGTTGTTTTCTTTCCACAGGGGGCCACAAGAGAGCTTAGTCATTTTTCCAGCCTTGAAGCGCCCATTGTCTCTCTACACCAAGAGAACTTCTCAGAGATCACAGATTTTGTCAATGCATCTGCAGTATTCTTCAAAGTGTCCACCTTTACCAGCAACACCTTTTTGTCTTCTATCATATCCCTCACAAAGTGATACTGAACATCAATGTGCTTTGTCTTTGAATAGGTAAGCAGGGTTCTTTGCCAAGAAAATTGCACTTTGGTTGTCATATTCTATCATGATAGCTCCCTGTACTAACGTCATACTTGAACACAATCTCTGCAACCAAACTGCTTCCTTGCTTGCATGAGTGGCTGCCATGTATTTTGCCTTTGTAGTTGATAGTGCCACTACAGATTGTTTCTTACTCATCCAACTAACTGCACCTCCAAATAGGTTAAACACATACCCACTTGTAGATCTTCTCTGATCCAGATCTCCAGCCCAGTCTACATCAACAAAGCCACGAATATACAACATTCTATCCAATCCGGGTCTTCCTTGGTAGCACAAACCATAATCACTAGTGCCATGCAAATACCTGAAAACCCGCTTCACTGTTGTCTAGTGCTCCTTACCTGGTTTTGACATAAACCTGCTCAATACTCCCACTGCATGTGCAATGTCTGGTTTAGTACAGATCATTGCATAAATTAGGCTACTGACTGCACTTGCATATGGAACACAAGACATGTCCTCCTCCTCTTCTTGTGTCTTGGGACACTGTTCAACAGATAACCTCACACCTACAGGAATAGGAACCTTCACCGGTTTACTATCCTGCATATTAAACCTCTGCAGTATTGTCTCAACATACTTCCTCTAGTTTAACCAGAGCTTCCTCTTTGCCCGATCTCTTTTAATTTCCATGCCCAAAATATAGTTTGCAGCACAAAGATCTTTCATGTCAAATTTGGAGGACAATTGGGTCTTCAAATGCTGGATAATTTCTTTGTCATTTCCAACCAGCAACATATCATCCACATACAAGACCAGATAAATAACACGGTCACCAATTAATTTAAAATAGACACAGTGATCTGCTTTGCTTCTAGTGAAGCCAAGTCCCCCTATAAATGTATCAAATTTCTAATACCACATCCTTGGTGACTGTTTTAACCCATACAGAGACTTCTTTAACTTGCATACCAGTTCTTTCTTACCCTTCACCGCAAAGCCTTCAGGTTGCTTCATGTATATTTCCTCTTCCAGATCCCTGTGAAGAAATGTTGTCTTCACATCCATCTGTTCTATCTCAAAATCAAAAGCAACAACAACATATAAAAGTAATCTAATAGAACTTACCTTGGAAATAGGAGAAAAAATATCACCAAAATCAATTCCCGACACCTGGGAATAACCTTTTGCTACCAACCAAGCTTTGTATTTCTCCACCTTTCCTTCTACATTTGTCTTCTTCTTGAACACCCATTTGCTGCCAATTGGTTTCCTTCTAGCTGGCAACTCCACCAAATCCCAAGCCTCATTTTTGTGCAAAGATGCCATTTCATCAACCATGGCCTCTCTAGAGTCTTCCATCCTCTGAAGCTATTGCTTCCTTCACAGTTCTGGGATCATCGTCAATAATAGATAAAGCAAAATTTGAACAGAAAGCAGATGGACTATAACTTTCTAGTTGTCTTCTTTCTCGAACTGATCTTCTTACACCCGGAGTTTTTGGCTCTTCATCTTCTGATTCCTCCTCTACTGTAGAGTCTGATTCTTCCTCCTTTAGCTCAAACTCTATCTTCTCAGGTTCCTTTGGTTGGACTTCATGTTTAATAACATATTTCACCTCTCTGAACACCACATCTCGGTTGTACACAACCTTCCGTGTGACTAGGTTCCAAAGTTTATACCCCTTTAAACCATCCTTATACCCAATAAAGATGCACTTTTCATATTTACTATCCAACTTGGTTCATTTCTCCTTTGGAACATGTACATATGCATCACATCCAAATACCCTCAGATGTGAAAGAGAGGGTTTCTTACCAGTCCATACCTCTTATGGAGTCTTATCCTCCAACACTGATGAAGGTGTCCTGTTGACCAGGTAACATGTAGTATCCACCACCTCTACCCAGAATTCTTGTCCTAACCCGGCACCACTGAGCATGCTTCTTGCCCTTTCGATCAACGTCTTATTCATTCTTTCTACAACTCCATTTTGCTGAGGTGTATATGGAGTAGTCTTCTGGTGTGCTATACTACACTTCTTACAGAATTCTTCAAATTCCTTGCTGCAAAACTCTCCACCATTATCTGTCCTCAGCACCTTTATCTTCTTCTCTATCTAATTTTCCACGAGAGCCTTAAATCCTTTAAACCTGTCAAAGGCTTTAGATTTCTTCTTAAGGAAATATATCCATGTATTCCTTGACAAGTCATCTATAAATGATACATAGTACACATACTTACCCAGTGATGGAACCTTCACAGGTACAAACACATCACTGTGCACAAGTTCTAATATCTGTTTCGCCCTCTTACTACCAGAGAGAATTCTTCAAATTCCTTGCTGCAAAACTCTCCACCATTATCTGTCCTAGCACCTTTATCTTCTTCTCTATCTGATTTTCCACGAGAGCCTTAAATCCTTTAAACCTGTCAAAGGCTTTAGATTTCTTCTTAAGGAAATATATCCATGTATTCCTTGACAAGTCATCTATAAATGATACATAGTACACATACTTACCCAGTGATGGAACCTTCACAGGTCCAAACACATCAGTGTGCACAAGTTCTAATATATGTTTCGCCCTCTTACTACCAGAGGGGAAACTCACCCGATTCTGCTTCCCATATACACAATTTTCACATAAGTCAAAATCCAGAGAGCTATTACTCATACCTTCTACCATACCTTTACCATGAAGTATTCAAAGGCCCTTCTCTCCAATATGTCCAAGCCTTTGATGCCACAACATGGTCTTCTTCCAGAGACCACTATATTTTCTGCTCCACTTTCAGGAACCATAGAACTATTGCACCCATCAATAACAGTGCTACCTTGCAACTTGTATAGAGTTCCAATTCTAACTCCCCGCATCAATACCAGTGCTCCCCAAACCATTTTACAGGTATCCTCCTCAAACACTATTTTTACACCTGCATCATCCAGCTTGCTTATAGAAATCAGATTTCTGGCTAATGCAGGAATATGCAGAACACCCGAAAGTGTTCTAACCCTTCCACCTTGCAACTTCAACTTTAATTTTCCATGACCAATGATTCTAGCCTTCCTATCATCCCCTAAGAATACATCACCACCATCATATTTCTCATACTCGCAGAACCACTCTCTATGGGGAGTGAAGTGAAAGGATGCACTTGAGTCAATCAAGCATGCCTCATGATCTACATGTGTACTTGAAGAAGCCAAGTACACATCCCCACCTTTATCTGAGGTGGTTTTTGCCTCTGTAGAAGGAGCATCATCAGATCCCTTTCCTTTATCAGGATTTTTAGGTTTACAGTCCCTTTTGTAGTGCCCGTCCTTTCCGCATTTCCAGCACACCACCTTTACAGGTTTTCCTGGAGATTTAGATCTCCCTCTAGATTTAGATCTCCCACTCGGTGACTTATTTTGTTTTTGTTTTGGGGCCGTCCTTGTACAGACAAGGCATCACCATTCTGGCTCTCCATATTTTTCGGTCGCATATCCTCCGTCAGCAAGGATGAGACTATTTCATCAAACTGCAAGGCAGTTGCATTGCTACCTATTACAATAACCAGACTATCCAACGAATTTGGTAGAGAACACAATAAACTGATGCACTTATCTTCATCTAAAATTTTAATATCAAAAAATTATAACTGACTTACCACAGTATTAAATGCGTTCAGATTCTCTGTCACCAAGTCTCCATCTTTCATCCTCAGGTTATACATCTTTTTCCGCAGGAACAATTTATTCACCAGAGACTTAGACTGATACAAAGTCCCTAACTTGTCCCACAAAACCTTTGTTGTAACTTCCCCTGATACATTCAACAATACTGACTCTGAGACACACAATCGTATTGTGCTCTTTGCCTTCTGATCCAACTTCTTCCATTCTTCATCAGACACTCCCGTTGGTTTAGTACCCAGATCTAAAGCGATCCACTAATATTTATCTAGTAAAAGATCCTCCATCTTGAGTTTCCACAACTCAAAACGCTGACCATTAAATTTCTCGATCTCTATCTTTCCACTGCTTGCCATCTTCTTTCACCACCAGAATTGATCTTGCAGATCTCCCACTGAACAGGGTGTACCACAGGCCCGAGTGAAACCCCTCAGCAACAAAGGCGTCCCCTTGAAGCCAAAACAGCTCTGATACCAAATGTAGGTTTTAACCCCGTACATAAATTACCTGCATATGAATTCTAAAACACAGAAAATAAACAATGCGAGAGCATAAAACATAAAACACATATACACAGAGATTTTCCCCTGGATCCCAAAACTGGGACTACCAGCTTGATTTTTCATTATGTTCCTTTCAATGTTATAATACATATTTATACATGCTGAAGCATACAATACCATGGACCGAAAACCATCACGTCCAATACCATGGACCAAAAACCATTGCTTCCAAAAACATGTGCGAAAATCATGCACAAAACCATAGGTGGGTCCGCCCAACCTAACATAGGGTCCAAAACCAAAATTTTTTGGGGCGCTGCCCCGGACCCCATAAAGTGGGGTTACAAGTATGCCTCAAACCACCTGTGACCAACTCCCCCGCTACACAATCAGTGCAATGAAGGAGGGCTCTGCCACCCCTCTAACCGCCCAGTTAACTACGTGGTCTAGTCGTGGAAAGAATATAACACAACCCAAAAAGTCTCTATTCCAAAGTGTAATTCCTATGAAGAATAGCTTATATTTAAAGGGAAATAAAACCTCTAAAAATTGCGCAATCCCTCAAGGATCAATTCCTGAACGCATGCACTATCAGTGCAACTCAGAAAAATCTAAAATAAATAGTACACTGTCCCTGCACTCTAGTCTCAACTAGGTCTTTCTCAGAATCAACATGCATGTGTTTCTGATGGCGGAATCTTCAATTAACTAGAGTAGCACTAATTAGGTCACTAGTGTCCCAACTCACTGTTTACTCACTATTAGTTCCTAAAACTGATTGAAACTAATTTAACTGGACTTAACTCAATAAACTGAGTTAACTAATTACAAATCATTCATAACTCATCCTTAACTCCTATAATTTAGGGAGAACATATACATGTCTTCTAAAAGACTTCCAATTCAAATTTCCTAAATTAATTAAGTTAATTAAACTTAATTAATTATTTTCAAATTGTTATGAGAAAAGAATTCTATTTTAATTCACAGTTTAAATTCAAGGAAAAATTAAGGTCGTGGAGGCGACGTAGTGGTAAAGTCGGCCTCGTCATGACGGACCGATCTTGTGTTCGATCCCGAGCAAAGTAGTAGCTCGTCGTGCGAGTATTTAGTCTAAACCGGGCCAAGCCCACTACCTTTTACCCCGGATGTGGGTGCATAACTATGAGATCAGTACGTTGGCGGCAAGGAGGAAGGGCGCGTGGCTCATCACAAGCGCGAGCCGGCATCGCATGTGAATTGTTTTAATGTCTCAGTCCTTCAACTTAAATGCTGCAATAATGCAGCTCATTCCCTCTCGCAAGTGTGACAGTATATTGGTAATGATGCTCTGTTCGTTATTCCTTCCTGCTCCTCCCTTCCGCACTTGTTGGTTCAGCAAGGTTGAAGACAGTCCAAGGTACTGTCTGTCTTAGTTTCAAGGCATCGTAATTCATATGGACTTTTGCACTTCATACATTCCTCTTTGCATCTCCCTTGGTCGCCCCCTCTCAGTCCCCTCCAAGGCTGTCTGTTCAGTTCACCCAGCTTTCCTCAAGATGCGTAGAGTGCACTCTAGGATGATTATCAGAAGAGGCAGCTCCCGAGGCCGAATCTCCCGCCAACCTTCCTCCACAACCTCAGACCCTTCTTCAGAGGCTTCGGATTTCTGTTTAGATAGGTACCTTGAGACCAAAAGCGGTGGCAGCAGGGGTTGAGGGCTGTTCTTCTCCGAAGGGTGCTCTCACTAGCCCAATTCTCACATAACCCGCTTCCGCTTCCCATGCACTCTGGGAAATTCCTCCTTCATCGCATCCATCACGATAGAGTTGTGCGAGGATTCTACGGGTTTGGAGGCTGTAAATCCAGAAGACCCTTTGGAACCAAGGTTGGAAGACCAGATTGAATCATCGCAGAATGTGAACACTCAGAGAAAGGCCTAAGGTGGCTCTACAACTCTGGATTCAACCATCCATGCCAGTCCGAGCGCTCCGACAGGCGGGGGTCCTTCAAGTACAGAGCGCCAACCCCCTGAGTATGAAGACCCAGACCAATTTGGTTGCCACATTGTTGAAGAATCGCCTCCAACATCCCATGATGACTGAACAGGTCTGCACCCTATGGTTTTTTGTTCAAATGTGAAAAGAAGATGCTTAATCCCTTCCGGACTCATAGCCATTTCATGTTTTTAGCTCACAGAATCAGGTTTTTTTTCATTTTTGTACTTGCCGGTTTCCCCTGCATAGACGGCTATCTCCTGTTTCTTTGGTTAATGTCTTGGCTTAAATTGTTTTTGGGTCACCATCTTGGTAGCGGAAGTGGTCTTGGCTTAAACTATTTTTGGGTCACCATCTTGGTAGCGGAAGTGTTGGTCCTTTCTTTTTGTCTCGGTTCTCTGTTACTGTTTCCAATCACCTTAAGTCTCAAAGCAAGTTAGTATGCAGGTCTTCTGGCCAATTTCTTAAGTGATTTTTGTAAGCATGCCATCTCATGGGCTAGAACTCTCGAGGCCTCTACCTCTCTGTAACCATATTTTTGTATCAATATAGGAGTAGACCAATTCAGAATATATATATATATATATATATATATATATATATATATATATATATATATATATATATATATATAATAAAATAAACTAGCATTTGCACCACATGTTGCAAAGGAAACGCCGTAAGGCAATGATATAAAAAACAATAGCATAGAAGAAAGAAGTCAAAATTTTATGCAAATGACATAAGAAACAACAGCATAGAAGAAAGAAGTCAAATTTTTATGCAATTTTGTTTCTTTACTGGTGTTTATTTGTTATCATCAACAAATGGCTAGATCATCTATTCATATTACCAAGTGCTTTCAGTTCATAAGGTTTATCCTAAGGTCCTTGATGGATGCCAAAACTGTCTTCTCACATTGTTTGATGAACATTTGACAAAGGATGAGAACAATGATGTAATTGAAATTCAAAGATTATGAATAAATAAGGAAGACCTTTATATAAGGGAAATTAACTCAATATGTTCATTTTAAAGATATGCTATCACCAATATTAATATTCATTAGGTTGGGGACAAATAGAAAATTAGCATTAGGTTTCTAACATCCAAATGGTCTCACCATTGTTTGAATTAAGCACTCCTAGTGATAAAAAGAGTGAAAATATGTTAAAAATTGGATTCTATGAGCTTCTAGAGGCCATTATGTTGTCAAAGATTGCCCGACGTGAGAATTAATCAAGTGTCGGATACCCAAAAAACCAACCATTGGATTTAGTAAACTACAAGTAAAGCATGTTCAAGGTGTAAGATCGAATTTACCATAATGAGCATAAACAAACTAATTAGTGGACAGGTAGTCAAACAAACTATGTGCTTCTAAAGGCATTATGTCGTCAAATATTGCAGATGCCCCAACATGAGAATTAAACAGGTGGATGATACTAGAATTAGGTGGATGATACTAGAATTTGAATGTGTAACATCAAAGTTCCAAATGGCTAGTTTATAAAGAGAAAATTAGTAAGAAAGGAGCAGGGTAATCTTATATAATTTCATTGGCTTCACATTTGAACATTATGTTGTTCTGAACCATGATACCCTTAATTCATATATTAATTCAATGGAGTCGCCCTCTGTCAGGCTTGCCTGGGCATGTATTTATTTATGTGAGGCTGTGGCTAGTATCACAGTCACATGTCTCTGCCTTTCGTTTGCATGGATCTATGCTGGGCCCTGGCCGACCAGTAGTCTGCTCTACTTTCCATTGGTGCAACAATGAGACAGAACCTTGAACAAAAGTTCAGTCTGGTAACGTAATAGAAAAGGCATATGTTCTTGACTTAAAGGGATGACCGGCTGGTGATCTCATATGTCGTTTTCCCATTTTCTGAGCATTCACATCCACCACTTCTTTAAGTATCGCTTGTGTTACAAGCGAAAGTTAGATTGCTTCTCTGTGTTGAATGATCCACTCAGGAGATTAATTTGGGTGTTAGGATGTTTAGCCAGTTTATAATTGAAATCGTGTAGAAAATTAATGAGAATTTGAAATCACTATTTTATTTCTGAAACGAAAAAACGATTTAAACACATTAATTTTTTTCACCATATTCCGATGAGAACTGGGCCATCGGGGCAAAATTGTAGTTTCAATAGATAATGCATCTCCTCAATCGCGTAGTCTAAACAAATCACAATTTAGCTCGAAAAAAAAATAGAAATTCTAATATGATTTTGAGAAAATTTCACAGAATTTTTTGAGAATCTCGGATACCACTCTCAAGATTCAGGATTTTGGGGTGCCCTCCTCTGTTTTCAAAGTCTGAATTTATATTAGAGAAGGGAATGACCAATGTCTTTTTATTTGCATTTTTGTTATACACTAAAAGAACTACTAGTACCCTTTTATCCACAATTTCTCTATACAAGGAGCATAGATTTAAATTTCCCAAAAAAAATAACCTGTTACAATTTTACAAAATGTTAAAAGACACAACAGCATGAATACAGGGTATGCCAACTTCCTTTTAAAAGCTTTGCACATGAAATCGAGCTCGAAACCAGATCTGCATAATCTTATATAATGTGACCATGATCTTGCAACTGATGCATGAACTCCCTCTCCTGGGTAACAAATCTGGCTAAAGAAAACTTCCCAGCACTTTTATAGGCATCTATAACTGCCTTGAACATGAATTCGTTTGACTGAAAACCCTTATGTTTCATTTTGTAAAACATTCTCCTAACACCGTCTACCAACCCTAACTTCCCATAGCTAATTGTCATACTTGCATAAGTAATTGTATCTGGTTCAAGACCTTTGGCTTGCATGATCATGAACATGTTGTAAGCTTCATTAATCCTCCCAGCACTACCAAGTGCATATATAATAGCATTGTAAGAAGACACATCAAAATCCAACCTAGAAGCTCTCAGTTCATCACAAGCTTCCAAAGCTTCAGCATGCATCCCCACTGCAGAAAAGATTGTCATTCTCAAGGCCTGAATACCATGTGGAAGTTATACAAGGAGCATAGATTTAAATTTCCCAAAAAAAAATAACATGTTACAATTTTACAAAATGTTAAAAGACACAACAGCATGAATACAGGGTATGCCAGCTTCCTTTTAAAACTTGTGCACATGAAATCGAGCTTGAAACCAGATCTGCATAATCTTATATAATGTGACCATGATCTTGCAACTGATGCATGAACTCCCTCTCCTGGGTAAAAAATCTGGCTAAAGCAAACTTCCCAGCACTTTTATAGGCATCTATAACTGCCTTGAACATGAATTCGTTTGGCTGAAAACCCTTCTGTTTCATTTTGTAAAACATTCTCCTAACACTGTCTACCAACCCTAGCTTCCCATAGCTAATTGTCATACTTGCATAAGTAATTGTATCTGGTTCAAGACCTTTGGCTTGCATGATCATGAACATGTTGTAAGCTTCATTAATCCTCCCAGCACTACCAAGTGCATATATAACAGCATTGTAAGAAGAAACATCAAAATCCAACCCAGAAGCTCTCAGTTCATCACAAGCTTCCAAAGCTTCAGCATGCATCCCCACTGCAGAAAAGATTGTCATTCTCAAGGCCTGAATACCATGTGGAAGCTATACAAGGAGCATAGATTTAAATTTCCCAAAAAAAAAATAACCTGTTACAATTTTACAAAATGTTAAAAGACACAACAGCATGAATACAGGGTATGCCAGCTTCCTTTTAAAACTTGTGCACATGAAATCGAGCTCGAAACCAGATCTGCATAATCTTATACAATGTGACCATGATCTTGCAACTGATGCATGAACTCCCTCTCCTGGGTAACAAATCTGGCTAAAGCAAACTTCCCAGCACTTTTATAGGCATCTATAACTGCCTTGAACATGAATTCGTTTGGCTGAAAACCCTTCTGTTTCATTTTGTAAAACATTCTCCTAACACCGTCTACCAACCCTAGCTTCCCATAGCTAATTGTCATACTTGCATAAGTAATTATATCTGGTTCAAGACCTTTGGCTTCCATGATCATGAACATGTTGTAAGCTTCATTAATCCTCCCAGCACTACCAAGTGCATATATAACAGCATTGTAAGAAGACACATCAAAATCCAACCCAGAAGCTCTCAGTTCATCACAAGCTTACAAAGCTTCAGCATGCATCCCCACTGTAGAAAAGATTGTCATTCTCAAGGCCTAAATACCATGTGGAAGCCCACTTTTACGTGCAACATCGAGCTTCTCTACTGTATCCCTTGGAATGCCTCCTCTCTTCAGAAGAATGCCCAGTGTTTTATATGTATTCTCATTGGGTGAAGCCTTTAGTTTTAACATTTGATGAAAAACTTCAGCAGCCTCTCTCAATCTTCCATCTGCAATGAACAGGCTAATGACGCTATTAGAAGAAAGAATGTTACTAAGAAATCCCGATTCTAACATTTCCTTTGCAATTTCAGTGGCTTCATTAAGCCTTCCATTCTTTTTGTACAAGGACAACATCATGGAAAAAGAAAATTCATTTGCCTGCTGCTTTTCCTTCAAGACTTTGAATACTTCTTGTGCTTCAGTCACCATATCAGTGCGAGCATAAAGGTCAAGCATACAGCCTGATAAAAAGGCATCTGGTTCAACACCCAATTTCTGTATGCGTTTGTACGTTTCTTGTGCTTCCTTAAAAAAAACACGTTTACTATAAACCTTAATCAAAGAACTATACATCTATGCTATAATGACACTGGGTAGCAGACCCCGCAATTACGAAGGAAAAGAACATACAGTAGGTAATGTTAAACGTATGTAACTGGTAAACAAGCTGCAATTATTAAACGGAGATCAGGTTGGCCGATACCACATATCCAAATCGAAGATTTATAACTCTTTATAACGTAGACAACTCCTTGAAATATGTAAACGATATAACATACGGGCAAACATGAGTAAGCAAGGAATTGAGTATACATCACATTATTTTCTGAAGATATAACCGAAGACGCAAACCCCGAACTGGGTATACATATTTAGCAAAGATTCAAAAACAAATTTAAGCAAATGTGTCGTCGACTGCTGGCCATGGTAGCCATATCAAACCGCAGAATAATTAACCGGCACAGCTCTATAAACCTTCATCGTCACAAAAGAGAATAACAGGAAACTACATAATTTCATAGCAGAATAAACTCTGGGTAATATCTGAAATGATAATCACATTGTCATAGCAAAATTTATTTACATTTGGGAAAAAACCCATTAAAAGCTCTAACCCTCTTCTAAATTGAGCTTTTTGGCTACGAAACAGGCATCCCATAGATGCAGAGAGCCATAGCCACGCTTTAAGTTTCCCCTCCAACCAGGGCAAGTTCTTACCCATAACTGGAAACTCCGCCACTGTAGACACGTCGCCCTACCAAGCAGGTTGAGCCAGTTCCGGGTCCCAACGTCCCGCGTTGCATTTCAAATACAGGAAAACTGATTAGGGTATCTGATAGGGCTTGAACGCCTACAGTCACGAAGAACAAGGAAATAAGAGCAGAGAACCAGCTGAAAGATAAAACCAAAGCTTTTACATGTAAACATTTCTGATCCACCGCCAGACCATCAAACAGGACCCAAACAGAGTTACCGACCACCGAAACAGCACTGCGAAAAATGGCCGCATCAGAGCAACCTTCGCGGGTGGAATGCAAAAAAAATGAAGTCATTCTCTCCACAGTTGGAGATGAGGAAACTCTGGCAAAAGCTCCACCATTGGGTTGCATTGGAGCCACGCTTTAAATTTCCCCTCAAACTATGGCAAGTTCTTACCCGTAAGGAAACTCCGCCACTGTAGACATGTCGCCCTACCAAGCAGGTTGAGCCAGCTCGGGGTCCCAACGTCCTGCGTTGCATTTCAAATACAGGAAAACTGATTAGGGTATCTGATAGGGCTTGAACGCCTACAGTCACGAAGAACAAAGAAATAAGAGCGAAGAACCAGCTGAAAGATAAAACTAAAGCTTTTTACCTGTAAACATTTCTGATCTACCGCCAGACCATCAAACATGACCCAAACAGAGTTACCGACCATCGAAACAGCACTGCGGAAAATGGCCGCATCAGAGCAAACTTCGCGGGTGGAATGCAAAACAAATGAAGTCATTCTCTCCACAGTTGGAGGATCTGAATCTGGCATCTTCGTTCATAATCCAGTCCATCCTTTGTCTATAAGGGGATTTTCCTTCATAAAACGCGGGAAATTTCTTGTGATCGATGCAGGATTTCTCTTTCGATGGAGGAAATTTGAAGCCTTGAAGATCCATTGAAAACTTTGCCTGCAAAACCCTCACTGGAGATAAAAGCTCATCAAGCTCCAAGCTCCTAGAGTCGGATGCCCAGAGACGCTGCCTGCTCAGAGAGATTTGAAGTAGCGAAAAAAACTGTGCGGCGATTTGAAGCTGCGAGAAAACTGTGCTGAAAAAATATAAAAAACTAACCTAAACTACATCCAACGGTCTGGAACGTTTCAATCGTCTAACATCTAATCTGATGGCTCAAACAAGGACACGGTGGCAATTGGGGGAGTTGATTTCAGAGAGAAAGGCGTAAAAATGTGTATCACAAAAAAATTAATTATTTCATTATTTAATCAATTTATCTAATAAAAAGACTCAAAATTCATTACAACCCTAAATTCTAAAATAAATTTGGACTTACCTCTCATTGTTACCTCGACCCCAAATTCTCAGATAAGATTAACTTGTTTCTCAATCCCCAAATTCTCAGATAGGATTAATTTGTTTTTCAATTCTTCTTCAAAAACTCAATTATATGGAATAGTGCTAGAAAAAGGGAATAATGTTAGGAAGAGGTAAAACTAATAATTCATGTGCCTCAAAAGGTTAGTGTGAAATAAACATGCTTATTTTGATTCATTAACTTTGAAGTAAATAATACTTATTTGTTTTGATTCATTAACTCTGAGATGAATATTTCTGAAAATTACTCCAATGCAATTCTTTCCCGTACTTCCCTTTGAAAATACCTAATAAAATATATCGGGTACTTTGTATAACGTCTAAAAGTTTAAATTATTTTACCACAAAATCAACCCTGGTATCGAGTTATATGGTGGTGATAACCAGATGAACTGTTCCAGCGCTTACTGGCATTTATACATGTAAGGGGGAGTGGATTTGGAGTTGATAAAGTGAGTACCCTTTCCGTTTACAAGAACGGATCTACGAGCGCTGAGAGGATTGAAAATTTTTATTTGAGCCATCCTTCTTGATGACCATCAAATGAGGGTGGAGTCGAGTAGGGCAAATCGATTTCACTGCGTGTATAACGAACATGATCATAGATGGCTGTATGGTATACATTACCAATCAAATGAACTCTGAGATGTTGGACGCCAGTGTTTTTTTATGTTTGTACACGACACTTTCAACCGGGTATGAGTTTTTCTCCACTTTTTAAACATTTCCAAGTTCGGAGTTCCCTGGTGCATAGAAACCAATGAAAGCAATTCAATTAAAACTCCATACAAGACTTCCGCACAGTATTTATTACAACACCCACCTCAACAACAAATTTTACTCCACAAGTGCAGTAAGTGAAACCCTATCTAAAAATGAATCCCAAGTGGACATGGGCAACATTCCAGATTCAGAATTCATTCAAAATGTCTTCAAAGTGGTTATGGAGGGGACATGGAACTGTTTGTCCAAAGCACAAATCGCCTCCAGGCTAAATCCCTGCATTATGAGTGAGATTCTTCTGCAGATTGGCATTATCCAAGATACTGTTCCAGTGCTTACTGGCATTTATACATGTAAGGGGGAGTGGATTTGGAGTTGATAAAGTGAGTACCCTTTCCGTTTACAAGAACGGATCTACGAGCGCTGAGAGGATTGAAGATTTTTATTTGAGCCATCCTTCTTGATGACCATCAAATGAGGGTGGAGCCGAGTAGGGCAAATCGATTTCACTGTGTGTATAACGAACATGATCATAGATGGCCGTATGGTATACATTACCAATCAAATGAACTCTGAGATGTTGGACGCCAGTGTTTTTTTATGTTTGTACACGACACTTTCAACCGGGTATGAGTTTTTCTCCACTTTTTAAACATTTCCAAGTTCGGAGATCCCTGGTGCATAGAAACCAATGAAAGCAATTCAATTAAAAATCCATACAAGACTTCCGCACAGTATTTATTACAACACCCACCTCAACAACAAATTTTACTCCACAAGTGCAGTAAGTGAAACCCTATCTAAAAATGAATCCCAAGTGGACATGGGCAACATTCCAGATTCAGAATTCATTCAAAATGTCTTCAAAGTGGTTATGGAGGGGACATGGAACTGTTTGTCCAAAGCCCAAATCGCCTCCAGGCTAAATCCCTGCATTATGAGCGAGATCCTTTTGCAGATTGGCAGGCATGATGGAAACCTGGCATGGAGATTCTTCAAGTGGGTTGCCTACTTGCCACACTACCAGCACGCCACCCGCACTTACTAGACCATAATCCATATTCTCACTAAGAACAATAAGTTCAAAACTGCTCAGTCATTGTTACAATCCATTTCCCATAAAGGCTTCCTATCTTCTCCAGTAGTCTTAGATGTTATGATAAATGATTATAGCAATTTGGGCACCAATTCTGCAGTTCTGAGTATGCTGATCAATTCATATGCGCAATCCAGAATGACCCAAGATGCAATCCAAGTATTTTATCAGTTGGGTTCTTATGGAATCAACCCCACTGTACACTCTTGTAATATCCTTCTAAACAGTCTAGTCAAGGCCAAATTGCCAACTATGGCCTGGAAAATCTATAGGGAAATGTTGTGTAGAGGGATCGAGGCTGATTCTCGGACTTTCAATGTCATGATCCATGCCTGCTGCAAACAAGGTGTATGCAAAATGCCGAAGAACTTGTAAATCAGATGAAGAAGCATGGATTCAATCCAGATTTGTTCACATATAATAGTCTTATTTCCCTTCTTTCCAAGAAAGGAATACATTATGAAGCTTTAAGCATCCAAGACACGATGTTAGAGAAGGGCATTCAACCCGATATTGTAACATATAACACTCTAATACACGGGTTTTGCAAAGAGGGCAGATTGAGGGATGCATTGAAGATTTTGAACGAAATGGGTGATCTGGTTCCAAATAATGTAACATATACTACCCTGATTGATGGTTATTGCAGAGAAAATAATCTGACTGAGGCTTTCAGACTGCAGGATGAAGTGATAAGGAAAGGGCTGGTGCCAGGAATGGTGACATACAATGTCTTCCTCCATAAGCTCTGCGAGGAAGGGAAATTGGAAGAAGCAAATGTTCTCTTGAATGAAATGGCGGAAAAGGGTCTTGAACCTGATCACTTTACATGCAATACCTTGATCAATTCGCAGTGCAAGAGAGGTAACATGGCTGATGCCTGGAAACTTCGCAACAAGATGTTACGAACCGAGCTAGTTTTTTATGTGTATACTTACAAGGCTCTTATTCATGGCTTTTGCAAGTCTGGGAAAATAGATGAAGCAAAGGATGTCCTGTTTGAAATGATTATTGCAGGTTTGTAATTTCCAACAAGATTTTATAATTAAAGAATTTTACTTCCTCTTATAATCCTGATTTTTACCAGCAACTATAGGTCTGGGTTTTTTTCATGTACAGTGACCAACTTCACCAATAGGATTTGTTGTATCCATTTCCGTTTGTGAGAAATGGGCCTGTTGCAATACTGAACATTGTATATTAATAAATCAGATTGTTGTCTGTTGAGTGCAGGTTTTATGCCTAATTTTAGTGTGTACTCATGGCTAATTGATGGTTATTGTGTCCAACACAATGAAGAGGAAGCCCTGAAGCTGCCTGATGAATTTGTCAAAAGAGGTTTATCTGAAGATGTTTTTCTCTATAATAGCATCATTCGAGGTTTGTGCAGGAAAGCCAAGCTGAGAAGTGCCAAAAAAGCATTCAATAAAATGTCTAGGAGGGGTCTTGTTGGTGATGCCCTTGTTTATACTACTCTTATTTATGCATACTTGGGAGCAGGTGAGTTAAATAAAGCTTCAGAACTTTGTGAAGAAATGGCTTCAAAAAGGATTCTGATCAATCTTAAAATATTTTATGTATTTGATAAGTATTCTCTAGAGATGGATGGCAGACCTGAGGTGGTCTGGAATGGGATGATAGAGAGAGGCTTAGTTGTGAAAAGTGTTGCTCAGAAAGTGAAAACTATTGCACAAGCTTCCACTTCCAGTATGCTATTTTGATATGTAACATTAAGGCTCTATGACCTCTTTTGAGTAAAATATTTGAGGTCCAATAGCTTGGGATGCCTCTATGGAATTTTCTGAATGGTGTTTCCAACACAGAAGGAAAGTGCTTGAATATTGTTGAAAAAAAAGAAAGTGGTTTAATGATTCCAGAAGGTAATTGTAACTAATGTTGCACGCTTAGGCACTTTAAAGAATGAGATACGTGAACTTGGGCTTCCGAAGAATATTAAAATAAGTCCGTGCCATCCACATCCATTTATCAGCATTTGACATGGGGCACTTAGTTTGCCCTATTTTTGGTTAGCCCTGTTTTTCTGGTGAGAGTCGAGACTCATTTCTGCACATTCTGATCATGTTTTCAGAAATCCGACGTCCTGGGTTGTCTTAAAATTGGCCAAAATACCTAGGGCCTAGTTTCATGGACAAAACTCCCCTTGCAGAGGTAGTACTCGAAGTTCCAGGATAGTTTCAAGTTTCAACGAGATTTAGAGTGAAAATTAGCCGGAAAAGTGGGGTACTTTGAGTGCCAGATATCCCATGCTCCATTTATCAGTTTGGTATGTAGACATCTATGTGATTCAAGTTTACATAGAGGCTGATATAATGTTTGAAGTTCTCATGCTTGTGAAATTGTATTTCATGCAATGTATAAACAAAAGTCCCCTGGAAAAATTGCAGCATGCTCTTTGGGCCAGTTTTAATGTTTCTCTTGAGTTTAAAGGAAGCACTTTCAAAAATCCAGGAGGTTGTCACTGCAAAATAATCCAGGAGGTTGTCACCGCAAAATATAAACTTCTTTGATGGTTATTCTGTGTATTTCTCTAATAGAAGAAATTGTCACCTGGGGGCAGGGGGTTGCACAGAACTTTGAAATAGACAAGATATTCTATAATGAAAGATCAATATTGTGAATAGACCAGTCTGTGCAGAGTAAAACTACAGGGGAAAAAGCAACGGTTTATCTCACAACCAAGTAATTCCTGTAAAGTACAATTCAAGATCATAATGATCCTGATAATTCATCTGACAAAACCTTTCCTTCAGAAAAAATGATTTTAGTGGAGAAATTTCCTAGTTTCCATCCTTAAAGGTGTACGAATATATTGAGACCAGGAAACTCCTTGACCCACATAATTTGCAAACAGGATTAGCAATGATCCAGTTGCAAACATAGACACATTTGTTTTTTTCAGGAAACGAAAAAGCATAATTATATTATATAAGCTATATAATGAGCAGATAATACATTGCCAGATATAAACTTCATATGGGCAGAAAACAGACGCATGGACAATCCGTAGCAGAAGAGTCTGAAAGTAGGAGGGAGACTAGTCCCAAACAGAAAGTTTCTAGAGTTCATCCTGATAGACACATTTGTTAGGCTCACCTTTTCTATCGCTCTCACAGATTGTAATCTTGGCAAGGTAGAACTCACATGTCTAGAATCATAGTGCTTTCACTAGTTACAATTCTTTGAACATCGCCAATTTCGTAGCTCATTTCTATATTGGCAATAATATGTATATTTGAGCAATTTGTGACATTTTGGCTGTCATTCTCCGGTTAATGGTTCATTTCATGATTCCACACAGACAAGTTACACATTTGATCTTAATACACTAACGAACACACCTAAGTGTGATTTTTAGTACGTTAAGATCATACTGTGCGTTGTTATTATTGTTCTTTTCATTATCGATTGTATTTTGCAATACACTGTTTCTTGATATTCTGCTCATACTTTTTACTCCCCTTCTGTTGATCTCATGCATTTTCATTACTCACCTGAACATCCATTCTTAAATTGCTTTGTTGCACTTAACTTCCTTGATAAATTATTCACCTTTGTCTCTCATCTTTAAAATATCGCCTCCTCTCTTCAAAAGAATGCGCAGTGTTTTGTATGTATTCTCATTGGGTGAAGCCTTTAGTTTTAACATTTGATGAAAAACTTCAGCAGCCTCTCTCAATCTTCCATCTGCAATGAACAGGCTAATGACGCTATTAAAAGAAAGAATGTTAGTAAGAAATCCTGATTCTAACATTTCCTTTGCAGTGAATGCTTTTGACAACTGCACCTACAATTAAAAATACATACGACTAATAACTGGGTTTTATTTTCATTTTCACAGGAGCTAAAAACCCGGAAAGCTATCGATAAGCAGATGAGAATGAGACGCTAATCACCCCGAAAACTGTCTGCTAAGCAGATGAATCATAAACAAGATTCACCAAATACTTAACGGGAAGTTTCCTCGGTTGCCTCTTCTACTCCATTCGGCATCGGGATCCAACCACAATAACTTCTCAATATTACCGTTTGTGGAAAATCTCAGTAAGAATTAAAAGGGGCCACAACATATTTAAAAGGGGCTTTCTTGGCTAGTTCCTCAACTCTTCACTGCATTGCAAATCAACCACAAAAAAACTTTAATTACATTTTAACAGACTTATGATTTGAAAAAATCAAACCAGAATGAAAAATACTCGGCCAAAGTAGAGGACGAATCCGATGATGCTTGAGAAGCGGCCAGGTTCGAAGGTGAGACGCTTTAAAACGTTACGCAGGACACTAGGTCATCTAACAGAATAACACCACCTCTCAATATTACCGTGTAAAAGTTTAATTACATATTAAAAAATTTAACAGACTTATGATGGAAAGAATCAAACCAGAATGAAAAATACTTAGCCAAAAATAACGAATCCGAAGATGCTTGAGAAGCGGCCAGGCTCGCAGGCAAGTCGCGTTAAATATTACGCGGCACACTAGGTCGTCTCAAAGAATAAAACCGCCTTGGATTAATCACATAACCTGCATGCATATAGCGGAAGATGGCCCAATGAGATATACGGCTACTGCAATGTGCAATGAAACCCTGCACTGGTAAGAAACGGCATCAAGAAATCGTCCAGCCATTAGACTACTAGAAAATCCCGTTCAGCTGCGCGGATGAAACTATTCGACCCGATGCCAAATGAAACGATGAAACTATTCGACCCGATGCCAAATGAAACGCCCAAACCGTTTGGGCAACCCCTTTGAATCAACGATCAACGGCTGAAATTGTTGCTATCGTCTAACATATAATCGTGTGGCTTACAAGATGACAGGTAGGCAGAGAGGGGAGTTGATTTCAGAGGGAAACGCCTTACGGCGTAAAAATAAATAAATAAATATAAATATAAATAAAAAAATAAAATAAAAAATAAATAAAACAAAAGTTCAAGGAAAAATTAAACTGAAATTTCTTGTTTCCATTTCTCGACAATATATTAAGTCATTCTTTCCTCATTATATATCCCCCAATATGAATGCATGTGGTATGGTATTTCTCCCCTAGTGAAGCCTTTGTGGCAAGAGTTACCTTTTGTAAATTTGGGAATTTGTGTAGATTAAAGAGTTTCTCCATCTAGAATATGCAAGTTATGGTATCTTTACCAATTCATTTTATTATATCAATCTTACAAATTAAGTAGTTCCTTGGTCCCAAGTTGAACCTTTGATGATGTGGATCTTGGAGTGATGAATGACCATAATTTTATGACTCAGCCTTTATTTCCTCCAAATGTGTTAAAATGCTCCCGATATGTGACTAGCGTTCAACAATTTAGTTCTCCTTATTTTCATGATTTCTTTAAGTAATAATATGACTTTTAGGGAACCTATTATCTAGGGTATGTAGGAGCATGGGTTCCATGTATTTTTCTATGATTATATCTTTTGATGCATCAACTTATCCATTTTATCTTTAACTTCAATGTTTTAATCCATCAACTTTTCCATATTGTGATCCATCAACATTTCGATTTTACATTCAATTTCTCTTTTAAGGATTTCTTATGAATATGCCATGTCAACATTTTCATCACAATATTACACATCCCATTCAATGGGTTCCTCAATTAGTATACCTAGTTCGCTAAGCCTTCACATTCTTTAGGTGTCATGGATGAGTTCTCTAGAGGCATAGTTCTTTGAATGAGTTCAATGATGCATTAAACACCCAAATAGTATAAAAATAGAAATAGAAGCAACTTTGTGCCTTGAAAATCGGAGAACAATCAATGAGAAGCCTCTTTGGGAGGAAACTGCCATTCATAATATAGAAAATGTGCAAGATGAGATGATCTCTTAAACAAAATCTCCTTAGTATATATAGTAGAAAAATGATACAATTACAATTTAAGAGTCTAGTTGACCATTGAAAGGTCTAGTTGACTAATAAAGATGACAATAATACAATAATAGAAATGTAATAACTCAATATCTAGGTCTTAACAATACATGGGTATATTTGCATGCAACTTGTTTGCGAAAAAACTTAATAGTCTTAGATACACATATTTGTTGATACCCTTGAGATTATTGGTATGAAAATAAAGGCTTCCAACTTGATTAAATGAAAATTACCTCAAGTATTTTTCTTTTTAACATGTTTGAATAAAAAGTTAGAAGGGTCAACTTGCCTAATTTGGTAACGACTTCAAGGATATTACCAATTAGCTTATTTGAAGCAAGAGATTGTAAAAGGAGAAGAAAACTTTCCTAGAGATAGAGGAATTTTATCCCAACATGTTCTGGAATATAGATAAAGGAATGTAAGTTTTATAGCAAGTCCAATTCAACTAGAATTCTTCCACTTGAGTTGTTTATGAAAAAATCAATACTTAATGCTAAGTATAATTTCATAGAGTTGAAAGGGTGTGACCAACACGATTGTTAAAAAAAATGTACTTATAGAGATGTGCATCTTCTTAGAGAGGCTCAATACTTCAACTCACAAAATTAATGAAAAAAGAGAGATATTCCAACTTGACTAGATGACTTGATTATCTTGATCTAGTATTTTCAAAATTATTTTTCTCAATACACTAAATTTAAAGATTGCAATAATCATTTAATTTTTTACCCAAATTAAAATATAAATACAAAAAATCATCAATTTCACTCAATAAATAAACATAATTTACAAATTAAATTGAAAATAAGATAATCAAATACCCTATGAAAAACATTTGAAACCAGATAAAAATGATAAAAAAAAGGTTAATTTTCATAAAAGTAAAAGGTTAATTTTTCATAAAAGTTCTCAACCGAGAATGTGATTTCAAAATCTATGAAAAAGCCCAAACAAGCTGAGAAGCATGGAAATAACGGCTTTATCCATGTAGCATTGCATATGAATTCACTTTCATTGCCCATAAGAAAAGTTAGAGAAGAAGGTTGAACAGTCATACAAATTGGCGTGATGAGAAGTGAAGAAATTCTTTTGGAACTTCACGGGAATTTACATGATATACACACATGCTCATTAAAAAATAACATATAGAGCAAACATTTAGTGGGTCGTGGTTAGGAATTTAAATGATATACACATATTACTCATTAAACAGTAACATATAAAGCACAAATTCAGTGGGTCATGGTTAGGAATTTAGACACTCATTAAACAACAACATATAGAGCACTTGCTGCATAAAGTAATTAAGGATGCAAAGTAGGTTTAAATTAGCATATTTATTGTGATATTGTGAGACCAAAGAAAGTTGTAAATTTTATTTGGAATTCTATATTTAATAAATTTATTGAAATTTATATAAATAATATTTTTAAATTTAAAAGGTAAAATTGGTTTTCTTCGGAGGGTGGGAGATTTTTAATATATAATTTTTTTAATAGGTTGAGTTTAAATGTTTTATATATTAGTTTTCTTTATTAGACATTAGTGATAAAATTATATTCTTGAATATATAAAGGGATGTAATATTTTAAAAAATCTCTAGAGTCATTCAAATTATAGATATTCAACAACTCAAATATACAATTTCAACAATTCTAGTCAAATTTCAGGTGAATTTGATTAGAAAATATGTCCAGAAAAGAACAAAGTGTAGAGCAATTAGACTATGCTCATTGAATGAGTGCAAATGTTCTATCATTTGCACATTTTCTAGCAATCTCACCAAAATCCCACTATAGAAGAGTTGTTGGAATTACAATTTTCCATTGTTGGAATTGTAAAAATGCATTCAATGACCTCAAAAACCCCAATTAGCCTAGATGTAGTCTCAACAACTGAAATCCATGATTCTTCCTAGATCATCCACGTTGGTTCTTCTTGCATTAATATCTCGCATTGGGATATGCATCCCAAGATGTAATGATGGGTTGATGTGGGTTTTTGGAGGGACAATTTTGTCATTTTATTCTCATGGTGTGGAGCAATTTAATTCATTGTACTTGATGGTTAACATTGTATTGGCAATGTTTTTATCTTTGACTTTTGTGCATAGTGGAGTTCTTTGTGTGGGGATTGCACGTAGAGGATACCTGTGGTTTCTAATTTGTCTTGTGTTATTTTTTGTTTCCTTTTGGTTATCATTCAATCCATCATATTAAAAAAAATTCGTTTCTCTAGAGGAGGTGTTACTCGTGATATTTTTCATGGTGGGTGTACTTGATGTTTAGCATTGTATTGGTGATAGTTTTGTCTCGGGATTTTGCCAATAGTGGAGCTCTTTATGTTGGGAATGTATGTTGAGGATGCGTATGAAATTTTGTTGTTTTGCATTAGTTTTTTTATGTCATTTTAGTTAGCATTGAACCCTTCATAGCATCTTCGAAACAAATATTTATTCTTCATTTGTTTGGTAGAAGTGTTGCTCATGGTGTTTGTCCTTGTGAATGTTTTAGATTTTCCTTTCGACAAATTTTTAGTTTACCTTTGTTGATTCTACCAATGTTGACATCCTATGTGGGGATTTGCATTCAAGGACATGGTGGTGGGGTGACTTGGTTTCCTAGAGGGGTAGTTTCGTCATCATATTTTGGCCATTTGGGAATAGTTTAATTATTTGTACTTGAGGTTGAATTTATATTGAAAATGATTTTCTTCCAATCTATGTAGTGTTCTACTCATGGTGGAGATTTTCTTGTCAGGAACGTAGGCTGAGTATTCTTATGGGTGCTAGTTTGTGCTTTTGCATGGTCTAAAAAATAGTGGTTTCTTGTTCATTTCTAGTTTGGAGGTGCTACTCATGGTGTTTGTATTCGTGGGTGTTGTTGGGATTTTTTGTTGTGTCTCATGATTTCAAGGTAGCTTACTATTCTCATTGTTCTAGTGGGAACTTGAATTTCATGCATGGTTTTGGGTGTTTCATATTTGTTATTTGGTCTTGGTTTTTTTACTCTAACAATGGTGATAATTCATAGTTTGAATGGATTTAAAATATTCTTTTAACTCGTATTTTTTTTCAAAACATGCATGTAGTTGGGAATTTTGAATATATTTCTACAAGTGCTTTTGCAGTTTGACTTAGAGGCTAATTGTTGGTAGTGAGCTTTATATGTTGTTTGGGTATTTGCTCTATTTTTTGTGGACCAATTCTAGTTGGGTTATGGTGGACATGAGTGTCGGGGGTTTTATGTGTCATCACAATAAGAAAACATAGTGACTATGTTATAATGTTTCTCCTAATTGTACATGATTGAATTATTTTTTTCAAACTATATGAGGACTAAAGGGCAAGATATATTCTTCTCTAGGATTTTATTCCATTTTACTTAATCTTACCTATTGATATTATATAATCTACTCTTATCTACTAGTCTTATCTCAATTCTATTACCTATCTTATCTACTCTTACCTATGATTTTGAGAATCAATCTCATTTACCAAGAACTAATGTTGGGAATTGAAAGTGATCTTGACCTTATCTATCTTCTTGAACATATTATGCTCAAGTGATTTGATTTGATTTTTTCTTTTTTCTAATCATGTGTGTTTTCCCTTTCAAAGAATACTTCCCTTAACTTCCTACCTTGCCATTCATGACGCACATCTATCTTCCTCGTGACTCACATGCATTTTAGATCTCTCCCTTCAATATGAGACTCACATGAATCTAAAATCCAAACAAAATGAATATGGAACATAAGTGGAGAACCATCGGGGTTGGAGTGTCAACAATTTGACAACATGTTTACGGGGGAGGAAAAGACACTAGACATTGTGTGACATTTATCCATTTCCTAGTTTGTCTTTGGTGATGTGTATTGGTGCTTTAAACCACATTTAATGGCATGGTAGGGTTCTTTTATGTTTTTTTCCAGCATGCGTTTTTTTGATTGGTTCTACTCATGTCAAGGTCTTGCTTTGATATTTGCATGCCAGGATGTGGTGAGACATTCTTTGTTTTATGCATTCTATTGTGGAAGCCCTAGTGAAATTTCACATTTTGTTTACCTTTTTTAGGTGTTTTAGATTTAGAAATTGGTGTTTGAGTTCTATAAAGCGTTGGGTGGTGTTTTTTTGGCATAAAATGTGGTTTATTTTGGCATCGTGTATATTTTTTTGTATGTCCAAGGTTTTGTCTTTTTCCTTTGAATTATACAAAATATTTAGTTTGGATTGTTTGGTGGTTTTGGTCAAAAGGTGTAGCCATGGTTCCTCATTTTCCTAGAGAGAATTGTTGTTGTGAATTATGTGGCGGTTTATAATTCCCTTTTGTTGCATTTTAAATTTGTAGCTATTATTTGATGTGCACAATATGGGCATACTTTGTCTCTAACTCTAAATTAGGCCTTTGTTATGTGTTGGTCATGCATGGCTCTATATTTTCCTATGAATTTTTCAGCACCTCTTGTACTCGTAAATGGATCTACCTAATCTTCTCAACAATTTTTCTCGTTTTTAAAACATCGATCATGAGATTCTCCCTCACACCTCCTTATTTGCCATATGTTACATCCAATTATGAAGGTGGAAAATATTCAAAACAAGTCTCAAATGGTGACTTACTAGTTGAAGTTTGGATTTCTCTGTTGCAAGGGTGTTATATACAGAATAGATTTTTCATCCCAATCCTTCATATGCTCTTGATTGAAACCCATCTAAATGTGTACCAAAGTTCGTTTGGCTACTTCTGTTTTCCCATATTTTTCAATTTTTTCCCATATTGTCCCACAACGTAGTCCAAATTTTGCCGATAAATCTAGTATCCTTGTCTAAAATTATGCTCCTTGGTGTCCCAAAATGCATTAGACCTATTCAAAGAACAACTTTACTACTTCTTTTTCCCTGATAATATTTTTACAGGGCATGAGAACACACATCTTGCTAAACTTGTCAACTACCACTAATAGGTATGCATGTCCCTTGTTCAGGGAAAATTTTAAGGATGGAAGTTTATTCTATATTTTAGAAACCCTGGCGAATCTTACTAGTCCCTCATATGCAAATTTTAAAATGTTTGATGATATTTTTATTAAAATATTCATATTTCTAATGATTTTATATTAGTATATATAAAACTAATATAAAATTTTGGTGACTTTTAAGGTAAAATAATTTTATAATATAAAGTTGGGGTGAATCATATTTAGAAAAAATGGAAATTGGAGAATATTTTTTTTAGAAAAAACATGGAAAAGTAGCCCACATGCAAATATTAGCCCCTACATTTTTCCCTACCCTTGTTGTTAGCTAGTAAACCTCCTACAAAATCCTTGGAATTTATTTCACAAGGGCTAGTGAATATAGGTAAGGGATGATATAGACCATGTTTCTTGTTATAAGCTTGTTGTTACAACAAAGTATAATCCTCTAATGAACCTAGCTACATCTTCTTGCATCCTAGACTAGTACACATACCATTGTAAGTTAGAAACCATCTTCCCAACACCAAAATTCCTTGCAACCTTTGAGGTGTGAGCCTCTCTAATCAGTGACAATCACTCACCTTTAAGAACACATTTATTTTCTAGCCTTAGAGTAACCCATTTTTGGAGGTTACAGTCAATTGCATGGCCACCATAAACATGATGACTCTGTACCTATACCTATTGATACACCTCCCTCAGGTCCTCATTCTATGTATTGCCTCTCTGTATGCATCATGGATTTAAGGATCCATGTGTACTAAATTTCCTTCAGCTATGATATTTTATGCAAGTGGCCTTTAAAACATGTTAATCAACTTGTTTGTGTTTTCCTTCTTATACTTGATGACTAAATTAAACTACGATAATAACTCTATCCACTTATAATCTGTGGTTTGTTGTAGCTTACCTTGATCCTGTAGGTATTGTAGAAACTAATGATCTATGTGAATGATGGTCTCTTTACCCATCATAGTAGTGTTTCCACTTTTTGACATCTTGTATGGAGGGTATAGAGCTCCTTGTCACAAGTATTATTTTTAAGAACTACCCCATGAAATGCGTCAGAATGGTAACATATATTCCTTCCTCCCTACATCAAGACTTCTCCCATGGAATACCCATTCGCATATCTCTCCACTTCAATGGGTTGCTACAAGTTTGGCAATGTGAAAACTGGTGCTCGACTTATTTTCTTTTTTATCTATTCAAATGCCTTCTACTGATCCTTCCCCCACTAAAAACCATTTCGATTATCTGTTATGGCATGGAGTGGTGCGGATATTATCGACAACGAAGCTATGAATTTTCTCATGTACTATGTTGCCTCAACAAAACTCCTAACTTTAGAAAATCTTGTTTCCACTTGTTCTATGGCATGGAGTGGTGTGGCTATTGTTGAAAATGAAGCTATGGGTTTTCTTAGGTTCTATTTTATTCCAACAAAGCTCCTAAATTTACAAAACACTGCTAGGCATCAACCACTTCATGATGGCATCAATATTTGCAAGATATATCTTAATATCCCCTCCTCAAATCCCATAGCCTAAATACACCAAAGTATGCTATGCAAACTCATATTTATTTAGATTTTATAGTCGTTCGTGCTTATTTAATGTCTCTAGAATTTGCATCAAGTGTGATATGTACTCATCCTAGGTAGCATTGTAAACCAATATATCATCTAAATTAATAGTAACAAATGAACCTAGATAAGGGTACAATATATCATTCATTAATCTCATAGACATAACAGGTGCATTGCATAGAATGAATTGACATGAATAGCCACTCATACAACACTTGTTTGATATTCAAAGGAAGTTTTGTAGGTATATTCTTATTTGACTTGAAGTTAGTAATACCTTGATTTTAATTCCAACTTGATGAAATATTTTGCTAGTTGCAACTAACTTAATAGGTCATCAATCCTGGGAGGGGATACCTATTATTGAGTGTAATATTGTTTAATGATTTTTAATCAATGCACAATCATTATTTCCCATTCTTGTTTGAAGCAATCATGATGGGTGACCCATATGGTGAATTAGTTGGTCCAAGAATTTCTTCTTCGCGTTGTTTGCCTCTAGAACAAACTTCCTATACAACCCAATGTTTGGAAATGGAGAGCATGGTAACAATTAGTTCTTGTGTTCCATTTCCCTCTTGGGTGGTATCCCTTTAGTCCCTCAAAACACTCCCCTGTATGCTTTTAGCAACTCTTCCAATTATTTTCTTTGTTTATTACGACACCCCTCTAGGGATTCCTTTGATCTCATTGATTCCTATACAGATTGATTTTCTCTTAATTATAATAAAACATATTTCTTACTAAAAATGATCAATTTATTGGCTCGATTAGCACTTACAAGTGAAATATTTGACTTTCCCTTGTGCGCATTAATGGCGAAATATTTTTCATCCTTTATAAGGTGATACTTGTTAGTTCTTTGTATGAACATTGCATCCCTCATATACATGTATGAACAAGGTCTTCACCTAATGTGTTATCACTAAAAATTTGCCAAAATTGTTCAGACTAGCTTAAGGACAAGGTGTTTCCGCAGTGCATAGATCCCTTTAGTAGTTTCGCAGCGCTACATGTTTAGGTGGTTTCGTAGCGCGCTACGAAACTGGGGATTTGTCCTAATCCATAGCCAATATTTCGCAACCGACAAAGCACCATATCAGAAAGTCCACTTAGTAATTATGTTGGCTTTTTCTTCGGATCAACACCACCAGACAATCATGGGGAACAATGGCATCCTCAAATGCTTGCATCTTCTCCTCATGAATCATGTCTTGGTAGTGACAGTTTTAGTGATTGCAAGGTACTACCTCAGGTTAGAGGCACCCTTGTTGTTTGTCCCATGGTAGTTGTTATTCAATAAAGGAACGAGATTGCTCGGTTCACTGCTGAAGGAGGCACCAAAAACCTGACCTTTTGGTGCAGTACATGGAGAATATCTATGCACCTGTACTAAGAATACCAGCAGAGAAAGTTACAGTCCTATTGGTGTTCAATGGTTTTGCTTCTGCAAGCATTGCATTAACTACAAGGTTTCAACCAGGTTTGAAGAAATAAGTGGTACTTCCAAGAGACTCTTATCTCCAGGACTATTTCAATAACATATCTGAGTTTAGGTTCAACATATATCAGAGTTTTCCATTCAAACTCAAGTAAGGCAGTTAGCACTCGTCCTGTACCTTTCCATTAATGTTTTCAAGCTCTATTATGGAAATGAGGGCCTTTTTGAGGCCATCACTGGTTATGGTCTTGGCGGGTCTTCAATGGCTCTTTTGGAAGAGTTGGTGGAGGAATTTACACTATAGCTGATAATGTTGGTGATAATGTTGGAGACATAGCTGGCATGGGCTCAGATTTGTTTGGATCTTATGCTGAAGCCTCCCTGTACTGTTCTTGTGGTGATATCCATCTCATCATTTGGCATTGATTATGATTCTACGGCCATGTGTTTCTCCCTATTTATCAGTTCAATGGGTATTGTGATCTGCTTGATTACAACACTGCTTGCTACGGACTTATTCGAGATCAAGGCTGTTAAAGATATTGAACCTACTCTGAGGAGACAGCTGATAATCTTTACTGTGCTTATGAGACATTGGTGTGGTCAGCGCTGTTGGATTACCATCAACCTTCTCCATCTACAATTTTGGTTCAGTGAAAGTAGTGAAGAACTGGCATCTATTTTTCTGTGTTGCCATTGGATTATGGGCTGGACTTGTGATTGGTTACATTACTGAGTATTACACAAGCAATGTCTATAGTCCCGTCCAGGAAGTGGCCTAGTCGCTGCAACAAATGTCATATTTGGGCTGCCTTTGGGATACAACTCTGTAATTATTCCTATCTTGCTATTACAGCAGCCATATTCGTGAGTTTCAGTCTGGCTGCGATGTATGGAATTGCAGTTTCTGCTTTTGGAATGCTCAGTACCATTACGACTGGACTTGCTATAGATGCTTATGGTCCTATTAGTGACAATGCTGGTGGTATCGCTGAGATGGTCGGTTTTAGCCATAAGATTCGTGAAAGGATTGATTCTCTAGACGCAACAAGAAATATTACTGTTGCAATAGGCAAGGGTTTTGCCATTGGCTCAGCTGCATTGGTGTTTCTTGCATTGTTTGGTGCATTTGTAAGCCGGGTCGAAATTTCAACAGTTGACGTCCTTACACACAAAGTGTTCATTGGTTTACTCGTTGGGGCCAGGTTGCTTTACTGGTTTTCAACTGTGACAATGAAAAGTGTAAGAAAAGCAACATTAATAATGATTGAAGAGATCAACAGATGCCTCACTTAAAGAAATGATTCCTCCCGGTGCCCTTGTAATGCTCACACTCTTCATTTTTGGTACTTTGTTTGGAATTGAGACTCTGTCTCCGGTGTACAGTTTGCAATATCAGCTTCCAATACGGGCGGTGCTTGAGACAATGCCAAGAAATACATAGAGGCAGGGGCATAAAAAGCTGCGAGGGATCTTGGACCTAAAGGATCTGATTGCCACAAGGCTGCCGTTATTGGTGACACCGGGGACCCATTAAAAGATACATCGGGGCCACCTCTAAACATTCTTTGGTGATTAAAGGTCTTATTGAGGATGCCTGACGGTGATGTCGACGGATCCAGCTCTCAACAGATATATCTTATTGAATGAAGGCCGAGGACTAATCCCGGGATACCCGCAGTTTATGCTTGACTTATTGAGGAGATGCAATGGTGAACTCTGGTCAAATATCAGTCATGGGTTATGTTCGTATCACTAGCACAGAGTTGAATTGAGCTTAATAAAACCTCTGCATATTTTGTGTGAAGTTCTGCGCAAAGGATTTAAGATGCCAGACTAAGCCACAGAACGGTATGCTATCATTGAAGGTAGTATGGTGGGATCGTTCAGTTTATGCAAACATTCAACAATTCATTCATTTTTAACTCACTGTAAATGATAAGACAGCCCATGCAACCAAAGTGAGAAACACTGTCATTTTTAAATGCCTTTGTCTTTTGCCAAATATTAAATGAATTCGATTCAAGGAAACCGGATTAGATAAATATCTTTCGAGGTGGTGCATGATTCTTTCTTCTCAGATACAGAGCATTGGAAAGGGGTTGTAAGCAAGTCATACCTTGTGGGAATGGGAGTTGATTGATCTGTTGTTCGGAATGTTATGGACATGAAAGCAGTTTATGGAGGATTTGCAGCGGTTCTAGTACCACAGCCAGTTTGGGTTATGAATGTTGTGCCAATTGGTACTCCAAACACGTTTACAGTTACCTATGAGCGTGGTCTGTTTGGTATATATCATGACTGATGTAAGTCATTCAGTACTTACCCCAGAACATACGATCTTTTGCATGCTGATCGCTTGTTTTCTAAGGCACAAAGACAAAGATGTCAGGCTCATTGTTGTTACTTGCATTAGTGAGAATCACACTGAAAACGTATCTGCTTCAATGCAAACAATTAGGAGTTCGGTTTGAATGAAAGAAAGACTGTGTTTTTTGAAAATTACACAACAGTTTCGTAGCGCGCTACGAAACTGCTGTAGGAGTTGTTTTTGAATGAAGACAAACAGTTTGATGGGAGAATCAAGAATTTGCCAAAGGAAACACCTAAGGAACATTAAGGAGACCACATGAAGCCAACATAAGCCATTCAAATGATGACAGGTGTGCCTTTTTTATAAAGTGAAGTGTTTTTGTCTCGAGTTAAAGTTTTCATCATAAAGGCACTTTATTTTCGGTTATTAGGGTTTGAAAAGAGGTACATACGAGGAGTATTGTTTTGGCTTGTACACCTGCCCATAAACGAAGCCTCCAACACATCTAAAATATGGTGATGCTCATCATTTTTGGGGTAATAAAGAGCTGGGGACATGCTGCTACATTTTCAAAGAGTGCTGGGAGACAAGGACCGGAAAAACAGGGATTTTATCTTTATGATTAATGAACCATCAGCGCATTCAGAATCCAAAGCTAGCTTGTTCATTGCATCCTTATCTCAGCTATCTCGGCCAAAACTGAAAGGAGACAACTGTCAAATATCAAGAAAATAATCATGTTATGAGGAGAATGGAATTAGAGTTTTAGCTTAATTAGGACTCTTTGTAATTACAGCTCAACACTTAATGTAAGTTAGTTAGATGGTAGATAGGGGTAATTAGTAGTAGTCATCGAGCTCCCCTCATGCTGGAGGAGGAAGTCCAAATTAGTTAAGAGTGTTTCTCTATATATAGATGAAACTTTATGTAAGGGGGGTTGGATGTTTTGGAGAAGACTGTTTTTGGTTTATGTAAAAACAAATTTCAGTAATGCAAATGACTGTGTTTTCTTCTCAGGATTCACAATGGATCTTCTTGTTCAAATGTGTGATGGTATTCTTTCTTTAAGTTTCTTTTTCAGTTGTGTTAAAGCATAATCACTCAGAACTCATGAATCATGCTCTGACTTCCTGTATGCCTTGGCAAACTGTGGTTTCAAAGTTATGTTTGAACATTTAGATGTAAAGTGCCCTGATTTCTATGAAAAGATAGTGTTTTTGTTTGCTGAGATATGAGAGACTCCATAAGCCCAATGGGAATCAATCCAATGTTGTCCAGCCAGCTTATTTTTCATGTGTCTTATAAGAGTTAGCCATCTTTTCTTGTCATTAGTCAATATTCATAATCTGTGAGAGAGCCCTCTCAAACTAAGGAGGCTAAGCCTTAGTCCAAAGCCTGGTTTGAAATAGTTACATAGAATCTTGCTGATTGGCAGCCTTCAGTGCCTGATTTTGTGATAACATTTTGGTGCGTCTGCCAGGAGCCTAAAGATTATTCTTTCCCGAAATCATGAAGCTGAACTTCTGAAGGTAGCAGGAGCTCAGAAGGTTTTTGAGGCTGCAAAACTACCTTGGCGACTCCATTGTTGAACAATTCGAAATTCATAGGTTCATGGTGATTCCACTGGAGTTATGAAGGACCCAGATGCTACCATTCTTATTTCAAGGTATGCATGCATAGATTTTTCAGGAATTCATGGTTTCCCAAATCATTTTCCCAAGGATGCATATTTTCTAAGGAATGGTCCAAAATTCAACGGAGAAGATTTGAGTTTAACTTTGAATCATATATCAGATTTTTGTGAATTTTCACAGCTTCTTAGAGTTAAACATGAGGATGTTTGCATTATGTTATTCTATGATTCACTTCAAGGGAAATGTAAACAATGGATTGAAAGTTTTTTTATCAAATCCGTTAAGTCATTTCAAGACTTATGGCTTATGTTTTTGGAGGAATGGATAGATAGGTCAGAGGTGGTGGCAAACTCTCCTTCAGTTCAAGGTTTCAAACAATGGAATAATGATCATAGTAATGGAGACACAAATGAAAATTTTCCTTTGTCTTTGTCCTCATATCTAAAATCCTTTGACTGCAAGGCAGAGGATAAGATGAGATTTTTGGATGAAGTTGCTGAGGACATTGAGAAAGAAATTGAAGGTGTAGAAGGTCAAATTCAGGCATATAGTTTTCATAATCATGATCATTATTTTCAGAATTTTTCTATGGCAGAACGCAAGGAGACAATGCTGGTTCCTTTCTCTTTCACGATTGAGGAACTGTATACTGTTGTTGAAGATCAGTTCGCACAACCTGAAAGTTACAAGAATCATCAAGCTGATCAGGTATTCTATGATCCTGTAGCTGACTACATGGAAGAATTTTACTCTCAAGTTTTTCAGTTTTTCTATGAAGATCGGAGGCAATTTCAGTGGCAGAGGTCATCACAATATCATTGTGGCTCTGAACTCCGATGCAGTCAAAAAACTCAAATATCAGATAAAACAGAGGATTGGCTACATTGGAAATTTCATATTGATTGAGCAGAAAGAAGTTGAAATTGTTAGGGTAGGTAGGTAGGTAAATGCAAATAAGCTCAAGGTCGACTGAGCATTTTTTTTTTAGTAGATGTAGTTTTCTTTCTCCTACAGTGATAATCAAGCTTAAGCCCAAGGTGAAGGCCCAAGAAGCTGGAAAGGGATGTTTGTCAAGCAAATTTCTCTTTGTCATAAATGGATAAGGCACTGGACCTGCGAGTTCTTAGTGTACCACAAGGGCACACTATCCCAAGTGGAGCCACTGTTATCACTAAAAATTTGCCAAAATTGTTCAGACTAGCTTAAGGACAAGGTGTTTCCGCAGTGCATAGATCCCTTTAGCAGTTTCACAGCGCTACATGTTTAGGTGGTTTCGTAGCGCGCTACGAAACTGGGGATTTGTCCTAATCCATAGCCAATATTTCGCAACCGACAAAGCACCATATCAGAAAGTCCACTTAGTAATTCTGTTGGGTTTTTCTTCGGATCAACACCACCAGACAATCATGGGGAACAATGGCATCCTCAAAGCTTGCATCTTCTCCTCATGGATCATGTCTTGGTAGTGACAGTTTTAGTGATTGCAAGGTACTACCTCAGGTTAAAGGCACCCTTGTTGTTTGTCCCATGGTAGCTGTTATTCAATGAAGGAACGAGATTGCTCGGTTCACTGCTGAAGGAGGCACCAAAAACCTGACCTTTTGGTGCAGTACATGGAGAATATCTATGCACCTGTACTAAGCATACCAGCAGTGAAAGTTACAGTCCTATTGGTGCTCAGTGGTTTTGCTTCTGCAAGCATTGCATTAACTACAAGGTTTCAACCAGGTTTGAAGAAATAAGTGGTACTTCCAAGAGACTCTTATCTCTAGGACTATTTCAATAACATATCTGAGTTTAGGTTCAACATATATCAGAGTTTTCCATTCAAACTCAAGTAAGGCAGTTAGCACTCGTCCTGTACCTTTCCATTAATGTTTTCAAGCTCTATTATGGAAATGAGGGCCTTTTTGAGGCTATCACTGGTTATGGTCTTGGCGGGTCTTCAATGGCTCTTTTGGAAGAGTTGGTGGAGGAATTTACACTATAGCTGATAATGTTGGTGATAATGTTGGAGACATAGCTGGCATGGGCTCAGATTTGTTTGGATCTTATGCTGAAGCCTCCCTGTACTGTTCTTGTGGTGATATCCATCTCATCATTTGGCATTGATTATGATTCTACGGCCATGTGTTTCTCCCTATTTATCAGTTCAATGGGTATTGTGATCTGCTTGATTACAACACTGCTTGCTACGGACTTATTCGAGATCAAGGCTGTTAAAGATATTGAACCTACTCTGAGGAGACAGCTGATAATCTTTACTGTGCTTATGAGACATTGGTGTGGTCAGCGCTGTTGGATTACCATCAACCTTCTCCATCTACAATTTTGGTTCAGTGAAAGTAATGAAGAACTGACATCTATTTTCCTGTGTTGCCATTGGATTATGGGCTGGACTTGTGATTGGTTACATTACTGAGTATTACACAAGCAATGTCTATACTCGCGTCCAGGAAGTGGGCTAGTCGCTGCAACAAATGCCATATTTGGGTTGCCTTTGGGATACAACTCTGTAATTATTCCTATCTTGCTATTACAGCAGCCATATTCGTGAGTTTCAGTCTGGCTGCGATGTATGGAATTGCAGTTGCTGCTTTTGGAATGCTCAGTACCATTGCGACTGGACTTGCTATAGATGCTTATGGTCCTATTAGTGACAATGCTGGTGGTATCGCTGAGATGGTCGGTTTTAGCCATAAGATTCGTGAAAGGACTGATGCTCTAGACGCAGCAGGAAATATTACTGTTGCAATAGGCAAGGGTTTTGCCATTGGCTCAGCTGCATTGGTGTCTCTTGCATTGTTTGGTGCATTTGTAAGCCGGGTCGAAATTTCAACAGTTGACGTCCTTACACACAAAGTGTTCATTGGTTTACTCGTTGGGGCCAGGTTGCTTTACTGGTTTTCAACTGTGACAATGAAAAGTGTAAGAAAAGCAGCATTAATAATGATTGAAGAGATCAACAGATGCCTCACTTAAAGAAATGATTCCTCCCGGTGCCCTTGTAATGCTCACACTCCTCATTTTGGTACTCTGTTTGGAATTGAGACTCTGTCTCCGATGTACAGTTTGCAATATCAGCTTCCAATACGGGCGGTGCTTGAGACAATGCCAAGAAATACATAGAGGAAGGGGCATAAAAAGCTGCGAGGGATCTTGGACCTAAAGGATCTGATTTCCACAAGGCTGCCGTTATTGGTGACACCGGGGACCCATTAAAAGATACATCGGGGCCACCTCTAAACGTTCTTTGGTGATTAAAGGTCTTATTGAGGATGTCTGACGGTGATGTCGACGGATCCAGCTCTCAACAGATATATCTTATTAAATGCAGGCCGAGGACTAATCCCTGGATACCCGCAGTTTATGCTTGTCTTATTGAGGAGATGCAATGGTGAACTCTGGTCAAATATCAGTCATGGGTTATGTTTGTATCACTAGCACAGAGTTGAATTGAGCTTAATAAAACCTCTGCATATTTTGTGTGAAGTTCTGCGCAAAGGATTTAAGATGCCAGACTAAGCCACAGAATGGTATGCTATCATTGAAGGTAGTATGGTGGGATCGTTCAGTTTATGCAAACATTCAGCAATTCAGTTAGTTTTAACTCACTGTAAATGATAAGACATCCCATGCAACCAAAGTGAGAAACACTGTAATTTAAAAAAAAAATGCCTTTGTCTTTTGCCAAATATTAAATGAATTCGATTCAAGGAAACCAGATCAGATAAATATCTTTCGAGGTGGTGCATGATTCTTTCATCTCAGATACAGAGCATTGGAAAGGGGTTGTAAGCAAGTCATACCTTGTGGGAATGGGAGTTGATTGATCTGTTGTTCGGAATGTTATGGACATGAAAGCAGTTTATGGAGGATTTGCAACGGTTCTAGTACCACAACCAGTTTGGGTTATGAATGTTGTGCCAATTGATACTCCAAACACGTTTACAGTTACCTATGAGCGTGGTCTGTTTGGTATATATCATGACTGATGTAAGTCATTCAGTACTTACCCCAGAACATACGATCTTTTGCATGTTGATCGCTTGTTTTCTAAGGCACAAAGACAAAGATGTCAGGCTCATTGTTGTTACTTGCATTAGTGAGAATCACACTGAAAACGTATCTGCTTCAATGCAAACAATTAGGAGTTCGGTTTGAATGAAAGAAAGACTGTGTTTTTTGAAAATTACACAGCAGTTTCGTAGCGCGCTACGAAACTGCTGTAGGAGTTGTTTTTGAATGAAGACAAACAGTTTGATGGGAGAATCAAGAATTTGCCAAAGGAAACAACTAAGGAACATTAAGGAGACCACATGAAGCCAGCATAAGCCATTCAAATGATGATAGGTGTGCCTTTTTTATAAAGTGAAGTGTTTTTGTCTCGAGTTAAAGTTTTCATCATAAAGGCACTTTATTTTCGGTTATTAGGGTTTGAAAAGAGGTACATACGAGGAGTATTGTTTTGGCTTGTACACCTGCCCATAAACGAAGCCTCCAACACATCTAAAATATGGTGATGCTCATCATTTTTGGGGTAATAAAGAGCTGGGGACATGCTGCTACATTTTCGAAGAGTGGTGGGAGACAAGGACCGGAAAAACAGGGATTTTATCTTTATGATTAATGAACCATCAGCGCATTCAGGATCCAAAGCTAGCTTGTTCATTGCATCCTTATCTCAGCTATCTCGGCCAAAACTGAAAGGAGACAGCTGTCAAAGATCAAGAAAATAATCATGTTACGAGGAGAATGGAATTAGAGTTTTAGCTTAATTAGGACTCTTTGTAATTACAGCTCAACACTTAATGTATTTAATAAGTTAGTTAGATGGTAGATAGGGGTAATTAGTAGCAGTCATCGAGCTCCCCTCATGCTGGAGGAGGAAGTTCAAATTAGTTAAGAGTGTTTCTCTATATATAGATGAAACTTTGATGTAATGGGGGATGGATGTTTTGGAGAAGACTGTTTTTGGTTTATGTAAAAACAAATTTCAGTAATGCAAATGACTGTGTTTTCTTCTCAGGATTCACAATGGATCTTCTTGTTCAAATGTGTGATGGTATTCTTTCTTTAAGTTTCTTTTTCAGTTGTGTTAAAGCATAATCACTCAGAACTCATGAATCATGCTCTGACTTCCTGTATGCCTTGGCAAACTGTGGTTTCAAAGTTATGTTTGAACATTTAGATGTAAAGTGCCCTGATTTCTATGAAAAGATAGTGTTTTTGTTTGCTGAGATATGAGAGACTCCATAAGCCCAATGGGAATCAATCCAATGTTGTCCAGCCAGCTTATTTTTCATGTGTCTTATAAGAGTTAGCCATCTTTTCTTGTCATTAGTCAATATTCATAATCTGTGAGAGAGCCCTCTCAGACTAAGGAGGCTAAGCCTTAGTCCAAAGCCTGGTTTGAAATAGTTACATAGAATCTTGCTGATTGGCAGCCTTCAGTGCCTGATTTTGTGATAACATAATGAACCTTTGACATATCACATGAATTCGTGGAATACTAAACAATATCCTTAATTTGACTACATGTCGGAAACTACCACTAAAAATCACATTATTTAACACCCTACCAATACGAACCCAATACACCTTCCCAATTTAAAAAACAAAAAATTTCACTAGATATTGTAGGTAACCATTTTTTTTCATTAACTTTGAGCTCCATTTTTTATATATGCCAATATAAAAACATGTTACCCCCTTTTATATTCTCAATATATTGTGTCATTTTTTCCTCAATATATATCCCCCAATATGAATGCATGTGGTATGGTATTCCTCCCCCAGTGTAGCCCCCATGCATGTAGGGAATCCAAAACATGACTCCACATACACCAAGTGGCATTGCATTGAATCCTCCTTCATCAATATAATAAAAACATATAAGAAATTTTCTTTTACACTGTTTGGTCACCATTATATTTCACTCATTGTCAACCCATTTCAATGGATATGCGTTAGGATGATCATGGACCTCCAATCCAAGTTGGTTGAGAAGATATGCTACACTAGGATTTAATTATGATCTTGAGTTGAAAAGAGCATAAATATTTATCTTCTCGGCTTGTATATTTACGTAGAAGAGTTTGGTCATCTATTTCTCTTCTTATTGATGTCGGCTACTCAAATTCGCCCATTTATGCATTGATGTGTAAATAATATTCTCATCCATGTCAAAACTACTTTCAATTTGATTACAAGAATTTATGGCTATGATAATTTTCTTTGTATCCTTCTTATATTTCTTTGATTTGAGGTCAGGATGTACTTTCCAACACTTCTCATCTATGTGAAAATCAATGTTGTAGTGGTTGCTAGGATTTTTTCACTGCTTTTTTGTGGCTATCATATTTTTATCCTTTGGCCCTTTCTACTTCTTCTTCATCTATTTTGAATCTTCGAAATGTTCCTTCTACTTTGAACCACTTGATTGTCATTTCTTTTGGTTTATGCTTTCCATATATTTTGCCTTGAAACGAACCTCGTCCATCATTCTTGGTTTGAAAATCATCACTTTCTTTCGCAAATGTGTAGAACCCTTAGATACTTGAGGAATACATATAAGTTCTTGGGAGAGATTCCCAACTTTATTTCCATATTCCTAAATTTTGTGGTGTACTCTTATGCATTGTACCCCTGTTAGGCCTCTTTCTTGTCTTGCTTTATATCACCTTTTACTTGGAAATCCCTCATTCTTTTGTTTATTTTGAATGGTTATTGTCATGTTTTTGTGAATTATTAGAGACAATAAAGTAAGTATTTACTATTTTCCAGAATTCCCTTATTTTAAAAATATTTAAACATTAAAATAATCATTAATAATATTTCATGTGTTTGCAGGTTTAAAATTAGTTTATTACCTTTTTATACATATGCCAACAGGCCTTAATCTTGCACTCACCTCCTTATACTATGCATTAGATTCCTATACCAATTTGGATTCTTGCTCTCATGAAGATTCTTGCACAAGTTTATTATAAAACTGCCTGGTTCCTGTACCACACATCAATTTCCTGCACTCACATTCCTGCACCAGAGTCAAAGAATGTGCAATTATTCAAAATTGGAAGAAATTACTTACCTCGCAGTTTGAATATCAGTTTGAGGATATTTTGGGAAACGCTTGTTGGCTAACATTGCACTTAGTTTTGACCACCAATCGTAGACCGATAAAAAAGGATCCATTTACCAAAATAGTCCCTCATGTACCAGATTTAGCGCCTCTATTTGAAATTTAGTTGCACTGGAACTAGATCTAACTTTTATCCATGGAAAACTGTTAAAATTTGTAATTTGTTCCTTCTGTATTGATTGACTTGTTAATAGACCGATTTGTAATCTAAATATCTATATAAACTGAAATATGGTCTTGAGCCTAGGGGAGAGGAGATGGTCCCAATGTAACATTACGTGAGGATAGTCAATATGTAGAATGCTCCCTCTGTTTTCTAGAGTTTGATATTTTCCTGCACCATGTAAAGACTGCACCTTCAATATTAATCAAACCACTTAATGTCAGGCTATGTTTAACTTTGTTGAACATTTCATGTTTATAATCTCTGTGTGAACCATATCATTGACAGAAGGTGCGAGCTAGATGGGTTGTTCGCCAATCTAGCTTGACATCACTCTAAGTTGTTTAATATTAGGGTAAAATTGTGGTTTTCTGAGTGAGTGCATTTAATCTATCATTTACTATGAAAACGGTGTGCGTATGACTAGATCAAGAGATTTTCTTTTCAAAATGTTTTTCTTATCAGTATTTTTTGATCATTCTCATGCTTTGAAAGTAATGCTGGGGAAGATTGATTTTGTGAACATAACGAATTTCTATAGCAAATTATTTATTGATTACATGTCATTTATTTCAAATTAGTGTATATTTCCTTCCACGAATTGTGTTGATTATGCTGGTAGACAATTTTTTTTCTTGAGACTCTATTACTTGATCTTAATTTCACACCTTCATGATATGAACCTTTTGCTAAACACTGATATGTCTATTTCTTAATTGCATGATGGTAAACAGGGTATGCGATTGCTATATATCAAAGTTGTTCAAATTCCAAATGCTTTGTTTTGTGACATTTTTCCTCTACTAGTTTTGATTGTGTAATATTAATCTCTTGGCCTTCCCAAATTGGTTTAGATCTGATGGGAACTTGTGACCTCGTATTCCAGAAATACAAGACTTATTCCTATCTTTCGATTTCACTTTAATCCGAATGATTGTGATATGGAGTAAATATGTAATGATTGAGAATTGATAGACGAATAAATTAAATTCTAAACAACTCTAGAGTTGCATACTTAATTATTCAATGCATACTCATTTGTACATTATGGACATATGTCTCATTTTCTATTATTGATCATTTATAATCATGGTTGAGAGAATTTATTGATGGATGAAAACTATATCACACTTAAGGTTGGAAGGTCATGGTTCTAGTAGTGATTTTCTTTCTTCCTTTATTCCCACAAGCAGATATTTTCTTCCACAATATCATTTGCAAGACATTTCTTTATTCAAAGAGAGTGGGAGTTTTTTTCTGTTTTGATCTTGTCTACACAATATGCTTACATAGTGAACGTATTTAATAATGATTAATGATGCTTTTAGTAAATAATATCATAATTTCTTGAAGGATTTTATTACACGGACTCGGAAAACTAGATAGAATTAGTACAAATTAAATTCATGCTTTACATTGGTGTGAATTTATCTTGAATTTATTTCAACATTTACAATCTTCCTTTTTAATGTTGTTTAGACATTGCTTGGTTTCCAATTAAACTGTAGTTAGGATTTACCTTATGTCTTCCAATAATTAGGATTTCCTTTTGCAATTGCTAATAGTGTAGGTTTGTCTTTTGTTAGATTGCGATTTGTTTTCAACTATCAAGATTGGCATTTATTCTTTCTGAAGTTTCCTTTGAAGTGCAAGATTCAATTTTATTTGTTGAGATTGATGTGAAAGTTAGACTAGAATTTGATTTATAGGTTGTTGTGCCTCTCTCTGGCATTTCTAGTGTTGCGCCTCGAAGATCATGAAATCCCATATTTATAATTAAATTTTGGTCCATTAATATGCCCTATATTACACCCAACATTTTGGTGCCATTGTCAGGGAGGCGCTTAGGGGATTTACCTTGGTAACCTACTGTAGTTTGGTTTTCTTTTCCCTGAGTTTCTCTTGCAATTTTTTGTTTTTTTTTAATTTATTTCTCTCATGAATATCTTGGTTATTTGAAGGTTTTTCATTTCTCGGGTGTTGTAAGAACCCCCCTATATATATACACTACCCATTTGCTGATAGAATATCCCAGCTGGCTTGTTGAGAACAGGAAAATGGTAATTTGAAGAATATTCCAATGAGGACTTTTGATGTTGCTGCAGAGATATACAAAGCATCCAATGAAGAACTCACAATTGCATAATTTAATATTTTGCTTGAACATAAAATCAATATTATTAAATATTTGATTTCAACGTTGGATGAATTGCAAGAAGAACAGAAAAAGGATGAAGAACCACTGCTGATCTTTTGCGCTAGCTGTAGAAAGAAACACTTCCTTGGAAAGTGTCCACTTAGTAGCCTAAAGGTTTGCATAATTTGTGAAGAGACTCATGCAACAAAACATTTCCCATCACTGCTAATATTACTAAAGTTACTCAGGAAATCAAGTAAGGAATTGAATCCACTGCTAGGTATAACTCAAAACCCATCACCATTTAATACGTGGAATAATTCTTATTATCTTGAGAAAGTTCCACAACAGATTTATAATCCTAGAATTCCATGGAAAACTTTTGATCCTCCTCCAACTGAATACCTACATCGTGGCCATAATGGCCCTCTCCCTGGACCTCATCCTCAAATCAAATATCCCCATGGCCTCAAGAATGGTTTGGAGCCCCTTCCTTAGGGCAATATTTCATGCAAAATCAACAACAACAACCATAATTTCCATTCAAAACACTACCAATTCATCCTCCTCCATGGTCCCATATACCTTCACAACCTTACCCTGATCCATACCCTAGCCCTAATCCACATCCTATCCCTTATCCTAATCCATACCCTAGCCCTATTCCAAACCCTAGACCTAATCCTAATCCATACTGTAATCTAAATCCTAGACCTAATCCTAATCTTAATCCATACCCTAATCAAAACCCTAGACCTAACCCTAGTCCAAAACTTAACCCAAACTCTAACCTAAACCATAGCCCAAACTCTAATATAAACTAGCAGGTTGTACAACAATTTGAAACACCTATTCTTCCCATTGACTCCTCTACTGAGTGTAATGATAAATCTTCGAGTTTGGGGGAAGGGGTGAGCTTGGAAACATCGCTATCACTACAGAAAATTCACCTCAAGAAGATCTAAGAAAATTAGAGGACCAATCTATATTTGGAACATGTTTTGAAACTGTTGTGGGAGCTCAAAACCTTAGAATTTCCCTGAACTATTCTTGTGAATTTGAAAAGAAGATATTTGAGCCTGAACTTGACAGATTTTTGTTTTGTCTTTCACCATATCCTTCATACCTCCAAGAGAGTTATCCTCAAGTTGTGGAAGATTTGTTTTAGTTAGAGAATCATAAATATGTGGATCCCATTGAGTCCTGGTTTCACGCAGTCATCAACACACCTTATTCCCATATCATTCAACAACCCTTTGAAACATATCAATTAAAGCAACTGGTTGCTCATACTCTGACATGTCTTCAATTTTATTCTTTAAAACTGAGTGTGAGTATATTTACCATTCTGTTATGCACATGGCTACATTGGAAGTACTCCTACACTTGAAGGAGATCGTCGTCTCTCTAAATTAGGGTAGGGAATTATAAGAGCAATGAATAAAAATGTCATTTGAAATAAAAAATTTACAACAACACTCTTGAAACTACAATTCCTAAGGCACAACTATTGAAATTTATATCCTTAAGCACTCTTGTGGTAAGAATTTTTTAGAAGAAATTCACTCTTAGTACCTCATATTTTATATAGTGACTTTCATTATTGACTGATATTATTCATTGGGTAAGCTATGGGTATTGTTATAGTTATTTTTAATACTTTCCATTCATAAGAGTAAAAAGCTACTTCTATCCTATTCATTCTAACAAACTGTCATCCAAGAAACCTTTTCAAGTTTCTCTTCGAAGGTATTGATGAAAATCCTCCTATGGTGGACCACTCCTATAAAACCATAACAAGCTCTCATGAGAACCCTAACATGATCAACCTAGGGAATATTTTAGTCATTAGCTAATATGTTTTCTATAAAATGAATCTTTAGGGTAGAAGGACCAACCAGTAAAGATTAGTAATTAAATACTCTTCACGCCATCATGTGCTCTTAAGGAGAAGATTTTCCTCCCCACATATTAAGTAAACTATCTAAGGTTAATCATAATCAAAGTTATTTTTTTCATAAACATATTAATTTAGGGATGGGAGGTCTCATTACGAGTTGAACTGCCATGATCATGGGTCCTAATGAGAATGAAATTACAGCTACTAGTCACTAAGCCAGGGTAATGGATTTCATTTGAAAAGTTGGAAGACAAGAGGTCTCATCACGAGCCAACTTGCTCATTCTTGTTAGTTCTTGTGAATGGTACTATCGTTAGATGGTTACCAAGCCAGGACAATGACCTTCAAATTAATTTCTAAACAAATGTAAATGATTTCAATCGAATTTGAATATATATCTAATAGATGGGACACAACCATTTCATGGGGTTAAAAGGCATCCCTCTCGAGGATATAGACGTCTGCTGGCAGCAGGCCATGCCTTTGTTAGTAAAGTTGATTTGACACTATGATTTACTTGGTCGTTTTTGTCTTTCCCTAAACTCTATCAAATCTCTCTGAGAATGGCTTTAAGATCCTTCTGACATTATTCTTTGGAGTTACCTTTTGGAATAATTTATCTTATCTTATGGACATGGGACCTGTTATCACTCAAAACCTTTCCTTAGAACTTTTGGAAGAAGGGAAGGCTTCGAGGTAACCACAAACCAACTTTTAAGCATAGGCTCTAGCCAACCTATGGCTCAAAGAGGGCTTTCTCTATGTAATTTAGCTATGTTTGCTTAGATATTAGGCTAGTTCTAGAGTTCAGGGGGGTTTTTGATTTGTATGAAGATCTGGTGGTGGAATCCTTAAAGCAGGCTAATAGGTTGATGCCTTTAGGCCATTGGGCAATGGAGTCAAATAAGGGGCAGAAAAGCTAGAGTTAAATCACTAAAGGGAATGTTCAAGGGGCAAGATAGCAGAGTGAAGTACGAATCCTTGGACTAAATGGTGAGATGAGTCTTAACGGAGGTGAGAGGGAAATCAAGAATCATCAAACCAAGGCTAAGATGGTGAACAACAGTGAATCATGAGTACAGGGCACTTAGGAATCCTTTACTATAGATGAGAGGAGAAACTGCAGAAGCTAAGGAGTAGTTAAGAATTCCCTAGCTAAGATATTTTAAGAGAAAACATTAAGAATGTATAACAGTAAGACAGAGTTCAATCAAGAAAATTCTGAAATAATATTCAAGTTAAACATTTAGAATTCTGAAACATTTAAGATTATGAAACAACTTTAAGGGAGACAAAACAACACAAGAAAATTACTCATTTGTACTCTGCTTTACACATGAATCCCTTGAAATATTTGATCTTTATTCATCAATCCAGCATGTTGGCCCAATCAGTGGTACAAAAACTTTTACAGTCTTTGAACAAAATTCTATTGAAAGTTAAGAATCCACACACCATACTTTGAAATACGAAGTATATATACAAAAATATTTACAAAATATATCGAAACAAATTGAGACTTAATCTAAGGAATAAAAATAGCTTCTTGCATGAAGATAGGGACAGATGTTGAACTGCTTCATGTTGTCCCTTTTATTGTGGTTTTGTTGGCTATTTCAATTGAGCTGAAGCCCTTTAAGATGGCTGATATTTGTAGTATTTCTACGCTGGAATCTTCTTTACTTTCATCTTTCAACTAATACTCTTTGACCCTGCTACTCTTTGACCATGCTGATTTTCTTTTACCTGTTTTAACTAGTTGCCTTCATTTACTATGCAGTAACTTTCTGATGTAAATTTATTACAGTAAACCTGTCATGTTTTCCCACCATTCTGCATTAGGTAGTTTTACATTCATTATCATTCTATAGATTTCATCTGCCTATATGTACTTTGTAAAATTTGGCTTAGTGATGAACAAGTGTTTCGCCTCATGCTCTAGGAAAACAAGTTCTCCAATGTGTCATATAACACTTTTCCAGTTGGTAGGGCTTTAATGGCTGAAGAACTTGCTTGTTCCTTAGCCAATTTTCTTAGTCTATCTCCATAGTCCATCTGGGGCATGAGTTTGTCATTGATGACCATAGGACTGGGAAGACCCTTCTCCCTGAAAATCTGAAACTTAGCCATGAACCTATCAATGGCTACCTGCATGTTATGATGCTTCTCTTCTAAGTTAAGCATAAGGTTTCTTTTGGAAAGAACCTTCCTTATCTCCAAAATGACCTCAGTCCTATCTTATATGTTAAGCTCACGGAGCTCATATCTATTCTTGTTGTTTAGGAAGTGGATGAGTCGATTGGCATCCTCTGGTTTATCCCCCAGTTCTTCCTTTACTTTTTGGATAGCTTCAGTAGCTATCTTCACTAAATCTGTCAGCTCAAATATAACTTGAACTGATGGCCAAATATCATTGACAGAGTCAATTATATTGGCCCAAAGCATTTCTTTGGTTTGTCCCAGTGGTTTATTTAGTGTTAAATCCTTCTCCAGGATTTTTATTCTCTCACCCATTCTCAGTGCCTTTTCTGTTTCTTCTTTTTGCTAGAGTTGGGAAAGTTTACAATCAGTTTCCATACTTGCTACCTTTTCCTTTAGTCTCTTCATCTTTGTAGCCTGGATAGACATCTCTTCCATGGCTTTGACTAATTTTGCTGCTTTCTCTCCCTGTGTACCTGTTTTTGTTGTAGATTCTGTTGTTACTGGCAATGTTGTGCCAGGTGGAGCTGTGGGTGCCAAAGATGCTACCGGTGTGGAAGGAATTGTTGTAGATACTATGGGGATGGTAGTTCTAGAAGTTGTGGCTAAGTAACTTTTCTTCGACTGAATTAAAGTGCCCAACTCTTTCTCTGTCTCCTTGAGTTGATCGTTCAACTTCAGGACCAAGTCCATGAGATCTTCATGGCCTTATTATGCTTCTAGGACTTCCTTTGTCTATGGGAGTTGCAGATGGGGTATCTTTAGCTGCTTCTTGAGTGCAACAATGTCATCATTTTTCTTTTTAATCAGCTACTCTGTAGCTTTTACATCTTTGGGATCGTGTCCCAATTCAATCACTAAGTCCTCTAAGGACTTGATTCTATTATCCTTGGCCTGTGAGGAGGCCTTCTCCAACTGAAATTGTGCTGATATATTGTTCAGGGAGTTCTATAATTGGTGGGCAGCAATGGCCTTCCCTGTTAATGTGGAGTATATCATCTCCCTTGTTTGCTTGTGCAATTCAGTCTGGTCAATGGGATGAATATCCCTTGCTAGTACTTCAAAATCCACCTTTTTGAAATCTGATGCTACCCTTGGCTGCTGAGTGGTTGGCTTGATAAAAGTCATCTGCATTTTCCCCTCTTTGATATCAAAGGCTGACATTAGCCTTGTTTGATTAGTGGTGGTCATCTTCAGATATTGGGCATATGTTTGAGCCTTAAGCCTCTCATTTCTAGCTTTGATCTCTTTGTATCTTTCCTTGATATCTTGGTCCTTATCTGCAGGCATTCTGAAGGAAGATACCTCAACACTTTGCTGCCTCATCAACATCTGAGTCTGTGATATGGACGGCTCTTGCACATTCCCAAATGGAGTGGTGGGCCTGCTTCTTTCAACCTCTGTGTTGGTGACCTCAGCTGAGTCATCAATGAATTCTTGCTCAGAGGATGGATTGGGCTTTTGCCTTTTGTTTGATTTTTGTTGTACATCATAAGTAGGCGTTCCTAAAGTGGAATCCCCTTCTTTGTTCCTTTTTGGGACCTTCTCCTCATTCTGAGGAGTTTGCATGATTGGATGGGCACTTGAAGTAGTTGGTTTTTCTTCTGATGGTTCTGTCTTGGTTGACTATTATGGCCTATCTGACTGTTCTAGCACCTGCAGGAAATAACCCTCATCAAGTTTTTTTTCCAGATCTAATAATGTGTTTTCCACAGCAACTTCAGTATTATCCCTATCTTCTAACGTGTTTTCCACCCATTGCAATTGGTTGCCATAATTTTCTATCTCGGGGATGCGGTGACGGATATAGGGAGCCATCTTGTTTTTCTGCCTTCTTTTGCAGATGAAATCCAAGGGATCATATCTCCATATGAAGATCTGTTTTAATTTTAATCTCTGAAGGATCAGGTCTTCCTCCTTTCCAGATTCTCTGCTATTACAAATAAAAGGACCCAATTGGTATTTGATCTTGAGTTGGGCTTTCTTTTTGGCTTTAACAATGTTTAACTCATCTGAATTTATTATCTGCCTGTATTACTCAAGGACAAATAGCCTCATTGGGAGGTATTTAGGTAGTTTGTATGGGGCCAGATGCAAGCCATAAATCCTGATTTCAGTGTGGTTTTGGTACAAGTACCAATCTCCCACTTGATGATTTATCTTTAGATGAAGGACTCCCCTAATCTCAGGACTGATTCTTGGTGGAGGGGTTCCACTGAGCATGGTCATCACAGGGTGGACAAAGGGATCTATGAATTCATTGTATGAATAGGGGGAGGAGTATTGATGAATCAATGGGGTCCATGGTTGGCCCTTGGTTTCCAACTTTTGTAAGGTAAGTGGCAATTTATCTGCTTGGAAGTATAGGAAAAGGTGATACAAGACGGAGGAGTATTTGAAGACTCTCTCATTACTCATTCTGAGGAACTGTTCATGCATCTTGTAAGCTATGAATGTAGTGAAGTCATAAATGGTTGCAAGAGGTTGTCCTGGGTATAGATGGACATGAAAGCTAGGATTATTTCATCAATGTATTCACTTGTGGAGTAACCCAAAACACAAGATATCATGGATACAATATTTATACCCCAAGGAGAAAATATAGTTGCTACATATGGAGGGAGATCTTTGGGGGTATACTTCTCTTCTATGATGAAGGTTTGGATTAATTGGGCCAATCTTACAGGCTTGAGTTTGGGATATAAGTCCAACAGGTCTCCAATTGAGAGGGGAGTCAAGTTTTGGCCAGGCTGGAGTTATAGCATCTCATTTATAGATTCAACATTGATAGTGAAAAGTATGGCCTGGTTAGGGGACATGACTGCTCTTTGACTGGGGACATAGTTGGCATGGGACATATGTACAATTTCATGGAGAATGTGGACTTGGGGGAACTAGTACTTGGGCAAATTTGACTCCCAAAGGCCAATTTCATCAGCCTAGTTCAGGAACTTGTCCCTACTTTGGTAGTGAATTTTGAGGAGGAGCTCTATGACAGAGGTATCTTTTATCTGGAAATCTCTATCAACTAAGGGAAGGTGGTCCAGGTCTAAGTGGGGTGTAGATATGGGTCTCACATCCATGGCAATTGGGGCAGCCATTCTTAGTTCTTGTGGATTTGAGTATGGGAGAGGCGATTTACAGTATTTTTAGGGCAATGGTGTTCAAAACGGAGTAGGTTTGAGTCCTTGAGCTTATTTGATTAATTTTTAGCTTAACTAAGAATACTTAATCACTAGTTTCTTTGAAATTGATAGGGTGTTGGGTGAATACAGGTTTAAATACCTGGAAATGACCTAAAATGGCTCTGAACAGGGCGGCTGGCAACTGCAAATGGTTCAAGGGGTTCTGTATAGGCTGCAAGGTAGCTTGGGCAGTATGTGGCACCTTTGGAGTGCAATTAGATGTGGGTTAATGGCTTCGACATTCACAGGTGGCGTGCATGCGTACAGAGGTTTACAGTTAAAATTCTAGTGAAAACAAATGATTTGGGGCTTTTTGGCTTTATGCGCAAAAAGTCAGTTTTGGCACGTACGGGGTGAACAGTGGTCATTTTTTCATGTAGCGGGTGGGCGGTAAATGATTTCTATCAAACTGCTTTTGGGCGCTCGGTGGTATTTGGGAAGGGCCATCCGATTCCATTCATCGGTTAACATGTAGCATCGAGGGCTGGTGGAAAAACCACTTTTTCGGTAGAGTAAGGGACAGACGTCGGGTTGGCCCGATATGGATGAGGGTCGTCGGGTGAGGAGGGATACGATCGCACGGTGATTGGGTGGGGAAGTTGCATGGAGGCTAGTGAGGGGGCCCGGCGGGCGCTTAAGTGTAACGATATCGAGGTTAATGATGGCTTAAAGAGTGATTAGGTTATCAAGGTGATTAACGAAGGATTTAAATGGAGTTTTGCCTAACATAATCGTAGATCGATTAGTTAGTGGGTTTTTTGTCAGATTGACTATATATAGTTTATATTTAACCTAAGGTGTAGGGCTAATTAATACGTAGGAGTTACATATATACGAGGAAATGGGTTTTATTATCAGGATTTTAATATAATAAATTAGTAGCTAATAAAGAATGGGTGGAAAAGGGACACAACACACTAAGTAAATGCTTTTTCGTGATTTAAATGCTTTTCACATATTAACATTAATACTTAGGGTAATGTGTTTCGGTGGGTTTTTTATATGAAAATGCTTTATGTGGGGGGAAAAATGCTTTTCCTAGGAAAAAGTGTTTTATCCTTAGGAAAGGAACATTATTTAGGAAAATGAATGAACTAAAGGGGGGGATGAATTTTTATGAGGGGAATTTAGTACTTGATATCCATAAATCATTGAGCCGAGGGTCCGGTCCCTCCAAAATTCAGAGAAATGCTCTGAGCCTCTTTGACTAAAGGTTTTTGAGCACTTTGGACTTTATTTATGGGAAATTAGTTAAGTAAAAGGTGAAATGAATGAAGTTAATTATTTGACTTTGAAATCCCTTTTCATGCTTAATTTGTTCATTCATATCTGGAACTTTTATGATGAGAATGATAAATATGTTTTTGTCTAATCAATCATCATACTTCTGCAACCTTTCTCCTACTTACCCATCTACTTCTCCTACCATTTTTTCTTCACTTTATTAGGGTGCGTTTGAGCTAGCAAACCCTTATCAAATATTTTTCTTTTTCTTTACAATATTAAACTAACCAAATCTAACCTTATTACATCCAAGAGCTCATATTAAACAGTTGAACTCCTTTTATTTACTCTACCTATCTAATTATCTGCCAAGGTTACACTGTTTGGCTAGATTTTTATTCTCTACCTATAGACATGAAATTGAAAACATGAAATAGCCAAGTTTAAACATTTTGACTATCATGGATTGTGGCAAGGATCCCAAGCTTCACACAATATTTTATTATGCATAAAAGTAAATAGGAGTGGCATTTTGGCTTGCTCACTTTCATGGTCTTATGCCTTTTCTTGGGGTTCATATTTTTTCATCTTTATTTACCTTTTTGTTATTTTTTGTCCTTTGATTATTCTTTTAGGACATACCCGCTTTACATTTTTTAATTTTTGAAATATGGAAAACATTTGCAAAATCAAAGGTATGTACAATATTACAAGGTCAAATCTCAGTCATTCAAAATTATGACTCCTATTGGTATAGGAACCTAATAAGACCCTTAGTGCAGGTGATTCATTTTTCCCAAACAAGAGGAGCTTCAACTATATGTTGGATAATGGTAAGATGGTAACTATGGGAAGGTATTATTCTATCTATTTTTAACACCATGGCTTTAAAATCATGTCACTTATATTTACAATGAGGATATTAAAGTAAAACTTCTTGTCAAGGTTTCCCCTAAGATACTTGTGGAAATTTTAATGGCTGGCTATTTTATTTAGTAATAACAAAATCCTTGCAATTTAGTATTCCTAAGACATCCCTTGTGTTAGACTTTATTGAAATCAGTCTTAATAAATAAAGAGTCTAACAGACACTCTGTTTTTTAGAACAAGCTCTATCTAGCAAAGAAAATGTTGATTACACAGAATTGCAGGAACACTATTACGAGTGTAAAGGTCATTCATAGATGGTATAATCTTTTTTTTGCAAGGGAGTGACACTAAAACAATTTAGTTTGTTGCATGAGGACATGCAAGATGATCAGCATGGGGGATGTTAGGCCTCTGTTTTGTCTTGCTTTATATCACCTTTTACTTGGAAATCCCTCATGCTTTTGTTTAGTTTGAATTACTATTGTCGGCGTTTTGTGCATTCTTGGAGACAAAAAATTATTTACTATTTGGCATGATTCCCTTGTTTTAATGAGATATAAACATTAAAATCATCATTAATAATAGTTTGTGTGTTTTCAGGTTTAAACTTAGTTGATTACCTTTTTATTCATATGCCAATAGGCTTTGATCCTACACTCACCTCCATTAGATTCCTATACCAATTGGGATTCCTACACTATTTTATTATAAGAATGCCCAGTTCCTGCACCACACATCAAGTTCCTGTACTCACATTCTTGCACCAGAGTCACAAAATGCATAGACTACTATTACTTACCTGGAAGTTTGAATATAAGTCCGAGGATATTTTGGGAAACAATTGTTGGTCAACATCCCACATAGTTTTCACCACCAGTCAAGAAAAGAGAAGTCACTTACCAAAATAGTCCCTCATGTACTAGATTCAAATCCTCTATTTAAAATTTACTTTCACCATAACTAGATCCGACTTTTATCCATTGAAAACTATTACGATTTGTGTTTTGTTCCTTTTCTATTCGATTGGCTTGTTAATAGACCAATTTGTAATTTAAATATCTATATAAATTGAAAGATGGACTTGAGCCTCGGGGAGAGGAGATGATTCCAATATAACATTACATGAGTATAGTCAATCTATGGATCACTCCCTCTATTTTCTAGAGTCTGATATTTTCCTGCACCATGTAAATACTGCACTGTCAAGATTAATCAAACCACTTTATGTCAGGTTCTTTTAAATTTGGTTGAGCATTTCATGTTTATAATCTTCGTGTGAACCAGAGGGTTGGCCGCTAGACCAGCTTGACACCACTCTAAGTTGTTTAATATTAGGGTAAAACTGTGGTTTTTTGAGTGAGTGTATTTAATCTATCATTTACTGTGTGAACAATGTGGGTATGACTAGATCAGGAGATTTTTTTTCCAAAACGTTTTTCTTATCATTCTTTTTTTTATCTAATTCATGCTTTGAAAGTAACGCTGCGGAAGATTAATTTTGTGAACATAATGAATTTTTATAGCAAATTCTTTATCGATTACATGTCATTTCTTTCAAATTAGTGTATCTTTCCTTCCACGAATTGTGTTGATTATGCTGGTCAGAATTTTCTTTCTTGAGACTTTGTTACTTGATCTTAATTTCACACCTTCATGTTATGAAACTTTTTCTAAATACCGATATGTCTATTTCCTAATTTCATGATGGAACACAGGGTATGTGATTACTATCTATCGAAGTTGTTCAAATTCCAAATGATTTGTTTTATGAGATTTTTCCTCTACTAGTTTTGTTTGCCTAATATTAATCTCTTGGCCTTCCAAAATTGGTTTAGATTTGATGGGAAATTGTGACCTCGTATTCCATAAATAGAAAACTTATTCCTATCTTTCGATTTCACTTTAATCCGAATGATTTTTCTATGGAGTAAATATGTATGGATTGAGAATCGATGCACAGATAAATTGAATTCTAAACAACTCTGGAGCTGAATACTTAATTGTTCAATGCATACTCATTTGTACATTAGGGAAAAAGGTCTCATATTTTTGTTATTGATAATTTATAATCATGGTAGAGAGCATTTAGTGATGCATGAAAACTATATCATACTTAAGATTGGAAGGTCACGGTTCTAGCAGTCATTTTCTTTCTTCCTTTACTTCCACAAGTAGAGATTTTATTCCCCACTATCATTTGCAAGGAATTTGTTTATTCAAAGAGAGTGAGATTATTTTTCTATTTCGACCTTGTCCACACAATATGCTTACACAATGAAGGTATTTAATAACTATTGATGATTCTTTTAGTAAATCAGATCTTAATTTCATAAGGATTTTTTTACACAAAGGCAAACTAGACATAATTAGTACAAATTAATGTCCTTCTTTACATAGAGAATGGTGTGAATTTATCTTGAATTTCTTTTAGCATTTATAGTATACCCTTTTAATGTTGTTCAAGCATTTCTTAGTTTTCAAATAAACAGTAGTTAGGATTTACCTTCTATATGCCAATAATTAGGATTCCCTTTTGCAATTGCTAATAGTTCAGGCTTGTCTTTTGTTAGATTGAGGTTTTTTTTCAACTGTCGGGATTAGTGTTTATGTTTTCCCAAGTTTCCTTTGAAGTGGAGGATTCACTTTAATTTGTTGAGATTAATGCACAAGTTAGACTCAAATTTGATTTGCAGGTTGTTGGGGGCTATCTTTGGCATTTCCAGTGTTGTGCCTCGAAGCTCATGAACTCTTAGATTGACAATTAAATGTTGGTCCATTAATATGCCCTATATTACACCCAACAACCCCTATCTCTATTTGAGATAATTCAACTAAATCCATTAGTCCTCTACATACTCAATAGGGTGTAATTGGGATGCTATTAGAGTTTTAATTTCCTCCGACCTACTTACTATAGGATATCCCTCTAGCTAAAGTGTTTATGTGTGACTTTCCCAACAAGTCATGGCACGGTCCTCTAATTTCAATCTAGCAAATGAAAATTTATGTTGCCCATCTATACGACGAATAATAAAGTAAACCTCTAACTATTGAAACTAGTGATTTACTTTGAAAGAATCGATCTAATCTTCATATCGGTTGATGTCTACCTTTGCTTCCATCTTGAAGGGGGATTGTGAAAGGTTCATGACACTTGAACTTGGTTGGTTTTTTTGGGTTCTTCCTTTGAATTCTTCACTATTTATTTATAATCCCTTGATTCTCCATTCAATATGACCTCTAATTTGGAACCTCCAACTTCTTTGACAGTACCAAACTTACTAGTAATGGATTCCATCAGGAGCTTCACATTATGTTTTATATATGTGACATGTGTTTCCAACTTCACAAATCTCTTCTCTACTAAATTTTGAAGGTTATTATGAATAGATTCATTGGCTATGGATGGGTTTTTATAACATCCTTCTTAAATCAATTCCTAGATCCCTTTCAACTTCCCACAAAATGCAAAAAGAATCATAATTTAATACCAATATGATTTGTAAATTTTTGTTGTTATTCCATTGGATAGTTCATCACAAAATAAATTATTAAAATAAACCGAAAATTTTAGTATCAAGGGTTAATTATTTTAGTTTATTGATTAATTATTATTGTTTTGCTGTTTATGCATGAAAAAACTAAAATTGAAAAGAGATAACAAATAAATATAGCCACACAACAACCACAATGAACACCAACATATGCTCTAGGAAACCCTTACAAGAAAAACTAACTAGAAGGTGAGGCTATTCTTCTCTCTTTCTTAGGAATAAAATTAAAGAAAGTACAAAGGATAAGGCATTGTTAATGGAGTTATCTGAGGCTTGTGGCCTATGCGCTGCTACAGAACACAAATCCCCTTTTTTTCACTCTCTTTCTATACAATCTCAACTACTTTTCTCTATTGTGGAATAAATGAAAAAAAGATAATGGAACCCTTTTCCTCCTAGTGGTTATGTTATAATACAACTTGATATCCAACTATGACTTATGTTTGACTCCTTGAACTCTCAACTTGATTTATAAGTTTGATCTTTGTAGAGTTGTCTTCAAATTACCCACATGCATATGCCCATATACATGAATAATATAGGATGACATGGAATCCACTCATACCATTGTGGTAAACCAATTTTTGGGAGGCATAACTTTTGCATATGGACTCCTATTGATGTGATTCTTGCATTGTTGGAAAGGTGTTTGATTATAGAACAATGTTATAGGGCCCTACTTTGAAGTAGGAAATTTTTACCCCTAAAATAATTTGCTTAATTCCTAAAAATGGTCTTAGAAAGTTTCAAACCCTAATTATCCAAATTGGGTCTCATTTATAAAAAGACACTTACAATCTTATTTCTCCTATTTTTCCACTCTAAAAGCAATGACATGGATAAAAAATAATGTAATGATCTAGTTTGGATAATTGGCCTTTCTTTTCTAACTAAGCATGACTGTAAATCATTCATTTCCATTGGTATTATGGGAACCCTTTGTTACATAGAAACAAATTATTTCACACTAGGTGAGCCATGACATAATAGAAGGTGTTTAGTTTTGACTCCATTTCCCTTGAGGTGACCTATGAAAGGCTTACAAAATGGATTATGGATAAAACTTAATTTAGTGATTGATCCACAGATTTTACTTTTTTTTGGATTTTCATTTTAAAAGAAATATTTTATTGTTTCCGTCTTCTAAAATAAATGGTTGAACCCAATTTTCATTTTGATCTTTTTTTTATTTCTCTTAATTCAGGTTTATTTAAATATAATATATTAGGGTGTCAAGACCCCTAAGGTAAATATTTCCAACCTTTTGTGGTCTTTGTCTTAGGTGAAATATAGTGTTATGTGGGGTAGGAAAGTGGTCGGAAGCAACATCTCCATGACTTTTATTTTGATTACCCATGTTCTCACCATGGCCTTATGAAATGAAATACTGCATTTGTGTGATGGTGTAGAACTCGTGATAAAATAGAATTTTAATGTGGGAAAGATTTGGTGGTTAGATACACAAATGTGTCAACAAAATTATTATTTGAGATATTTTATGGAAGCCAGTAGATTTCAAGATCAACAATACATGACATTACTATCAAATTTTGGTTTGACATGAGATAAATCCTATGGTACACAATCGAAGAATTTCAAGTGTAATATTATTTCACTAAGGTTTGTATGTTAAGGAAAAATACTTGATTTTAAGATATATTAATTTATTCTTTAATATCATTAGCAAATAGGTACAACAATTTTGGAATTTAGTGTTAAAAAGAACTAAATTGCTTCTTAAGTATTCTACATTTTCATGGAATTTCAATATCTTAAAAAGTGATTTGGGTAGAACCATACTCAAGTCATTTATTAGTCCCTGCCTTCAACAATGCAAGGACTCTAGCGATTCCTAGAGCGTTGATAGGGTATTAATTCATTCTCTGATCTAACATTTTTGTTGGTTACTAAAATGCTCTGGTTATTCTCAACTACCATAATTAACCAAGATCTTTTACTTCTGTGATGTTAGCAGAATTGCATGTAAAAGAGTATGAAAAACCACATGTGCATGTTTTAAGGAAGAGGAAACATAATGATAGCCATCAAATAAAAGAACACAAACATATTGATAATGGATTTCACCCAATGTAGGTTACGTCTCTGGGCCCAATGTCAAGAATGGAGAAGCCTCTTTATTAAATGCTACAAGATGATGTACATGGTATATTAATTTTTATTACAAGGACAAGCACCCTAAACTAAAGTGGCATGTCTCTCCACGAGATGTCCTCCTATAGAAATCCTCACTCATATGAGCCCTCCATCAGCATGCCAAGATAATAAATTCTCACAATGTTATGTGGCATACAAGTATCCTTCAACATAATGGTAACAAGGATCTCAACAAAAAAATCATCATCTTAGCAAATCAAAAGAAAGAAATGGCATCACTAAGTATTATAACTCCACTTCCGGGGATGGCCTAAAAATGCAAAGCTTAGCTATAGAAATGGACATCACTATTTAATTCGTGGTGTGAAATTGTGTCAAAGTCCTATAAAATTGGCCCCTTTCTAACACTATTAAAATCTGGACCCTCAGGAACATCAAGGATTCCCCCAAAGATTCCTTCCTGGAGTTGGGCGAAAATTTTTCTACTCATATGAAAATTATTAGCACACCACTATGTTCCTTGCAAAATTATGAGAAAAATCACTATAAAGTTGGCATCATTATACCTCTATCAAAAATCGACCTCCGAGGGAATGTTTTAGATTCCTCAAGTTTATGCAAATATTCTTCATTACTGACTTCCTGAAATTATGCTGGTCAGATGAGGAAACAAATTGTACCATCACGTTCCCTGTGAAATTCTAGTTTATTTGAGTATAATCTTGGCATGATTTTGTCACTATGAATTTTTTCCCTACAAGGAATCTTTCAGATTCCTCACTAATTTTGCATGGAATATTCTACAAAATATGCTAGGGAATATTCCCCTAGAATATTCTTGTCTCAAAAAATGTGCCCGACCTGTGCACAGTTCCTCCTTGGCTCCTAGTTTTGTTGTTGCTCTCCTTCTTCCCCCGTCAAATGTTGAATTGAGAGTTTATAAAAAAAAAATTGGGCAGACTTTACCAAGTCGTGCCACTTGGTGTAACAGTCGGAGGGTAAACATGGAGGGCGGAGGTCCTGGGGTCAAACCCACGGGCCTCCCCAGTTATAATTGTTTTGGCATTTAATTAATTTTTGGGCGTGATTTGTTATTTTAAATTGGCACGGTTTTGAATGGTGTGGTTGGTATGTATCACTACCATTGATTGTGGTGGCCGTTGAGTATTGGGGGATGGAATTGTTGTTCTTTTTCTTGGTGGTTTTGATTTGTGTTACGTAGAGTTGTCGCAATGGGCAGGCTGACCAACCGGCCGATGCGGGTTCGAGCCCTGCTAGCTATGTGTTTGGTGGTCATTGTTGTAATGACCGTGGGTTGTGGGCGGGGTCCCACATCAACTGCGGGCCCTGGCCAATTTATTAATAATATATATTACTTCTCGTAAGCAGGGTAGCGGGGGTGGTAGCCCACCACCCCATTTTTAATATTGTTTTTGTTTGTAAGACCATATTAGCCAAAAATGATTGACCGATTTTGGGGGTCATTGGAAAAATTAATGATACGACAAATTTGCCCATTATGGTGGTCAGATTTTGTGCAACAATAATTTTCCAAATTGTTTCCTCGTTAGTGACTTCCACTTGACCTAATTTGACTGAAACTTTGACCGTGAATATCTTGAGCATACAAACTCATATTTGAGTGTCGTTCATGTCGTTGGAATCAGGACAACGAGAACTACGATATGGTCTTGGTTTCACTTCAATCTGAGGACTTTTATTTTTGTGCTATTCTAAGCCACTTCTAAATTCTAAGCATTTCTGGAGCCACTTAGATCACTCCTCCCAACTAAGGAGATTTTGTTTCTCCAAAAGAATGAACATAATCTACAATTGATGTGTTACATTGTATTCACAACAAGTGTCCTGATAGGTCACACTTCATTGTCCTTCACCCTTGTTCTTTGAAGCCCTAAGTGATGAACCGACACTTTCATCCTCTACAAACCTGTAGTACAATCTTTGCAAACTACGTGCTCAATTACATGACCAATCATGACCCAAGAATCCCCATATATTCCAAGAGTTTATAACACACACTTTGCAGTCAAGTTTACATCATAATATAAACCTATACTCCAACTATTAATAAAAGGCCAAAACTTTTGTCTAGTCAATTTAACGTCTTAAATTTCTCTACATAAATTATCAATCCGGGTATCGTAAACTGATGAAGTGTGGTGCACCATATGTGCTTAGTTAACCTTTTTTTCTTACTTCGTTGTTTTATAGTTTTTATCTTGTCTTAGGGTTTTGTTCTTGTTGATCTCCTAAAGTGTGTAATGTAAATGGAAATCCTATTCTAAAGTCTTAAGAATACTTTTAAAGGTCAAGTATGGATAGAGATTTCAAGACAAGGTTTATGTCCCTTATGGTAACTTCCAAAACTTAGCACTTCAAAAAATCTCAAAACATGCTATTGATAAAATTGATACTTGAACAAGAATGTAAATATGCAGCTACTTAAACCAAACAAAAGATGAAATAGTGATCATGAAATCACTATCTCTGTTGCCCATCTAATTACAGAAATACAATCTAAACTATTGCACTCAAACAAACCAAAAATTCCAGACTAACGAAAGCAAGATCAATTTACTTCACTTATAATCCGATAGCTCACCAAGTAGCTTTTCGGGGTTAAGCCATGGCTCTGGAGATAACGTCAATAACATGAAGAATTGATATCTAAATTACCTAATTGAAGATTAATGAAAGCAAAATCAAATCACTTCACTTATAGTCCAATAGCTTGCCAAGTAGCTTTTCGTGGTTAAGCCATGGCTCTGGAGATAAAGTCAAATAACATGAAGAATTGATATCTAAATTACCTACTTGCAAAATGAAAGTAAAATCAAATCACTTCACTTATAGTCCGATAGCTCTCCAAGTAGCTTTTCAATGTTAAGCCATGGCTCTGGAGATAATGTCAATAACATGAAGAACCTGATATCTAATTGCAAAAATGAAATTAAAATCAAATCACTTCACTCATAATCCGATAGCTCGCCAAGTAGCTTTTCGGGGTTAAGCCATGGCTTTGGAGATAACATCAAATGTCATGAAGGACCTGATATCTAATTGCAGAAATGAAAGTAAAATCAAATTACTTCACTCATAATCCGATAGCTCGCCAAGTAGCTTTTCGGGGTTAAGCCATGGCTCTGGAGATAACGTCAAATGTCATGAAGAATTTGATATCTAAACTAACTAACAACAACAAATAAATAAGACTGAAATCAAAGCATAACTAAAATTGAAAAGCTAAAAAAACAAAGTCAGCAGAGAGGCCAATCTCATGTCACTATTTGATGCAAAAACATGTAAAGAAAAACTAATCTACAATCAACCGGTTGAACACACTTACATGAATTAAAATTGCATGAATGGAAAATCTAATCTATCAAACTTGAAAGCAATCAAATGACATACATAAATGAAATCAAAGCAAAATTACAAAATGAAATCTACTCCACCTTACATTCTAATATGCTCCATGACATCTACTTCACATCTCCTTCCATGTTGAGAACATCAAAGCTTTATTCAAATTCTTCAAAATTACAGAGTACAACAAAGCTTTCCAAAGCCATCAAGGAAGAACTACAAACTCCAAGCTAAGCTAAGACTCACAAGCTAACAAATGAAGGAGAGAGATCTCCTATTTATACAAAAAGATGAGAAGTCATCTTATTAATGAGAGTCCATGAATCTCTCCCTCTACATCTAGAGTCCTAATCAAAATAGGAACTGATAAGACACATGTCTTCTTAGAGTTTCAATACAATTAGGAGATGTGACACATATCCTCATAATCCCATGATTCTTTCCACTCAAATTTGAATTTGGCCTTAGAGTGCCACAAGGGTCTTCTAAAAGCCTCCTTTTGACCTACACATGTCAACAATCTCAACCCACTTGTTAGGTGTAAGCATATGCACATTATTTTCTAATTTTTAACCAGAAATTCACTTAAAAGGGCTAAGAATTAATAAAGTTTGGAAAACATAAATGTGGCCCAATGATAATGAAAGTGGGATGAATGTAGTGACATAGTAGTGAAATGGAGGTGATATAATGGACATAATAGTGAAAGTGTAATGGAAATGAATGACATTTTCAAGACCCAACATACCCCCCAACTGAAGTTATTGCATGTCATGTAATATATATTACATTAACTCTTTTGATCCTTGAGCTTTGGCTTAACTTTGCATGATATCATTTGATAACTTCATATTTCTGCAAAGTGTTTTACTTGAATTGCAACATGGTTGGTTCTTGTGTTACAACCATTTTTTTTTTTTTGGTTGCATTCTATTTTGATCTTTGAACTTTGCATAATGATATTTTGATTATTGTTGCAAAGTATATCTTTATTGGATTGCATGATGGTTGGTTCTTGTGTGACAACCATGATTTTGTTTGTATCCAATTTATCCTTTAAGCACTTTTTGAAAAGCCATTGTATGCTCATAATAACAATGTAATAGTTAATATATGTTGGAAGTATGTGGGCTCCTGAATGGACATGGAAAAATATGAAGATGAATGTATTCCCCCCTCCCTGATGGTATTGGAAATTTTATGAAATGAGGAAGAGAAATGTTTTTCCAACAATTATCATTCTAGCTTTTTATGGAATTCTATGGTCAAAAGTTAGAAAATGACGTACCTTAACTTACCCTTTGGAATGGATGAGTTGTATGTGTGGTGGCTGCAAAATTCTGATCATATTCTTCTTCAAGTGGCTGAACAAGAAGAGTCATGGATAAAGAGTTAAGATGACTTTTTATTGCTCTACTAAAACTTGTTGAATCTGCTCCAAAATGCTGAAAATAATAGTCTTCATGTCTTCAAAACTCATTGGCACAATTCCTACTATGTAAAAAGATGTTCTGATGTTGAACATAGCAGGAAATTGTTGACTTAGTGGCCATTAATGGATGCCACTAGTCAACACAAGAACTCTCACCATTGATGACAATGAGAGTCAAGATGCCCAAACACATCTTGCTAGGTACGAATAGTTTTGTCGATGTCGAGTCACCTAGAAGATCTAATGAACAAGGGACATTAATGTATTCCCATTGTTTGTCAGCATGAGAACTTGCCATTAAGGCATGCAAGCCTCAAGGTGTCTTTACAAGGAACTTAGACTCAAAGGACTATGGACTCAATAATTTGCATTGAAGCAGGGCTTATTTGCGGAATGAAAATGACAGGAAAGGGAAGATGAAAATGGAAGATGGCAATGGAGAGTAGAAATGGCAATGGGCAATAAGCATGTGAATGAGCCTCTTGCTTTTATTTGTGGGTTATGAATGGACAAAAAGAGATGGAAAGTGTATGTGAATGTAAATGGAAAATATGAAGTGAAATGAGGTGAATGGTTTATTATGAGGTATGGATGTGATGGAGACAATAGTATCTGAAAGTTTTTCAAGTATTTGAATCTAATTTTGCATCAGCATATTTCCTCTTTGTTGCTGATCATCCTCTTATGAAACAAATTGGTCTCTTAGAGAGAAACCATTCTCTTGTAGTCATTTGTCCTTCCTCTTGGAACCTGCAAAAAAAACTAATACTTATTCTGCAATGAAATGTAAGATTATCAAAGGAGAGAGGTGATCAATCTCTCTAGTTATGATATTTATGTAGGAATTTACAGGGTAAGTTCCCCAGACAGAACACCAAAAGGACACCGCTCACAACTAGATCGCAGATCAATACACCAGTATTTTGACGTGGTTAAAACCCTCAAAGAGGGAAACAGTCCACGGCCTGAGCCAACACGGCCACTTCAGGCAATTTATTAATAAAAGAATGAAAATTTACATATGTTTCTCTCATGCATGGATTACCCTACAAATGACCCTCCATGCGCTTTAAATAGAATTCATGGACCAATCGGGTGTCAAGCCACAGATCAAGTGTCGGTAATACCGAGGAGAGAATGAACCATCAGATCACTACATATCATGACCGTCGGATTGTAAGTTACAAAATGTACAACGGTAAAGAAACACACTTTACCTAACTCTATACCTAACTCTACACTAGACCAAGTTGTACTTAACTATTTCCTATGTGTCGGAATATCCTAACATCCCCCCTTAAGAACAACTTGGGATAGGATTGAAGGATTTACAAATATGACACAATAGGAGAAGGAAGGAGGCACTAGAGCCTATCCCCCCTTAGTGACAACTTCCTGAACTCCAACCATAAATCGAAGTTTAGTGAACTTCGCCTCTGTGAGAGCCTTTGTGAAGATGTCTGCAACTTGATCATCTGTTGAACAATATTGCACTTCAAGAACATGGTCGTGAATGAGCTTTCTGATGAAGTGCATGTTCATTTCAATGTGTTTGCTGCGCTGATGTTGGACTGGATCTTTGCATAGTTGAATGGCACTTTGATTATCACACCAAAGTGTAGTTGGATGCTGTTGCTGAAAGCCAAACTCTGACAGGATCTGACGAAGCCACAAGGCTTCCTTACTAGCTTCTACGGCACCACGATACTCTGCTTCTGCCGATGAAAGAGAAATGGCAGCTTGTTTCTTACAAGCCCATGTGATAGGTCCTGAACCAAGAGTGAACACATAACCAGTAGTAGACTTCCGATCATCAGGGTCACCAGCCCAATCGGAATCAGTGAAACCAACCAATAGAGGAGATGCTTCGGCACTGTAATGAATCCCAAACTGAACTGTACCTCAAACATAACGAAGTATTCTTTTAGCTGCTTTCCAATGACTTTCACGGGGGTTTTGCATGAACCGAGCAACAAGGCCAACAACAAAGGAAAGGTCAGGACGAGTATGAGTTAGATACAAGAGTTTTCCTACAAGTTGACGGTATAATGTAGCATCAACTTCAGGAGAAGTACAAGTGACTGAAAGTTTGACTCTAGAATGAAAGGGAGAAGGGGTTGGCTTACAGTATTCCATGTGAAAATGACGTAGAATATCACAAGCATACTTGGATTGGGAAAGGGAAATACCCTCCTTGGATTGCAAGACTTGAAGACCGAGAAAATAGTGTAAGTGTCCTAAGTCTGTCATTTCAAATTTCCTTTTAAGACTAGACTTCACATGGTTTATAAGGTTGGGATCACTACTAGTAAGGATAAGATCATCAACATAAAGAAGAAGGATGATAAGAGAGTTTCCCACTTTCTTGGTGTAGACAGTATTGTCAGAATGACACCTAGAAAAGCCAGATTCTAAAAGAAAGCTATCCATTTTGGCATACCAAGCCCGAGGAGCTTGCTTGAGACCATAAAGGGATTTCTTAAGTCGACATACAAGGCTGGAGTCTGTTTGTATGAAGCCAATGGGTTGTTCCATATAGATTTCTTCATGCAAGTCACCATGTAAGAAGGCAGATTTAACATCCATCTGATGGACTTCCCATTTGAAAGAGGAAGCAAGGGAAAGAACAAGGCGGATAGAGTTCATTTTGGCAACAGGGGAGAAGGTTTCGGTGTAGTCAATTCCTTCAGCCTGTGAAAAACCTTTAGCAACAAGACAAGCTTTATGTTTATCAACTTTCCCATCTGGTCCATACTTGGTTCTGTAAACCCATTTGCATCTGACAAGTTTTCGTCCCTTTGGTAGAGGAACAAGATCCCATGTATCATTTGCCAATAATGAATGATATTCTTCATTCATAGCTGCTTCCCAATCTGGATGCCCTGAAGCCTCTGCGAAGGTGTCAGGATCATAATTTACTGGAGCTTGATCTAGTAAAGAAGAGGCTCTCTCAAACTGAGAACGTGTACGTCGATGATCTGTAGGATCACCGACAAGATCACCTGCTGCATCTCAAGTAGCACGAACCCATTTTGGAAGCTCAGGAGCTGAAGGAGGATCCTGAGATGGTGGGGGAGGATTGTCATCCTCACTTTCATCATCTGAAGAAGAAATGTTTTTAAAAGTAGAAGAGATAGAGAGAGGTGGCACAACCGCCGGACTAGGCTCGCAGGCCGTTATATTTTCATCAAATTTTACATCTCTTCTAATGATAACATTTTTGGACTTAAATGGAATAATTCTATAGCCCTTGACATCTTCAAAATATCCAACAAAAGTACATTTTTCACTCTTAGGTTCTAAAGCTTTATGCTTTTCATCTGGAATATGGGCCCACGCTTCACTTCCAAAAATACGAAAGTGACTTACATCTGGTTTGATTGAACTCCATGCTTCTTCTGGAGTGATATTCTTTAAAGCCTTAGTAGGAGTGTGATTTATTATGTAATTTGCACAGTTAATTGCTTCTGCCCAAAAACTAAGACCAAGTCCTTTAGATTGTAGCATACAATTAGCCATTTCCTTTAAGGTGCGATTCTTCCTTTCAGCTACACCATTTTGTTGTGGATTATATGGAACAGTGTGTTGAATTTGAATTCCATTCTCAGTGCAATAGTTGATGAATGTGTTTTTAACATATTCTCCGCCATTATCAGATCTTAAAGTAAGAATTTGATGTCCAGATTGTTTTTCAACAAAGGCCTTGAAGGCCAAAAAAGTGTTAAATACTTCACTCTTGAGTTTTAAGAAGTATACCCAAGTGCGTCTGGAGAAATCATCAATGAAAGTTAAGAAATACTTGCAGCCAGAGAATGACACAACTGGAAGTGGACCACATAAATCACTATGCACAAGCTGTAAAGGGGCTGAGGCATGCCAAGAGGCACGTTTTTCAAAACTGTCCCGATGATGTTTTCCGAGTACACATCCGGAACAAACACCATCTCTACAAGATACCATAGGAAGAACTGTCACCATATTTTCTTTACATAGATGCTGAAGGGAGCGATAGTTTAAGTGACCAAATCGCTCATGCCAAAGTTTGCTCACTTCATCGTTATGAGCAACAAATACTGAGGGAAGAGTTGATGACCCAAAGTTGTGAAACTTATACAACCTTGTGGAATCATCAGCAATGCCAGTAGCCAAAATCTGTTTAGGATCTCTTAAGTCCTTGATTACAACATCATGAGGTGAAAATTCAATGATTTTACCTTCACCTGAATGAGTTATCTGATATACAGATAGAAGGTTGCAGGATAAGGTTGGAACACATAATACATCATTAAACTGACCATTGTCTAGATGAACAGTTCCAGTCCCTACAACATTAAGAGATCTATCATCACCAACATATATGTTTTTGGTGTTACAATCATTTAAAGAAGAAAATATGGCTTTGTTTTTGGCCATGTGATAAGAAGCTCCAGAATCAATGAGCCACTCATGAGAATGAGAAGAAGAAGATACATTTAATGCATAGCCAGACCGAGATGCTTGACAACCACATGCAGAAAGTGCCATTCCTGAAGATGAAGTTGAAGTTGAAGATTGCCCCAAATGGATGTTATGCTTCTTCATTGCTGCTTCCAAGGCTTCCATCTTCTTAAAGCATTTTGATTCTAAGTGGCCATCTCGATTACAAAAATTGCAATGTCTATCAGTCTTCTTCCATTTGTTTTTATTTGTCTTATCATTTTGTTGAAATGATTTTTCATTTTGGGGCTAAAATTTCTTAGGACCCTTGTTTGGTTTAGGACCATTCTTTTTAGGATATGACTTCTTGGGATTCTTTGAATTTGGTTGCTGTTGGGCGGCTAATGCTTTCTTGGAAGAGCTTCCAAGATTAAGAATACCAAGGTGTAAGAGTTTTTCTTGTTCTCTTATTAAAGAATCACAAAAAGAGTCAAAGGAAGGGGACTTGTAGTCTGTTCCTTGAGAAATGAAGGCATCTCTTGTAGAATGGAAGGTGGAAACAAACACAGAGTAGGCTGGTCCCAACTTTGTAAGAATGGAATAGATAAGATTACTATCTTCTTTCTTAACTTTAACACCTTCCAAAAGATATCTAAGGGTCTTGAACTTGGACAAGAAATCTTCAATGCAAGAAAAATTATTAGGGTCCAATGTAAGTAACTCATTTTCAAGTTGATGGGCTCTAATTTCATTTTTAATGCCAAAAACTTTATTGATTTGTTTCATTGCTTCAACAGGAGAATCAATTTCTGCAATATGGAATCTAAGATCTGGAGAAATAGACATCCCTATCAGTCCACGTGCTTGATCTTGCCTATTTTCCCATTTAGCAGCCTTATCTTCATCCTTCGGTTTCTTTTCTTGGCCCGAGGCTATTCTGAAGAGACCTTTACTTCTAAGTAAATCCTCAATGTAAGCCAACCATTGGAAGTAGTTGGTGTTGTCAAGGGTAACTTGGTATTGAATTTCCATTTCAATGGAAACTGAAGCTAAATATGCTGAAAATAAGTGTTCCAATGGATAGATCTCGAAAAATTAGGCTGGTTTAAAAAAAACGGCTCTGAAAACGGCTTTCGGATGAAGAAGTTATGGCTTTTTGAAAGAAAGTTGTTGAAGTTGCTGATGAAGTGCGGGAATGTGCGGAAATGAAAAAGTCTGCCCCCACAAAATGGAGACTTGAACCCAAGACCTCTACTCTCTTAAAATAGCTTTGAACCAATTGATCTATACAAAAAATTTGAGAGAGAGAGAGAGAGAGGGGGGGGGGGCTTTGGGTTGCGTGCTTGCCTTGAGAAAGCTCTTTTTTTTCCTACAAAACACAAAACACCAAACACCAAACCCAACACGGACATGCAAAGAAAACGAACCTTATGGCTCGAAGTTAGCTTTAGCCGAAAAACTAAATATTTTCAAAAATGAACCTTGCGGCTCAAAGTTAGCTTTGCCCGGAAACTAAATATTTTTCTCAATGTTTTTGATTTTCCGAGATCACCCTAAGGTGCAGGGAAAAGAGCATACACATGAGAAAAATCCTTCCTTTCTGTTTCTGATTTGCCCAGATCGCACAGACTCACAGGGCAAAGAGCATACACAGAAATTAAAGGTATAGATCCGGTAATAAAAAGGCTAAATAAACCGAAACTGAAATAAACAGAGAGAAAATAACAGTAAACTGCAAATAAACACTGTATACCTCCAGATCTTAAAAATGACGCAACTAGGGCTACCGGAAACCTTTTCGCGTGAAACGAAAGGGGTTCCTCACTGGAACAGATGCTCTGAACACAAAAGAGCAGTCCTCTCGGCCCGAAAGCAGTCAGAAACAACAGATCTAGGAAACGACAGTCAGATGCAGTTCTACCAGCTTCAGATTTGGATCACCAACGAACGCGGCCCTCAAATAGCTCTGATACCATGTAGGAATTTACAGGGTAAGTTCCTCAGACAGAACACCAAAAGGACACCGCTCACAACCATATCACAGATCAATACACAAGTATTTTGACGTGGTTAAAACCCTCAAAGAGGGAAACAGTCCACGGCCTGAGCCAACGCGGCCACTTCAGGCAATTTATTAATAAAAGAATGAAAATTTACATATGTTTGTCTCATGCACGGATTACCCTACAAATGACCCTCCATGCGCTTTAAATAGAATTCATGGACCAATCAGGTGTCAAGCCACAGATCAAGTGTCGGTAATACCGAGGAGAGAATGAACCGTCGGATCACTACATATCGTGACCGTCGGATTGTAAGTTACAAAATGTACAGCGGTAAAGAAACACACTTTACCTAACTCTATACCTAACTCTACACTAGACCAAGTTGTACTTAACTATTTCCTATGTGTCAGAATATCCTAACAATTTACACACAAAACTAAGAATTTGTATTAATGAAACAAGTTCTCAAAGGAAAAATCAAAAGAATTTATACCTGTTTTGGAATTAGTGCCTCAAGTTGATGTTGTTTCTTTTCAGTAATTTATTTCATTATTTACCATTTCAAACTCTAATGATGGATTTCTCATTGTGTAGATCTTGTTGAGATCTTTCCAACTATACTTGAATCATCAAAATTTGATTTTGTATGAGAAAGTTAGGTTGATTTGAACAATGAGGTTTTTCAGCTGCAAATTGATGTTTAGCTATGGAATCGGACTTTAGCTACGGAATGTGCACAGTTTCTGTAGCTAAAAATATTGAATAAAAAGTTAGCCATTCGTCTTTCATCATCAGTCCAAAATTAATCAATAGCTTCAGAAAAGTGAGCAAATAACTTATTCATTTCATTGATTCAAAATTGTTTTTTTTTCTTGACATGCGGTGACTTAGTGTGGCAATTTAGTGATAACACACACCTTAACTTCCATTTGACCAGGTTCTTTTTCATCGACTTGGATCAAATGAATAGGACACCATCCATGTACTAACATTTTCTCAGCTACCCATGTGATTTGTTTCATCTCTTGACACCTATAACCTATAGAAGTATGAAAATGGCTATGGAATTGCCAGTTAGCTGCGGAATAAGGCTGCATTCCATAGCTAAAAGACAGTCAACAATCAGTTTTATGATTTAAGTTATTGGAAAAGAGATTTTATGTAGCCAAGTACCAGGGAGAGAGAGAGTAAGATCACAGCTGGTGTAGAAGACCAATTATTCATGATCTGCTATATTTTTTTTAATTTTCTTCACTGTCTACCTGAAAAATAAAAACTTTGTAAATGGTATATGAAACAAAACAATTTTAATGATGAAAATATATCAAAGTAATGGAAATGTATGATATTTTCAACAACTTTGATGACTCCTTCGGTTCTATCCTCACAATGAGACCCATCATTTTTGTTCTCGGCTACTCTTCAGAATTCCCTTTACTATTTGAGAAATGGAGTGACTGCATGGATAGAAATTAGACGTTTATGGATATGGAAATGGAATGAAAATGTTTATGGAAGTAGATGACTGTGACTAAAGCGACTGTATGTACAGAATATGTGAAAACAGAGTAACTATATGTGAAAATAGGGTGACTGTTATACACAGGTAGTATGAAAACGGAGTGACCATGTATGCAAAGAGGCTGCAGAAATATGGAAAGGGGAAAAAACTCGATGGTGTTGCACATGTAGACAAAGTATGAAAATAGAGTGATGCTGAATGAATAATCCAAGCAATAGGGATGTAAAAGAGTCGTATTCAACTTGGTCAAGTTATGGAATTAACCGTTAAACAGGTGCTTGGAAATGTATCGTATTCAATTGGGATACATCTCTGCTGTCTGCCGTTAAACTGAAGTACAGTCACAGAGGTTGCATGAGACTGTTAGTAATTAAAGACACGTAAAAAAGATTTAATGCTAGCACATACTAGGTTCCCAAATTGGTTTTTTATTCTCCAAGCACGCTGAGTCAAAACAATAGACTGTTCATCAATTAAAATCCGTTTTTCTCTCCCGCGGCCTGCAAAAATGGGCTTCAAAGAACCGAGGAGATCTCCCAAACCATTTCAAATTCCTTAAAACGATTTCTGGGTTTTCTAATTGACCCTATTGCCTAAAAAACCCATGTTTTATTTTTCTCAAATTCGTCTCCGTTTAGCCAAATCATGCATTCAAATTTTGACGTTTTTCTCTATTTTTCGTTTTTCCTAAATTGTTGCATTTGGCTGTAAAGTTTCAAATCAATACCAATACAGTGAAGATGACCCTAGCACTAAAGATGACTCTAAGAGTGAAGGATATGAACGTCCAAGAGGTGTGAATTCAACTCTACAAAGGACAACATCAGTGTAGTCAACCTTTCTTGGCACATAAGGCCTGTTAATCTCATTGAGATAATTCTGCTCTTAAAACACGTTCTCTTATTCTCCGACGGTATAAATATTCAAGCCCTGGATCTATCCCACGATAATCACAACCCATTCCTCACAGTAAGGCCTGCCTCTAATACACAGAAGCATTCGGATCTAATGCTTGCAAAGCATAAGCATCTAACAATGGTGCATGCTAAGGCAATATTGTGTCAGGTCGATATAATGGAACTTAGGGAATCTGATCAACAAATGGCACATGTCTTGGTGCCTTAGCATTATCATGAAAAATTTTCCTAGGCCTATTATCTTTTGGACCATGAGAGTTCTGAGCAAGTACCGGTCAAAACAGCTAGAACAATTTTTTTAACCTGTTCTGTGTTCATATTGCAGGTTTATTTCAAGGCCAAAGCTCAAACAGGAATGCAGATTTTTCCACTGAGGCCACAGTGAAAGCTAGGATTCAAGATAGCCATAGATTGTTTTCCTTTTTTTTTTCTCTGAAATTGTGAAATTTATAAGAAGGATTAATTATTTTCAATTTCAGGCAGCAAAGACTTCAAGTAAAATATACTAAAAACAGGACTTTGACTGAGGTCTTAAGCTGATTTTTTTTTTCAATCTGGGCTGGGTGACTAGGATAGGATCCATGTCGGGACAATTCTAGAGATGCCGATGTGGTCAGTTTCTTCATTGGAAGCTTGTAACCTGCTAAACCTTGAAATTAGCCGTGGAATTCACAATTAGTTGCGGAATCAGGCTGCATTCTGCAGCTAAGTTGCAAAATCTTATTAAAATAGGACACAGTGTTTTGAGGACCACTACAGACCATAACCAGTCAATCTTGGACAGTTGAACCTATCAAAGCAGTTGGATTCTTAATTTTTCTATTTTTTGTTATTATTATTTTTTATTTATTGAATCAAATGAAATGATGAAGTTTATTTAGTCTCCTTTTTCTTTTTTTTTAACATAAAAATCTTTTTTCTGATCCTCCAGATCACACAAAGTGCAGGAGGAGAGCATACTCAAGAATTTTTTATTTTTTTTAGATGTAAGAAATAAGGTCTCCTGATTACACTCCCTTGGCAATGACGCCAAAATGTCTAGTCAATTTAACGTCTTAAATTGCTCTACATAAATTATCAATCCGGGTATCGTAAATTGATGAAGTGTGGTGCACCATATGTTCTTAGTTAACCTTTTTTTCTTACTTCGTTGTTTTATAGTTTTTATCTTGTTTTAGAGTTTTGTTCTTGTTGATCTCCTAAAGTGTCTAATGCAAATGGAAATCCTATTCTAAAGTCTTAAGAATACTGTTAAAGGTCAAGTATGGATAGAGATTTTAAGACAAGGTTTATGTCCCTTTTGGTAACTTCCAAAATTTAGCACTTCAAAAGATCTCAAAACATGCTATTGATAAAATTGATACTTGAACAGGAATGTACATATGCAGCTACTTAAATCAAACAAAAGATGAAATATTGATCATGAAATCATTGTCTCTGCTTCCCATCTAATTACAGAAATACAATCTAAACTATTGCACTCAAACAAACCAAAAATTGCAGACTAACGAAAGAAAGATCAATTTACTTCACTTATAATCTGATAGCTCGCCAAGTAGTTTTTCGGGGTTAAGCCATGGCTCTGGAGATAACGTCAATAACATGAAGAATTGATATCTAAATTACCTACTTGCAGATTAATGAAAGCAAAATCAAATCACTTCACTTATAGTCCGATAGCTCGCCAAGTAGCTTTTCGTGGTTAAACCATGGCTTTGGAGATAACGTCAAATAACATGAAGAATTGATATCTAAGTTACCTACTTGTAGAATGAAAGTAAAATCAAATCACTTCACTTATAGTCCGATAGCTCGCCAAGTAGCTTTTCGGGGTTAAGCCATGGCTCTGGAGATAATGTCAATAACATGAAGAACCTGATATCTAATTGCAAAAATGAAAGTAAAATCAAATCACTTCACTCATAATCCGATAGCTCGCCAAGTAGCTTTTCGGGGTTAAGCCATGGCTCTGGAGATAATGTCAAATGTCATGAAGGACCTGATATCTAATTGCAGAAATGAAAGTAAAATCAAATTACTTCACTCATAATCCGATAGCTCGCCAAGTAGCTTTTCGGGGTTAATCCATGGCTCTGGAGATAACGTCAAATGTCATGAAGAATTTGATATCTAAACTAACTAACAACAACAAATAAATAAGATTGAAATCAAAGCATAACTAAAATTGAAAAGCTAAAAAAATAAAGTCAGCAGAGAAGCCAATCTCATGTCACTATTTGATGCAAAAACATGTAAAGAAAAACTAATCTACAATCAACTGATTGAACACACTTACATGAATTAAAATTGCATGAATGGAAAATCTAATCTATCAAACTTGAAAGCAATCAAATGACATACATAAATGAAATCAAAATAAAATTACAAAATGAAATCTACTCTACCTTACATTCTAATATGCTCCATGACATCTACTTCACATCTCCTTCCATGTTGAGAACATCAAAGCTTTATTCAAACTCTTCAAAATTACAAAGTACAACAAAGCTCTCTAAAGCTTTCCAAAGACATCAAGGAAGAACTACAAACTCCAAGCTAAGCTAAGACTCACAAACTAGCAAATGAAGGAGAGAGATCTCCTATTTATACAAAAAAATGAGAAGCCATCTTATTAATGAGAGTCCATGAATCTCTCCCTCTACCTCTAGAGTCCTAATCAAAATAGGAACTGATAAGACACATGTCTTCTTAGAGTTTCAATACAATTAGGAGATGTGACACATATCCTCATGATCCCATGATTCTTTCCACTCAAATTCGAATTTGGCCTTAGAGTGCAACATAAGGGTCTTCTAAAAGCCTCATTTTGACCTACACATGTCAACAATCTCAACCCACTTGTTAGGTATAAGCATATGCACATTATTTTCTAATTTTTAACCAGAAATTCACTTAAAAAGGCTAAGAATTAATAAAGTTTGGAAAAACATAAATGTGGCCCAATGATAATGAAAGTGGGATGAATGTAGTGACATAGTCGTGAAATGGAGGTGAAATGGAGGTGATATAATGGACATAATAGTGAAAGTGTAATGGAAATGAATGACATTTTCAATACCCAACAACTTCATCATTTCTTTAATAAGCGATGGAAAACACATCATCACTTTTTACAATTATATTGCAACTCATGATTTACAAAGGGAGACCATGACAAGCTACCATATCTAGTAAAACCATCTCTTACTTAACAATGTGAACCACTAGGAATGTGGCAGAATCTCTTGTTGAACATCTTTGCCAGTTGGTTCCTGCACGGGCGCTTTTTCCCTGAGACATTGCTTTGGATGGAGCCTCCAACATGTGTCTTTTTTATTTCCACCTTTGTTGCAATGATTGCAAAATGTCTTCTTCCTCCAGATCCTCCTAACCTTCTTCCTTCCCTAATGTGGAGAAGGTCTTTCACGCCTTGTCCTCTTTCTTGTTTCCATTCTCTTCCAACACTTGGAAAGCACGTGGTTATGTAAACCACAAAAAATCTCTTGATTGTCTCTGGTGCAATCATGGTGATGAGAGCTTGCCTCATCTCTTTCTTTACAATGTGAACTTTCATGGGATAATTTTGATGTCTTCCAATCATCCTGTTTCTTCAATATCTTCGATAATAGCTTATGCTACCTTCGAGCACTCCCCTTCAGTGTATGTCATCTTGGTAAGGAGTCTCAGGTTGGTTCTTGAAATGGGTGCCTCAAGGCTTCCAATAGAAATAATTTCATGTGAAAATGAAATTGAAGAATGATCAACATTGTTTACCTCAGTTGGTTTTGAAATAGGTGATTATGTATTTTCTAAGCCTTCGTTGTGCTTCAAATTTTCCAAGGCCTCTTCTGTGGCTTGTAACTAAAGTTGAAATCTATGCTTCTCCTATTTTTCTTCTTGTAGAAGTCTCCTCAATTCAAAATTCTCTGCTTGAAGGCTCTTATTGATCTCCTCATTTGAATTATGAGAAGACGATGAAGAAGAAGAATCTTCACTCGAGGAGTAGATGGAGCATCATCCTCTGCTCTTTATTTCTCCTATTCCTCCCTTGTCATCTTCTCCTCTTAATCTACATACACAAAATACACCATTTTTGACATCCTATAGAAGGCCTCGTAGAGATCTCTGTAATCCTCCATTTTCTCTCTAGTTGTACTCTTAATCATTCACACTCGCAATTCAGATTATCAAGAAGACTTCTCTGATACCAAACTTGATCCAAGTACTCTTAGCTACCAGAATTAACCAATATCTTTTACTTCTGTGATGTTAGCAAAATTGCATGTAAAATAGTATGAAAAACGTTTGTGCATATTTTAAGGAAGATGAAACATAATGACAGCCATCAAATTAAAGAACACAAACACATTGATAATGAAGTTCACCTAGAGTTATGTCTTCGTGCTCGGTGTCAAGAGTGGGGAGGTCACTTCATTAAATGCTAAAAGATGATGATGATGTACATGGTATATTCTTTGTCTTTACAAGGAAAAACTCCCTCAACTAGAGTGGCATGTCTCTCCACGAGACGTCCTCCTTTAAGAACTATCACTCATATGAGCCCTCCTTTAGCATGACAAGATAATAAATTTTCACATGGCGTGGCATGCAAGTATCTTGCAACATAATGGTAACAATGATATCAATAACAAAATCATCATTTCAACAAATCAAAAGAAAAACATGGAATCACTATAAGATATACCTCCACTTCCAGGGATGGCCTGAAAATGTAAAGCCCAGCTACAGAAATGGACATCACTGTTGACTTCTTGGCACAAAATCATGTCAAAGGACTATAAACTTGGCCCTTTTCTAACACTGTCAAAATATGGACCATCAATAATATCAAAGATTTCCCCAAAGATTCATTCCTGGAGATTGGTGAAAAACCCGTTGCTTGGATGAAAATTATGAGTACGCCACTATGATCCATGTGAAATTGTGATGAAAATGAATATAAAGTCGGCATCATTCTATCTCTGTAAAAAGATCGGCCTCCAAGGGAATCTTTTAGATTCCTCAAGATTCTGTAAATATTCCTCATTCCTGACTGCCTGGAATTCTGTTGCTCATATGAGGAAACAAACTGTGCCATCACGTTCCCTTCAAAATTCTGGTTCGTTTGAGAAAAACTTGGCATGATTTTGTCACTATGAATGTTTTCTGTCTAGGGAATCTTTTAGATTCCTCACTAATTCTACATGGAATATTTTGTGGAATATTCCCCTAGAATATTCTCGTCTCTAAAAACAAGACTGACATGGGTGCTGTTGGATACCTATACCAATAGGTTTCATATTTCATGATTAGCAAGAGAAAGTCCAAATATGCTCTGCTTTGATATCACAAAGATCCCATATTTCCTAGGAACAAGAGGTGTGTAAAGTGTTTCAATGATTGATGACCTTATTTTCAAGTTTTGATGGATGATCCAACAGTTTAATCTGGATCATGCCATGTGTTCAATTTTATGCTATAGACTAGAGAAAAAAGTCTGTCCAAACAGCTGAATCTTGGCAGACAACTAGTTTAGGTAGAGAAGAAAAGGTTCCCAACAGCTTAATCTGGGACCTTGGAAGAGATAAGGGTAGAAGTAGATAGAAAAAGCAAAAGAAAAAGCCAAAGAAAAGAAAAGGCAAGTAAGGGTTTGCAAGTCCAAATGCACCCTCCAAGAAGAAATAAAAATGCTAGGTAAGTAGCTGGGTAGGTAGTTGGGGTTGCAGAAAGGTTATCCCTATCATTGCAAGAATGGTGATGGTGGGCATCAAAGCAAAAGTTACACCAGGAAGCATGACTAATTTCCCTCATTCCCCTCCAATTTCATTTCTAACATTCCCCCATCAGCTAAGATTCATGAAAAAGACTAATGTTGCATAGTGTTTCTTAATCTTTAAGAAGCCACATTTCTTGTCTAAAGATCTTTTCATTTTGATCTACTCTTAAAAACCAAGTTTATTTCACATAAACTTAATGGTTTCCCCCTCCACTTACCCTCTACTCCATGCTAACATTAACCCTATTATATAAATCCCTTATATCACCCTTTCCCCTAATATTACTAACGCCAAGGTGTATAAACCCCAAAATCTTATAAATACCCACCCCCTTGGCATTATAGCCAATAAAGTCTCGAGTCAGGGATCAAATGACACCAGGTCATGTTGATGAACCTATGCCAACTACCCTTTCCCCTTCATGAGCTAATTCCTCTATTTTTAACCCCTTTTGCACATAAAAAACCCCTAAAAAGCCTAAATTCCCACCTTCACCCGCTTCGAAGAGCAAAAAACATGAGAAACCCACTTTCTACTGTATAACCAAGGTTAGCGCATGCAAATTGTTTTTTTGAAATACATTAGAAATTCGTTCAAAACATGTTTCTATGCCTCCGCCCGTTTCCGTATACACTGGCCATCTCACTTCCCCGATGACCGTTGGATCAGGCCCTCCAGATCCGACGGCCTTGATCGTGTCGGAGTCCTTCCGACGTCTGCGGGTTATGCGTACTATCTCCCTGTCACGTCAGACATCCGACCACCGTCCGATTATCCGCTGCAGATCCAACGGCCGCCATGACGTCGGAGCTCATCCAATGCCCGAAACTTACCTCCCGACGGCCGTATTTTGAGTACGTCACTCCGCTGCCACGCACCCTCACCACAATGCGTCGGAGGTACAACTGCAAATACCGCCCCCGTACCGGAAGCGGTGCGATACGAAACCGCTGCCGGTTTCCGGTTTCCTCATCCCACTCGCTTACGTCCTCGCCGCGTCAACAACCTGTCAGCGCTCCGTCACCCAGGTACGCTGTCTCGTCATTCCCTTGCCCTGCCATTGGTCCACCTGTCCTGCCATCTCACTGCCCCGGTGGACCAACCAGACCCCGCCACGTCACCCGATGACGTCAGCATGACGTCATCCGACCTTGACCCCACCAATGATGTCATCGCAAAAAGGCGCCAAAGTATTAAAAATCTATATTATGGCCAAAAATCGCGTTTTTACGTTCTTTTTCACTCGTTCGTCGTTATTTCTGCCTCATGCGCTCGCGTCCAAGTTTGTTGTCAACCTACTAAATCGACCAGGAGACCTCCGGCGTCCGAGTTCAACCTGCATTTACGACCTTTGCTCACTATTTTACCAGGTATTCTTCATCGTTTGTCCTCTGTGCGCCTGCAATTCTCTGTAAATCACTCTGAAATCTTAAAGAAAGTCAAAACTTAGAAATTCACCACTGAATTCCTCGGCAGAGCTTTAAATTTCCAACTACCACCTCGAAAAACACCAGCCGAGCCTTTTCCCAGCTACAGTCTATTGAAAAACTAGGCCCTGTCTGCATAATCGCGGCAGGCGCATTTGAAACCAAATTTCACCATTGAAAGGCACAAAGGAAAGCTAAACTTTGGTCTTAGTTGCTATCAATAGTATTTGAACTACTATAGACCCTGCATTCACCTTTTTCCCAGACATTTTCACTCTGTGCAAAGAGAACTCTGGTGGTGTTACTCTGCATAGTAACACAGTCCTTGAGCAAGCAGAAATCCTAAAGAAGAGTCATGGACCCCCCTGTAGCTCCTATAGCCCTCAATGTGGCTCCCCTGAATGTCCCTAATAGAACATTGGACACCAGAGCATTAGCAGACTTGGACTACAAGATATCAGAGGAAATGTTGAGCAAAAGCAGGTTCCATTTACAAATCCTCAATGAAATAAAGATCAAACATGAGAGGGGGATAGACATCCTGGGAATTTGGGATTCATTTCTCCCAATATTCAAGCTTCCTCAGGTTAATCAATGCCCTGAGTTTGTCTACTTAGTTGCTGACCACTATGATGCATCCCAGAGGGCAGTGCTGGACTCTTCAGGCTCAATTCTGTTCCTCATTACCCCTGAAGCCATCAAGGAGATGTTGCAGTTCAACACAGATCAAAAGTTGGTCCCTCTGTCATTAGCTGATTTAATAGTACAGGGAGCCAGAACGACAGAGGCACAAATTACAAAGATCAACCAGCTGTTCATCCAAGCTGACACTCTACAAATTCCTCCCATCAACTGTGTTTACCTCAACCAATTGGGCCTAGACCTTGTTGACATGATCAGTCCCATCCTGGGATATGATTCAGTAGAACATGTGGATGAAACAGTTATACAAATGATGCTTATGTTTTCCCCAGGAAAGAAGCCAATCTACTATGATTATGCCACATACATATCAGACAAGATGCATGACCAATTGATGAATTTGTCAAGAGAAAGGGTATTTAGATACACCTCTTACCTATATCATCTGCTCCTATACTTCCAGCATGATAAGTTCTCCTTCCCAAAGAAGAGACAAGATGCACAGGGCAGTCTGAGATCAGTAGTGTATTGGACATCCGTTTTTCACATAGTAAGCTATTCTCCATACACCTACTGCGAATTTATTGATCTTTTCATCCATCCAGCCTTGACTCTACTGTTGGGTTCACCTCCTCCCAGATTGACAGATGAGATGAAAAGACTCCTTCAGCTATCAAAAGCATACAGTATTGGGGATTGGTACTTCTACCAACACCACACCGTCATTAGAATGTATGGGTGTGAGGTGCCTCCATTTAGATTACCCAGATATGTGCCTATGAGGCTATTTGCCTTAGAATACTTCAGGTAGTTTGGCTTTGTGGATATGTTCCACTTCTCAGGCAGAGGTAAAAAGGCACAGCTAAAGGTCAAAAGTCAACTTGGCCATTTCCTCTATAATGAAAGGGATGAAGGGTGGAAGGAAGCAGATAGAATACTTGGGGGGTTGGGTCTCAAATACAGCTTCCTATGGAAACCTTATGACCCTAACAACTTCATAACCATGAGAAGGCTGAAATACAAACTATCTGCCTATGATCATTGCAGCCTTCCTCACATAGAAAAACATGCCAACCAAAGCAAATGGAAGAGAGGCACTCTGGAAGAAGCTGTTACACAAGAAGAGCTTAATCAAAGAGCTCTAAACAACCAAAAGAAGATGGCTGACCTTGAGTTTTATTCACAGGTCCCCTCACTGCCAGGCACACAAATTGGAGCAGCAGCGTCCTCTTCAACCACCCCACAGCAAACTACAAGAGTTGCTGGAAAGATACCAGAGAAGGGCAAAGAAAAGGAGATGGAGGCAGAGCAGGAGCAGCAGCAACAGCAACAAAACCAACAGCAGCAAGCAGAAGGGTTGCAGCAAGGGCAGCAAGAAGAATCAGAACAGCAAGATCAACAACATCAAGAAGAACAAGGGCAGGAGCAGTCTGCCCAACAAAAGAAAATAGTGGAGACTCCTCAGACCACTGAAAGAACAGCACCTACAAGACAAGACACTACCTTTGATGCCTCGGTCCTCCAAACCCCTCAAAAGGAGGATACATTTGTCTTTAGAAAAAGGGACAGAGAGACTCCCCTGACATCCTCTATAGACCAGGGAGAGAAAAGGCAGAGACTCAATGATTTTCCAGAGGAGGATATAGCAATAAGAGAGGCATTGGGCATGGGCCCACCCAGCAGAGAAGCCTCAGCAAGTTCCTTCCAGCAGGAACAGGACAGGACCATGGGAGGGGAGGTCAGCTCCTCCAGCCAGCAGAAAGAAGGACAAGTAAGCATCAAGCAGCAATTTATAGACATTAAGAGGAGGAGTGACCCTATCAAAGTACAACTGTACAATCACTTGCTAAACATGGCTCCTTCCAATCAGCAGAGACTTATGTCTGCTTTTGATGTAAGTGAAGGCAAATTGACAATGAGTCACTTTATGCCTACGGCACTCCGGCCACAATCCACTGCTGACTATATTAGGACTAACCTAGAGGTCCTTGCCAAAGACATACACCCTATGGACAAAATTGAGCTGCATAAGCAAACTGGCGAAATGGTGTATGCTTCATTGGCCAACAAGACTTTGGAGAATTACAAATTAACAAGCAGTCTGAATGCCAAAGCTTCCCAGCTAGAACTGGAGAGGGCCTCTTCTCAGGCCAAAGACAACAGGATAAGATCCATGGAGGAAATCATTGTAGAAATTGGGCACAATCCCAATGACATCAAAGGGATACAAGAGATCCTGAAACTTAGAGATGCTGACATGGCTGCACTGAGAAAGAAGATCAAAATTCCAGCCACTATCCATCCACAGACTGATGAGGTAGCAAAGCAAAGGTATGAGCAGGATTCTACTGCCCTGCTAGTTTCCATTTACAAAGAGCTTGTGAAGGCACAAGAAAAATTGGGGCAATATGAAGCTATACAAGCACCTCTACAAGCATCATCAAAACAAGCACAAGAAGGGCAGACATCTCAGCCCTCTCCACAAGTCATCAATCTTGATGAGACTGTTCCTACTACTGTGCCTCCACCTCAGCAGACTAAACAAACAGCCACATCTACTTCAGCAGCACCCATCAGCACAGATCAAAGCCTAGATATGCAAAAGCTAAAGAATGAAATACAAGTTTTGGAAGCCCAGATGACAGAGCTGAATGAAACTAAGGAAAAGCTGGCCAAGGTAAATGAAAGGCATGATAAGACAAAAAGAGAAGTGGGAGAAAAGGCTAAGGAAATCAAAGCCCTTAAAGACAAGATCAAGGAGCTTGAGAATGAGCTCAAGCTAGATAAAATCATAGCTGAGATCAGAGCAATGATATGGTCCAATATTGGTCAATCCATCAACAACCAATGGCCATACATCGAGACAATCCATGAGCAACTAGAGCTCATCCCAAAGGCACAGAGGGAAATCCGAACATCAAGGGCCTTATTGGGAAATATGCCTGAAATTGCTACAAGAATGATCAATGTGCTCAATCACAAAACAAGTTCTCAGTTGGCCACCATGGGAATTGCAAATAGAACTGAAACTATTCAAATGATCAAGAGGGTTCTTACTCTTAGAAATCTGGTACAGACATTGGACAGAAGAACCCAGGATATGCAAACAGAGGTAAACAGGTTCATGGAGAGATTCCAGGTATTGCAGAATAGAGGACTCCCTAGCTTGCTGAACAGCGGAGGGAAATTATTCACCCATGAACAGTATGCTAAAAGAGTGAATGTTTTTGCCACAGCACAGGTCAATGAGAAGGCCAGCACTTCAGAAGACACAGGGCCTATTACAGGGCAGATTTTCTATGGTAAGATAGAAAATCTATTTTATATAATGAATGAAATTAATCACTTATTTGATGTGGCCCCAAATTTTTTCAAATATACTGAAGCAGAAGAGACAATGGAGGCCATCCTCAGGCACCAGCTCCCTACACAGGAATGGTGGACAGATGCAATCCAGAGAATATTGTAAACAATAAGCTATTCACCAACTTCTGTTTTTTGACAAATTATGATAAAAAGAACAGTCAACAGAGTCAGCAGGCATCACAGATCAGAGCTGAGCCAACTCAGCGGATGTAGAGACCAACAAACCAGAAAAAGAGAACTACAGCTGGCAAACCCGAGAACGCACTACGCAGCCAAAAGTAAATGCGTATCTCCAGAATTAACACAGAGTAATGCAACCGACTCAGTGACTCTTAAAAGTCAAAACAATCCTCTGACAGACATAAAGTGAATTTACGCTGCATTTAACATTGTAATAACTTCTTGCCTACTTTCTGAACACTACTGAAGATATTTTCTCTTTCTCAGATGACTCAATACCTGAGATATTTTGTATACATATTTCTATATAAACCCCTTCGCATGAGATAGCAAGGGTTGTTGGGAATTTCTCCGGAAGAGTCTCTTATGCTGTAATTGTTTTCTGAAAGTCAAAAAAAGGAAAGCAATGGAATTTCATGGATGCTTGATGTGTTGAAGATGTTCTGTGCCTGTTCATAACTGCTGGATCCCTGCGTATCTTACCATGCAATAAGTCTCTGTAACTTTCTCCACGTTTAGTTTGTTTTGTTATAAATCCATATACGCTATCTGATTTCCAATATTAAGCAACAGAGAAAAAGAATAACTCCCAGGATTTGCTCACTGAGCACCATGAGTTCAGTCTGTGTTGTTTATAAATGTTTTCTTCAGGTGTAATCTATATAAAGTGTGATTCTTAAGCTGCTGCACTTTCAGAATACATCTTTCACATTGGCCACTGTCACAGGAATTCAAACTTTTCTCCTGTGCTCTGCGTTCATTTTCATTTCACCAACATAACAGAAAATTCTCAACAGATTTCTGCTGGTTGACACCTATCATCACTCAAGTTTAAATTTGTCTGTTAAATACACAACAGGCCTTGCAGTTAGAACACTACTCAACATATAAGATCATCTCACAACATCCAGACTCCATTGCCCAATGGAAACTCACCATCAAAGTATTACATCATAAGATCTGAAAGAGATCCTTCAACCAAAACATAAACAAAACCTAAGCATCATAGCTAGCCTAAAAACACAATCATAACAAAAATAAATCATAAAGAGAGAGCCCTCTCTGGTTGCAGTTGGGCTAGGAACTGTAACCCAAAGATTGGTTAGTGGTTACCCCGACCGTATTCCCTTGGGAGTCATAGGGAACAACCTGGGTGTTAACATAATTGGCGACTCCGCTGGGGACTTCTTAAAATTTTTCAATTACTATCTATCTTCCAAAGCTACCAGCAAGCCTGAAACCAACCAAGAGGCCTTAGAACTGTTTCTGTAATACAGGGACAGCTTTAGGGAGGAGCTAGTTAGGGAATCTTCATCCTAGCTTTGGAACATATATAGCCATTCCAAAATTTTCATCCAGTCCTTGCATATATAAAACTTCCTGTACAAGTTCTAAAGAAAAATTAGAAGCTGGCTCCCAAGAGAAACCCAAGGCACACTAGGGCAAACCCTGACCCTAATCAACCCATCATTGTTGATAATCCAAATACCATTCCAAAAAACATTAGGAGACAGCAAAAGCAGGAGAAGCCTGCTGATTCAAATATAAGTTCAGATCAACCTAGCCTCATTCCCACTCCTTGCAAAGTTCTTTTCCGGTCCACCCCTAGTTCCCATAGTTCACCATCAACACCTCAAAGTCCTCCTCTCACATCTTCACCCACTGCACATACTCTTTCAGCCACTCCCCCATTTGTTACCCATCCCATTAACCCTGTTACACCAGTAATCCCTGTTGTCCCATTTATTCCTGTCAACCCTATAAATCCCATAAACATGGCTAACAGGTATGCACCTCTGCAGATACCAGCTAATGCTGCAGCTTTACCCCAAGACTACCAAACCAAAATCTCATTTTTTGACTCCAACGGCCCTCTGACAGCTGTTCAGCATGCCAGGAAGATGCAAGACCACTTTGAGACCTATGAAATAGATGATGACAGTGTCAGGATGAGAATTTTTGTTCAAAGCTTAACTGGGGATGTTAGAACCTGGTTTAGATCCCTGAATGCAAACTCCATTACAACTCCTGAGGAGCTTTACCAAGCTTTTACCAATAGATGGGAGAAAAAGAAAGATCCACTCCACATACTTGGTGAATATGACACTATTAAGAGAGGTCCCCAAGAAACAGTTTTGGAATATTGTGCTAGGTTTAACAATGTATATAATGCTATCCCACAGAACTTAAGGCCCCCTCCTGATTTAGCCCTATATAAATTCCCTGACGGTTTTGACCCTGATATGGCCTATCAATTGAAAGAAAGAGATCCTCCAACCCTTGCAGAAGCTCAAAGGGTTGTTGTCACAGTAGAGGCCAACCTAATTGCCAAAAGAAACAGGGCAAAGTTGGAGAAAAGGACTACATTCAAAGAAGAACCCTCGGGCTTTGATCAGAAGTTAGATGCAATACTAAATAGCATGAAGAGATTGGGTGAAAGAGTGGAATCAGTTGAGAGAAAGTCATCATGGGAAGCATCACAAAGCAACCCTCCTAGAAATCCGAATTTTAGGAGAACTCAGAACCCAAACATAGGAAAGACAAGTGCTGACCAAGACATTAGACCCCCTTTTCAAGAAAATTATGCAGAAACTTCCACATCTAATGAACTTAACCAAGATCCGGAGATTAACTTAATGGGTCTGGATGGTAAAAGCCATGTTTTCCTAACACAAGAAGACCATGAGGAGGATGAAATCAAAACATTCCAAACTAAATCAGGAGAATCCTTTGATTTTAAACAAGGATATGATACTGCTGTCTATGAAGTCCATAAGCAGTACAAACTAAGGAGTAGGACTGTGAATGTAAATCAGCCAGACAAGATAAAGGATAAACAGAGGTCTAAAGAAACCATGGTCACAGAACCTAATGACAAAATAAACTTGCCTGCAGAAGAAATAGTGGTTGAAGAGGTTACTGAACTACTGTCACCACTACAACAACCCATGGCAACTTCGTCCTCTCACCCTGATTTAAATACTACCCCTCAAAACATGAGTGAAAGGGGCAGGTCTCGAAGTCAAGATGAAATCCAACCAGAAGATTTAATGAACAAAGAAAGGACTGCTATCTGTGACTCCAAAGCCCAAGCTGACAAACCTTTTGACCTAGGCACAGAGATTGGTAAGCTAAAAATAGCAATTCCCCTCTCAGAGCTAGCCAAGCATGACATATACAAGCAACAGATCAAGAAATCTCTTCAATTCACTAATAGCAAAGATGATGTAAATGTGCTAGATGACACTCCGGAATTACTGTTTGGCCCAGAGGTAGATGAAAAGACAGGAGTCACAGGGATATTACCTTTTTATGTCAGCCTGCATATTCATGATAAAATACTGCATAATGCAATGTTCGACTCAGGCGCCTCTCACAACCTTATGCCAAAAGCAGTCATGGAAAGATTAAACTTGGATATAACAAGACCATACAAAGACCTGTTTTCCTTTGATTCTAGCCAAGTCAAATGTTTAGGCCTAATAAAAGATTTATGTGTGTCTCTGGTTCAATATCCCAACAAAACCATTCTAATGGATGTTGTAGTCGCTGATATCCCACCTAAATATGGGATGCTGTTATCAAGATCATGGGGAGCCAAGCTCCAAGGCTCCCTGCAATTAGATATGTCATATGCCACCATCTCTGTCTTTGGGCAACCAAAAAGACTTTACAGGGAAACACTCATGAAGTACATGGTCAGCAGTGAAGAAAAGCCTCAAAATTTTCCAATATATGCTGTCCATTCAGACATAGACTCCTTCATTCTATTTAATGACAGCTCAAACCTCTTAAGCAATGATATTGGGACTAAAAAACTCTTACAAAAACAAAACATTAATCAAGCAAGTAGCATCCAGGAAACATCAATCAGTTCAACAATAGACATTATCCCTTCTCTAGTGGTCAAAGATTGTCAAACAAGTGATGAAACTGTCCTAGAAAACAAGCTGGAAAAGAAACCCCAACTCCTGCTTACATTGCCGTCCCATGAACAGATTGTTAAACCTCCTTTTCAGCAAGATATCCTGTGGGTCCTAGAATTTGATGGCTCAGTTAACAAGTTAGGGGTAGGAGCTGGAGTTTGGATACATAACAAAGGGAAAGACCATGCAGAAGGCAGGGCTTATAGATTAAATTTTAGATGCACTATTAACATGGCAGAATATGAAGCTCTGTTACTAGGTCTGAAACTAGCAAAGTCATTACAAGCTCCTAGGCTCTCCATCATGGGAGATTCTGATCTAGTGATTCAACAAGTGAAAGGAAGTTTTGTCACCAATGACAAAAGATTGAGGTCCTACAGGTCTGCTGTAATTGAAATATTGGAGATGTTCTCTGAGTTCTTTATCACAAAAATTTCAAGGGGCCACAATCTCCACGCCCACAGTTTGGCAACATTTGCCAGCACCTTCAAATTCCCACTAGAACCCAATAACTGTTTCACAGCCAAGGTCAGATACAGACCTTCCATCCCAAACAATGTCAAAGAATGGCAAGTATTTGAGAATGACATGCAAATAAACAATTTTTTAACCTTACAACAAGAGTTCACAGGATTAAATATTGACACTAAGTCAGCAAGTCAATCGCAAATACTTGATGGAGCAAGTCCATCACAAATACAGTTCCAACAGTCTGCTCAGCCAATATCACCTAGAACAGCAAAACAATTACTGAGTCCAACCATTTTCAACAATGAAAACATTCAACAAATTCACCAAATTAACTGTGAAGAGGTGAGCAGCGCTGAAGCTGAAATCATACAACTCAAAGACAATTTCCTTCCAGTGGGCCTTACCCCACTAGAGGACATTTTTGATTCAAATGACGTCCCCAGGAAGCCAAAGATGCAGCCATTGGATGCAGCAGTTGAAGAATGCAACATTGGTACTATTGACAAGCCTAAAATAATAAAACTATCTGCTTCTTTGCCCCCTGATCAAAAACCCAAATACATTGACCTCTTTAAAGAGTTTCAAGATGTTTTTGCATGGGGTTATGAGGATCTAAAGTCCTATGATACTTCTATCATCCAGCACACCATTCCCCTCAAGCTTAATGAAAAACCATTCAAACAAAAATTGAGAAGGATCAATCCTGTGCTCCTCCCTTCCATTGAAAAAGAATTGCATAAAATGTTCAAAGCTGGTATCATAGCACCAATTAGGTTCTCTGAGTGGATCTCAAATTTAGTCCCCACAAGGAAGAAAACTGGTGAAATTAGACTCTGTGTAGACTTAAGGAATCTAAATCAAGTGTCACTCAAAGATAACTATCCTTTACCCAAAATGGATCACATTCTCCAAAGAGTGGTGGGGGTTTCAAGGATGTCATTGCTTGATGGATTCTCAGGCTTCAATCAAATCCTAGTACACCCTGATGATCAAGACAAAACTGCATTTACAACCCCATGGGGAACTTTCAAGTATGTAAAAATGCCCTTTGGTTTGAAAAACGCAGGGGCAACGTTTCAAAGAGCAATGGACATTGCTTTTGCAAAAGAGATTCATGACTTCCTAGTCATTTACTTAGATGATCTTACACCCTTTTGAAAATCTGACCAAGAACACCTGAAACATTTGAGACAGATTTTCATAACATGCAGGAAATATGGTATTTCCTTAAACCCCAAGAAGTCACTATTTGGATTGGAAGAAGGAAAACTCTTAGGACACATTATTTCAAAAGATGGCATAAGAATTGATCCAGATAGGATACAAGCTATCCTACAAATGCCTCACCCAAGGAATGTCAAGGAGTTGCAGGGATTCTTAGGGAAAATTAACTTTTTAAGAAGGTTTATCCCGAATTTAGCAGAACTAATCAGATTATTGAACAACATGTTGAAAAAGGATTCAAAAGTAAAATGGACTGTTGAAGCAAAGCAAGCCTTTGAAAGTATAAAATTGGCCTTGACTCAAACCCCAGTGTTAACCAATCCTCAGTTTGACAGAGACTTTATCATTTTCTCCTTTGCCTCCCAGCATACTATTGCTGCTGTTTTATTACAGAAAGATGACCAAGGGAATGAGAAGCCTATTGCCTTCTTCAGCAGAACTCTTAGAGATGCCCCTCTAAAGTATCAAATTATGGAGAAACAAGCCTATGCTTTGATCAAAGCTATTAAAGACTTTAGGATTTACATCCTTTACTCCCATGTTGTGGCTTATGTACCAAGTCCTATTGTCAAAGACATTCTCACCCAAGAAAACTTAGAGGGCAGAAGAGGAAAATGGATTGCAAACATACTAGAATTTGACATTGAAATAAAACCTACAAAGCTAATAAAAGGGCAAGGCTTGGCCAAATTAATGACAGAAGCAAATTTCCAAGCCTTAGATATCAATCAACTGGACAGTGAAACAGAGCTGGCGACTCCAAAGATCAATGTAGCCTTTGAACAATCTCCCTGGTACTCTGATATCTGTTATGTGTTACAAAACCTGTGTGCTCCCCCAGGACTGTCCAGAACTAAGTGTAGGTTCCTAAAGATTAAAACATCTAGATTTTGTGTGATGGATGGAAATTTACTTTGGAAAAACCATGAAGGGATATTGCTGCACTGTCTAATGGAGAATGAAACTAACAATATCATGCAAGACTTCCATGCAGGAGACTGTGGTGGACATTTGTACTAGAAGTCCACTGTGGACAAGATATTGAGGGCTGGTTATTACTGGCCTACCATGTTCTCTGATGTTAAGAAATTCACAGCCTCATGCCACAAATGCCAACTGTTTGAGGGCAAACGGCAATTGTTGCCACTTCCCCTAAGGCCCATTGCAACAGAGAGACCTTTCCAACAATGGGGCTTGGATTTCATTGGGGAAATTCATCCCTCATCTTCAGGCCAACACAGATGGATTTTAACAGCAACAGACTACTTCACCAAGTGGATTGAAGCTGCCCCATGCAGACAAGCAAATGATTCAGTAATTATTCAGTTTTTGGAAAACAATATACTGGCTAGATTTGGCTGTCCAGACAAGATAATAACAGACAATGCTGCTACTTTCAGATCCAAGAAGATGGTGAACTTCTGCCATAAATTCCATATTACTCTGGGCCACTCTACTGCATACTATCCTCAAGGAAATGGCCTTGCTGAATCATCAAACAAAAGCTTAATAAACATCATAAAGAAGATGCTGGAAGAGAACAAAAAGAACTGGCATAAGAAATTAGTAAATGCTTTATGGGCAGATAGACTAACAACAAAAAGATCAATTGGGACCAGCCCATATGAGTTAGTCTATGGATTAGAAGCCAAATTTCCTTCATCACTAGGAGTGCAGGTTATGAAGCTTCTGCAAGAAAGTCAAGCAGAGCCAAATGATATGCAAAGGAGGATCAATCAGATAATCTGTTTACAGCAAACTAGAGAACAAGTTTTCAGCAGAGTGCAGATATTACAAGAAAAATTAAAAAAGGCCTTTGATAGAAGAACCAAAGCAGAAGATTTCAATGTGGGAGATAAAGTTTTAAGATGGGATGCAAGAAGAGAAGAGAAAGGAAAACAAAGATGCTAGAAGAGAACAAAAAGAACTGGCATAAGAAATTAGTAAATGCTTTATGGGCAGATAGACTAACAACAAAAAGATCAATTGGGACCAGCCCATATGAGTTAGTCTATGGATTAGAAGCCAAATTTCCTTCATCACTAGGAGTGCAGGTTATGAAGCTTCTGCAAGAAAGTCAAGCAGAGCCAAATGATATGCAAAGGAGGATCAATCAGATAATCTGTTTACAGCAAACTAGAGAACAAGTTTTCAGCAGAGTGCAGATATTACAAGAAAAATTAAAAAAGGCCTTTGATAGAAGAACCAAAGCAGAAGATTTCAATGTGGGAGATAAAGTTTTAAGATGGGATGCAAGAAGAGAAGAGAAAGGAAAACATGGAAAATTTGATTCTTTATGAAGAGGACCATTTGTTGTCCAAGCAGTACAAGGTAACAACACTTACTTCCTTAAAGGTCTAACTGAAACTGACTTGGATGAAGGTCCTGTAAATGGAAGGATGCTCAAGCATTATTTTGACTTATTCCCATGAGTGCAACCCAAGATTCCCTTGTATATATGCGGATGTACATATTATTTTCTGTTTAGATTGTAAAAATGCAGTTTTCCCAGTTATTCACCAACCAGCAAAGAGGCAAATACAATCAGAGGTCTTCAAAGAAAGAAGCACACAATTTTGACACATCAAAACAGCAAATTTCAAGATTGGTATGGCCAGTCAAAGAGCAAGACAATCTGACCTGCTGTTCTTGGTCTTTCAAAAGAAAAACCATCCCCATGTGGAGCCACTGTTGGATACCTATACCAATAGGTTTCATATTTCATGATTAGCAAGAGAAAGTCCAAATATGCTCTGCTTTGATATCACAAAGATCCCATATTTCCTAGGAACAAGAGGTGTGTAAAGTGTTTCAATGATTGATGACCTTATTTTCAAATTTTGATGGATGATCCAACAGTTTAATCTGGATCATGCCATGTGTTCAATTTTATGCTATAGACTAGAGAAAGAAGTCTGTCCAAACAGCTGAATCTTGGCAGACAACTAGTTTAGGTAGAGAAGAAAAGGTTCCCAACAGCTTAATCTGGGACCTTGGAAGAGATAAGGGTAGAAGTAGATAGAAAAAGAAAAAGAAAAAGCCAAAGAAAAGAAAAGGCAAGTAAGGGTTTGCAAGTCCAAATGCACCCTCCAAGAAGAAATAAAAATGCTAGGTAAGTAGCTGGGTAGGTAGTTGGGGTTGCAGAAAGGTTATCCCTATCATTGCAAGAATGGTGATGGTGGGCATCAAAGCAAAAGTTACACCAGGAAGCATGACTAATTTCCCTCATTCCCCTCCAATTTCATTTCTAACATTCCCCCATCAGCTAAGATTCATGAAAAAGACTAATGTTGCATAGTGTTTCTTAATCTTTAAGAAGCCACATTTCTTGTCTAAAGATCTTTTCATTTTGATCTACTCTTAAAAACCAAGTTTATTTCACATAAACTTAATGGTTTCCCCCTCCACTTACCCTCTACTCCATGCTAACATTAACCCTATTATATAAATCCCTTATATCACCTTTTTCCCTAATATTACTAACACCAAGGTGTATAAACCCCAAAATCTTATAAATACCCACCCCCTTGGCATTATAGCCAATAAAGTCTCGAGTCAGGGATCAAATGACACCAGGTCATGTTGATGAACCTATGCCAACTACCCTTTCCCCTTCATGAGCTAATTCCTCTATTTTTAACCCCTTTTGCACATAAAAAACCCCTAAAAAGCCTAAATTCCCACCTTCACCCGCTTCGAAGAGCAAAAAACATGAGAAACCCACTTTCTGCTATATAACCAAGGTTAGCGCATGCAAATTGTTTTTTTGAAATACATTAGAAATTCGTTCAAAACATGTTTATATGCCTCCGCCCGTTTCCGTATACACTGGCCATCTCACTTCCCCGATGACCGTTGGATCAGGCCCTCCAGATCCGACGGCCTTGATCGTGTCGGAGTCCTTCCAACGTCCACGGGTTATGTGTACTATCTCCCTGTCACATCAGACATCCGACCACCGTCCGATTATCCGCTGCAGATCCAACGGCCGCCATGACGTCGGATCTCATCCAATGCCCGAAACTTACCTCCCGACGGCCGTATTTTGAGTACGTCACTCCGCTGCCACGCGCCCTCACCACAATGCGTCGGAGGTACAACTGCAAATACCGCCCCCGTACCGGAAGCGGTGCGATACGAAACCGCTGCCGGTTTCCGGTTTCCTCATCCCGCTCGCTTACGTCCTCGCCGCGTCAACAACCTGTCAGCGCTCCGTCACCCAGGTACGTTGTCTCGTCATTCCCTTGCCCTGCCATTGGTCCACCTGTCCTGCCATCTCACTGCCCCGGTGGACCAACCAGACCCCGCCACGTCACCCGATGACGTCAGCATGACGTCATCCGACCTTGACCCCACCAATGATGTCATCGCAAAAAGGCGCCAAAGTATTAAAAATCTATATTATGGCCAAAAATCGCGTTTTTACGTTCTTTTTCACTCATTCGTCGTTATTTCTGCCTCATGCGCTCGCGTCCAAGTTTGCTGTCAACCTGCTAAATCGACCAGGAGACCTCCGGCGTCCGAGTTCAACCTGCATTTACGACCTTTGCTCACTATTTTACCAGGTATTCTTCATCGTTTGTCCTCTGTGCGCCTGCAATTCTCTGTAAATCACTCTGAAAGCTTAAAGAAAGTCAAAACTTAGAAATTCACCACTGAATTCCTCGGCAGAGCTTTAAATTTCCAACTGCCACCTCGAAAAACACCAGCCGAGCCTTTTCCCAGCTACATTCTATTGAAAAACTAGGCCCTGTCTGCATAATTGCAGCAGGCGTATTTGAAACCAAATTTCACCATTGAAAGGCACAAAGGAAAGCTAAACTTTGGTCTTAGTTGCTATCAATAGTATTTGAACTACTATAGACCCTGCATTCACCTTTTTCCCAGACATTTTCACTCTGTGCAAGAGAACTCTGGTGGTGTTACTCTGCATAGTAACACAGTCCTTGAGCAAGCAGAAATCCTAAAGAAGAGTCATGGACCCCCCTGTAGCTCCTATAGCCCTCAATGTGGCTCCCCTGAATGTCCCTAATAGAACATTGGACACCAGAGCATTAGCAGACTTGGACTACAAGATATCAGAGGAAATGTTGAGCAAAAGCAGGTTCCATTTACAAATCCTCAATGAAATAAAGATCAAACATGAGAGGGGGACAGACATCCTGGGAATTTGGGATTCATTTCTCCCAATATTCAAGCTTCCTCAGGTTAATCAATGCCCTGAGTTTGTCTACTTAGTTGCTGACCACTATGATGCATCCCAGAGGGCAGTGCTGGACTCTTCAGGCTCAATTCTGTTCCTCATTACCCCTGAAGCCATCAAGGAGATGTTGCAGTTCAACACAGATCAAAAGTTGGTCCCTCTGTCATTAGCTGATTTAATAGTACAGGGAGCCAGAACGACAGAGGCCCAAATTACAAAGATCAACCAGCTGTTCATCCAAGCTGACACTCTACAAACTCCTCCCATCAACTGTGTTTACCTCAACCAATTGGGCCTAGACCTTGTTGACATGATCAGTCCCATCCTGGGATATGATTCAGTAGAACATGTGGATGAAACAGTTATACAAATGATGCTTATGTTTTCCCCAGGAAAGAAGCCAATCTACTATGATTATGCCACATACATATCAGACAAGATGCATGACCAATTGATGAATTTGTCAAGAGAAAGGGTATTTAGATACACCTCTTACCTATATCATCTGCTCCTATACTTCCAGCATGATAAGTTCTCCTTCCCAAAGAAGAGACAAGATGCACAGGGAAGTCTGAGATCAGTAGTGTATTGGACATCCGTTTTTCACATAGTAAGCTATTCTCCATATACCTACTGCGAATTTATTGATCTTTTCATCCATCCAGCCTTGACTCTACTGTTGGGTTCACCTCCTCCCAGATTGACAGATGAGATGAAAAGACTCCTTCAGCTATCAAAAGCATATAGTATTGGGGATTGGTACTTCTACCACCACCACACCATCATTAGAATGTATGGGTGTGAGGTGCCTCCATTTAGATTACCCAGATATGTGCCTATGAGGCTATTTGCCTTAGAATACTTCAGGCAGTTTGGCTTTGTGGATATGTTCCACTTCTCAGGCAGAGGTAAAAAGGCACAGCTAAAGGTCAAAAGTCAACTTGGCCATTTCCTCTATAATGAAAGGGATGAAGGGTGGAAGGAAGCAGATAGAATACTTGGGGGGTTGGGTCTCAAATACAGCTTCCTATGGAAACCTTATGACCCTAACAACTTCATAACCATGAGAAGGCTGAAATACAAACTATCTGCCTATGATCATTGCAGCCTTCCACACATAGAAAAACATGCCAACCAAAGCAAATGGAAGAGAGGCACTCTGGAAGAAGCTGTTACACAAGAAGAGCTTAATCAGAGAGCTCTAAACAACCAAAAGAAGATGGCTGACCTTGAGTTTTATTCACAGGTCCCCTCACTGCCAGGCACACAAATTGGAGCAGCTGCGTCCTCTTCAACCACCCCACAGCAAACTACAAGAGTTGCTGGAAAGATACCAGAGAAGGGCAAAGAAAAGGAGATGGAGGCAGAGCAGCAGCAGCAGCAGTAGCAACAAAACCAACAGCAGCAAGCAGAAGGGCTGCAGCAAGGGCAGCAAGAAGAATCAGAACAGCAAGATCAACAACATCAAGAAGAACAAGGGCAGGAGCAGTCTGCCCAACAAAAGAAAACAGTGGAGACTCCTCAGACCACTGAAAGAACGGCACCTACAAGACAAGACACCACCTTTGATGCCTCGGTCCTCCAAACCCCTCAAAAGGAGGATACATTTGTCTTTAGAAAAAGGGACAGAGAGACTCCCCTGACATCCTCTATAGACCAGGGAGAGAAAAGGCAGAGACTCAATGATTTTCCAGAGGAGGATATAGCAATAAGAGAGGCATTGGGCATGGGCCCACCCAGCAGAGAAGCCTCAGCAAGTTCCTTCCAGCAGGAACAGGACAGGACCATGGGAGGGGAGGTCAGCTCCTCCAGCCAGCAGAAAGAAGGACAAGTAAGCATCAAGCAGCAATTTATAGACATTAAGAGGAGGAGTGACCCTATCAAAGTACAACTGTACAATCACTTGCTAAACATGGCTCCTTCCAATCAGCAGAGACTTATGTCTTCTTTTGATGTAAGTGAAGGCAAATTGACAATGAGTCACTTTATGCCTACGGCACTCCGGCCACAATCCACTGCTGACTATCTTAGGACTAACCTAGAGGTCCTTGCCAAAGACATACACCCTATGGACAAAATTGAGCTGCATAAGCAAACTGGCGAAATGGTGTATGCTTCATTGGCCGACAAGACTTTGGAGAATTACAAATTAACAAGCAGTCTGAATGCCACAGCTTCCTAGCTAGAACTGGAGAGGGCCTCTTCTCAGGCCAAAGACAACAGGATAAGATCCCTGGAGGAAATCATTGTAGAAATTGGGCACAATCCCAATGACATCAAAGGGATACAAGAGATCCTGAAACTTAGAGATGCTGACATGGCTGCACTGAGAAAGAAGATCAAAATTCCAGCCACTATCCATCCACAGACTGATGAGGTAGCAAAGCAAAGGTATGAGCAGGATTCTACTGCCCTACTAGTTTCCATTTACAAAGAGCTTGTGAAGGCACAAGAAAAATTGGGGCAATATGAAGCTATACAAGCACCTCTACAAGCATCATCAAAACAAGCACAAGAAGGGCAGACATCTCAGCCCTCTCCACAAGTCATCAATCTTGATGAGACTGTTCCTACTACTGTGCCTCCACCTCAGCAGACTGAACAAACAACCACATCTACTTCAGCAGCACCCATCAGCACAGATCAAAGCCTAGATATGCAAAAGCTAAAGAATGAAATACAAGTTTTGGAAGCCCAGATGACAGAGCTGAATGAAACTAAGGAAAAGCTGGCCAAGGTAAATGAAAGGCATGATAAGACAAAAAGAGAAGTGGGAGAAAAGGCTAAGGAAATCAAAGCCCTTAAAGACAAGATCAAGGAGCTTGAGAATGAGCTCAAGCTAGATAAAATCATAGCTGAGATCAGAGCAATGATATGGTCCAATATTGGTCAATCCATCAACAACCAATGGCCATACATCGAGACAATCCATGAGCAACTAGAGCTCATCCCAAAGGCACAGAGGGAAATCCGAACATCAAGGGCCTTATTGGGAAATATGCCTGAAATTGCTACAAGAATGATCAATGTGCTCAATCACAAAACAAGTTCTCAGTTGGCCACCATGGGAATTGCAAATAGAACTGAAACTATTCAAATGATCAAGAGGGTTCTTACTCTTAGAAATCTGGTACAGACATTGGACAGAAGAACCCAGGATATGCAAACAGAGGTAAACAGGTTCATGGAGAGATTCCAGGTATTGCAGAATAGAGGACTCCCTAGCTTGCTGAACAGCGGAGGGAAATTATTCACCCATGAACAGTATGCTAAAAGAGTGAATGTTTTTGCCACAGCACAGGTCAATGAGAAGGCTAGCACTTCAGAAGACACAGGGCCTATTACAGGGCAGATTTTCTATGGTAAGATAGAAAATCTATTTTATATAATGAATGAAATTAATCACTTATTTGATGTGGCCCCAATTTTTTTCAAATATACTGAAGCAGAAGAGACAATGGAGGCCATCCTCAGGCACCAGCTCCCTACACAGGAATGGTGGACAGATGCAATCCAGAGAATATTGTAAACAATAAGCTATTCACCAACTTCTGTTTTTTGACAAATTATGATAAAAAGAACAGTCAACAGAGTCAGCAGGCATCACAGATCAGAGCTGAGCCAACTCAGCGGATGTAGAGACCAACAAACCAGAAAAAGAGAACTACAGCTGGCAAACCCGAGAACGCACTACGCAGCCAAAAGTAAATGCGTATCTCCAGAATTAACACAGAGTAATGCAATCGACTCAGTGACTCTTAAAAGTCAATACAATCCTCTGACAGACATAAAGGGCATTTACGCTGCATTTAACATTGTAATAACTTCTTGCCTACTTTCTGAACACTACTGAAGATATTTTCTCTTTCTCAGATGACTCAATACCTGAGATATTTTGTATACATATTTCTATATAAACCCCTTCGCATGAGATAGCAAGGGTTGTTGGGAATTTCTCCTGAAGAGTCTCTTATGCTGTAATTGTTTTCTGAAAGTCAAAAAAAGGAAAGCAATGGAATTTCATGGATGCTTGATGTGTTGAAGATGTTCTGTGCCTGTTCATAACTGCTAGATCCCTATGTATCTTACCATGCAATAAGTCTCTGTAACTTTCTCCATGTTTAGTTTGTTTTGTTATAAATCCATATACGCTATCTGATTTCCAATATTAAGCAACAGAGAAAAAGAATAACTCCCAGTATTTGCTCACTGAGCACCCTGAGTTCAGTCTGTGTTGTTTATAAATGTTTTCTTCAGGTGTAATCTATATAAAGTGTGATTCTTAAGCTGCTGCACTTTCAGAATACATCTTTCACATTGGCCACTGTCACAGGAATTCAAACTTTGCTCCTGTGCTCTGCGTTCATTTTCATTTCACCAACATAACAGAAAATTCTCAACAGATTTCTGCTGGTTGACACATATCATCACTCAAGTTTAAATTTGTCTGTTAAATACACAACAGGCCTTGCAGTTAGAACACTACTCAACATATAAGATCATCTCACAACATCCAGACTCCATTGCCCAATGGAAACTCACCATCAAAGTATTACATCATAAGATCTGAAAGAGATCCTTCAACCAAAACATAAACAAAACCTAAGCATCATAGCTAGCCTAAAAACACAATCATAACAAAGATAAATCATAAAGAGAGAGCCCTCTCTGGTTGCAGTTGGGCTAGGAACTGTAACCCAAAGATTGGTTAGTGGTTACCCCGGCCGTATTCCCTTGGGAGTCATAGGGAACAACCTGGGTGTTAACAGGTGCGGTTTCTCCTCGGCTCCTGGTTCTACATGTGCTCTCCTTCCTCCCCCATCGAATGGTGAATTGAGAGTTTATAAACAAAATTTTGGGTGGACTTAACCAAGTCGAGCCACTTGGTGTAACGGTCAAAGGGTAAACTTGAAGGGCGAAGGTCTCAGGGTCAAACTCGCGGCCCTCCCCTATTATAACTTTTTCGGAATTTAATTATTTTGTGGGTGAATTTTCTTATTTTAATTTGGCATGGTTTAGAATGGCGTGCTTGGTATGTATCACCACCATTTATTGTGGTGGTTGTTGAGTATTGGGGCACGAGATTGACATGTTATTTTTTTGTTGGTGGTTTTGATTTGTGTTACCTAAAGCCGCTGAAACAGGTGGGCCGACTGCTCCGGCCCCGTCGGCTCCGTCTTTAGTGGTCATCGTTGTAATGAATGTGGGTTGTGGGTGGGGTCCCGGGTGATCCAGGGGCCCTAACCCATTTATTAATAATATATATCACCGACTATTGGCAGGGTGGTGGGGGTGGCAGCCCACCACCTCATTTTTAATATATTTTTTTATTTTTTAAGACCATATTTGACAAAAAAATCGACCTGTTTTTGGGGGTCACCGAAAAAATTAACGAGGCAACAAATTCACTCGTTCCGGCGGTCGAATTCCTTGTGTCCGTACTTTGCCAAATTGCTACCTCGTTAGTGATTGCCACTTGGCCTAATTTGAGCAGAACTTTGACCAGGAATATCTCGAGCATACGAACTCAGATTTGGGTATCGTTCGCGCATTGAAATTAGGATAACGAGCACTACGATTTGGTCATGGTTTCACTTCAATTTGGTGACTTTTATTTTTTCTCTATTCTAAGACACTTCTAAATTCTGAGTGTTTCTAGAGCCACTTGGATCACAAAATTTAACCAAACTTTCCATTGACAATTTTGCTTCACCCAAATTTTAACCAAAGTTTCCAATTTGACCTCTTGCAGCTTTAGATATCTAGAAAGAATTTATCCAAATTCTAAATGGAAGGTACATTGGATATCCAATGCTGATTTTTCTATCCAAAGTTTACACCATATTCACTACTTTAAAGAAATAATACATGCATATTCCAAATTTAATAAAGTTTAATAGTTTAGTCAATTTCATGTAAGAAAGACACTTATTGCACTTCCCATTATTTGTTATATTTTTTGATGCTAGATATTGTACATACGTGTCTTAGTTTCATGCTATATTTCCCTATAGCACAGAACCCCTTTTCTCTTCTGACAAAAATAATTCATTCCCCTCCTGCCTCTTCATGTAGAAGCAAACCTAGAAATGCGTTGCAATAGTTGACCATCCACAAAAAATGTGTTGCAGTAGGTGATGAGAAGCTGCCACAGAAAAGACAACAACTTGTAGAAAATAATAGCTACCTAGACACTACCATATAAAAGTTGGACAGAGGTTGCAATCTTACAAAAAAATTATCTAGAGGTGTGTAACTGCCACATAAAATCTAGATAGAGGCTACAACTAAAATTGTGCATCATGAATGCGGGTCTCACCTTTTTCTACTTCTCTTTCATATTTTTCAGCCACTGTCCTACTGCTTTTCTCCCAAAGTGTGTTTTCATTGAGTTTACAGTCTTTCAAATCTTCCAATAAATTAAAATTTGAAGGGTTAGAGTCTCCAAAGAATTTATCATCAATTTTCCAATCACTGGAGTGATAGTTTTAATTCTTTTTATCATAAATTTCTTATTGTTACAAGTTTAGGGATAATTTTCATTGTTTTATCATAAATAAATGTAACGATAAAAAATGGCAACAATGATTAGTAGATATAAGATTGTATCTGGGCAGGGTTGTATATGATTTTGTGTATTCAATGCATAATAGGGTCTACATATTGTATATGATTTTGAGTATTCAATACGTAATAGGGTCTACATATTTTGTAATTGATTGTGATATTTTTGTAACAACATCCTATCATTATTATTGTAGGGGGAATTCATTTGAATGAACTGACAATGGACTATTGCAGATGAGGTTTGTTTGAATGAACTGACAATGGGCTATTGCAGATGAGGCTCATTTGAATGAACAATGGGCTACGAGTTAGCATCACTGATGAAAATTTAGTTATAGATTCTCAAAAAACAAATTGGTGTCTTTGGAAGGACTATCAAAAACTTCAAAACACAATCAATTAACCAATTATCACTATTAATATGACTGACTCACCTTCATTCATTCTGAAATATCCCTGGCCTTTTGGGCCTTCTAACCTTCTGACATGTGCATTCGTTAATCTTCATTGCAGTGCCATCATGCCACTCCACTTACTTTGACCTGCACAATCGTTTTCAACAAAGAAAAATTAAAACTTTCATAATGCTCTTCAAGAAAACAACAATAAAATGTTATATTGAGCTAATTTAATTTTCTCATCTCCAATGTCATCACTGCTAATTGTACTTCTACTTTATTCCTACAATTTTCATCTCAATGATTTTCATCTTCTGTCCTGAAATAAAAATCTTACCATAACTCTATTTCCTATCTTTTTTAGTTTTCTTTGAGTGTAGGTCCTAGCTAAAGCTTAGAAATTCCTGGCCCAAGCATATCGGAAAATCCAATTCCAACTTTGGCCCCATTTATAGTGATGGTTTTCCACTTTGTCCTGCAAATAGAAGTAAACCATGCTCTCTTAGTGCGTCTGTTGTGCCTAACATTTACACCAATCCAAATTCTTTCAGGACTTTCAATATAGCTAAAAGGAAAAAATATTTTTTGGAATTTGAATAAAATCGAAATCACATATATAAGGAATCTTAATCCTAACATGTATTTCATATAGTTAAAAGGAAATTAGTCTCCTTTGCTTTCTCCATTGCATAATTCTTGGTTTGATGTGCTTTTCCTACAACAATATCCTTAGGTTCCCCTGCATTCTCTGTTGCAACAATACGTAGTGGTCTCACCAGCGAGCGGTCTTCTCCTCATTCTCTATGGTTTAAAGGCCATTGATCTAAGGAAAATGGTGGTAGAATGTTACCAGTATTTGGAAATTGTGTATCTCATGAATATTAGGTGGAGTTTAGTGGTCAATCAACAACTACTTTTGCCCTCCCAAGACACCATATAGCCTAACGCAACAGCTATAGGAGAAGAGCAGCCAAATGTTTCATACAGGAAGACACTTGTCCATGCACAATGCACAATTGTTATTCATAAGTCCCATGTCTTCCAAGAATGCATGCGAAGTTCTTTAGTGGCAGAGCCGTGGTGGGACCAATGGTTACAAAAAATGAAAAGCAAATGTGATTCATTGTAGTGGTATTTAAATAGTTAGAAATTACCAACTTTTTTATAAAGTAATTATCATCATTGAACATAAATTAACTTATTGAATCTTCCTTCAAAAAAATTATTTGAACACGAGGACTATAAGTGAGGTTGATCGCCAAATAATTAATTTATTGATCAATGAACTATCTTGTTGTGTTGTTTTGGAAACATGTATCTCTAATATAGTTCTCGAATAAATTTGCAGAAGAGAATGGAGACGGGCATTGTTGTTTCCAATATAATATCAGATCCATCCATATGTATAATATAAGATATGCGACAATTGCTAATTGCGTTCAACTTGTGGATGAAAGCTATCTTAGTTTTATGTTGTGCCTTATGGGTTTTGCCTTTGGAAACCAATTCTAATCAGTGTAACAAAAAAAGAAAACAACATCGCTAACATATTAACTTGTGTTCGTATTGCTTAATACCACGTCAGTGTTGATAGAAATATTTGATTCAATGATTTAAATACTATGTCACTAAAGTGTTAGGATTATTTTATTTCTCAAAGTAAAACAACTTCTTGGATTCATCTTTTGTAGTTGTTTTCCAATAAACATTGATGGACTATAATATGGGTTAGTGTAGCCTCCATTAAGATTACAATGTTGAAATGTTAATGAATGGGTTAGCCAAATTGTCTGCCACTAAATATTTCAATCGTCAAATAAAACGTAAGCATTTCCTTGATTTTCCACTCAGCATCATCCCAAAACCGTCAAATGAAGATGTTGAAATAGCTTATGATTTCTAACTTGGATTGCTTCCAAATTCTGACTATGATTGAAAACTCTGCCAAGCTCTTGATTTTCGTTTGAATGTAACTTTTGAAAGTTAGATCTATCTTTCATATTTAATCCAAAACATACTACTCATTATTAGGTTCATTATCCTCCTAGCTATTACCTGCAATATTAGTGTTTCACCTTTGTTTATTCATGTGTTGCTCGAATTTAATACATCTCCCCACAAATGATCCCTCATATATTTCAAAGTAACATGCCACAACAATTAAATATGTGAAAGACAAACAAATTTTAAATTTGTAAACTAATTCTATTTATTATTATTTTTAAATAAACATATGATGTTGTTTTCATCGAAAAGTTAAATGTCACATTGTACATTTTCTTCGAGTTCTAAAAATAGTTCGTGACACTCCCACTAGCTAGACAAAGAACTTGTGAGACTAACACAAGCCCATCTAGCTCAGTTAGTAGAGTGCTAAATTAGTTAGTAGAGCTCAAGGCTCTTAACCACAGTTGCGTCAACTTGTTTTTTCATTTTATGCCTGGAGGTTTCTCAGTGTTACATTTTTAATTTGAAAAAATAACCTTGTAAATTTCCTATGATTTCACCCGTAGTGGGACCGATTTCATCAGTGGAAAATCAAGATCAAGAGCCCCTACATTCAACAGAGGTATTTTACTGTGGGCCCAACTATTTCTACACGAAGCATCCTGCCCTCTCGATCCTAGAAAAGCTATTGCATGCATTAAACTTTCCTGGCTATTAGGAAAAGCTCCAAGTAAATCCATACATCCTTGAACAACCAACCTCGACTGTTTAATCTATGCATGCTTTGCCTCCTATGCATTTTCTTATGGGTTTCCGAGATCGAATCTCTTGAAAACTTAACTTACGTAAAAACCAACTTTGTAGATATGGTAATTTTTTTTAACCAGATATGGAGTGGAGCTACGTGAGGGTAGTGAGGCAATTCAAAGATAATTTTAGCTTCATCAATAAATTTAGCATCTGTATTCAAACAATTAATGTAATAAATGAGGCAATTTCTCAACAACTAGGGAAATCATGTAAGCTGCCATTAAACCCTCAAAATGTAGCTTAAGCACCCCAATACTTGGCAAATCAATTTCTTAATCTACGTGGTGTTCTTCAAACCTCAAAGGTCTACACAACTAATGAATGAATAATAAAACTCTTCTATTGATGAGTACCATGATTCTCACAATGGGATAGTTTGAAAAACACATTAAAACACAATAAAAAATATGAGAACATACACATAGATGACAACTAAATTTGCAAACAAATAAAACACAATAAAAAGATGAGAACATAGGCAGATATGATAGCCAAATTTGCAAACAAATAATACATATGTAGGGGTAAAATGGTAGAAATATGCCTCTTAAAACCCAAATGGTTCATTCTCTAAGTTGTTGGAAGCTCAAAGGTCACTCAAGTTACTAAATAAAGTTTTTTTCCATCAAATTTTCTCTTTTTCTCTTGTTCCTTTGTTGTCATGGTGAGGAACGTGTGGTCCATGAAAATTTAATATATTATAACCAACAAAACGTTTGGCTAGTCTGACATGGACTACTACTGCCTCCATGGGGCCTTCACTCAATGAACCTATGGCATATCACATTTGTTGATGGCATACTAAACAATACCCTTAATTTGACTAAAAATTGGAAAATACCTCTAAAAATCACATTATTTAACTCCCTACCAATACGAACCCAATACACCTTCCCAATATAAAAAAAAACCCTAATTTCACTACATATTGTAGGTATCTATTTTTTCATTAACGTTTTTTATACCCCTTTATATTTTTTCATTAACTTTGAGCTCCATTTTTTATACTTACCAATATAGAAACCTTTTACCCCCTATTATATGCTCAATATATTATGTCATTTTTTCTCAATATATATCCCCCAATATGAATGCACGTGGTATGGTACTACTTTCCCAGTGAAGCCCCAGTGGCTTCCTCCAGCCCTTGTTAAACTATCATTCAAGATTTGCATTGGGATTGAGTTGTTTCATAAAAAAATTGTAAAACATTAGATTCTCTTTTGTGAGTTGTATATTATATTGATGGGATGCGTAGAGGTCTCTATATGAAAACAATTAATTCATCTAGATTGTTCCACATCCTTTCTCTTTTCAAATCATGCATAGTAGTCACCCAATCCATGGTCATCCAATGATTCAGTATTATCCATTCTTCAAAATAACATGTGGTCGTCCTTTTTTTAATAATTTTTTCTTCCATGTAAGTTTTTTCATGCATCACCATTTGGCTCTGAGCCTTGTCACTATCATAGAGTTGATTATCTAATTATATAGATCTCATATAGTGAATTGGGAAGATTAGAGTCAATTGGAATCCATGATGGTGGTGTCACTAATATGCATGTATTTTGAATCTTTTATTCGTAAGAGCATTCCCTCCGTGCTAATTAATGTTTTAAGAGTTGCCAAGCTAAAAAATATTTTTTACACCCATCTGAAATAATCAAAGTAGTTATCAAAGGAGCATGGTGGACTCATGGGTGAGTCCCAAGAACATTATAATTTCTATATATATCTTTATTTAGATTAATTTTGGAGGAATATCTATAGTTCCAAGAACTTGGACATGGTGAAGGGTGGTGGCACTAGCGTTGGAAACCTTGATTTCAATGAGGTTGTCACTCATCACAAGAAAATTTACATTAGCATTGTTTTTAGGAGTGCAAAAATTGATCTTAACATCTTAACATCTTGGATTTATATGATGTGGATTATGTGGCTACAATATCTTTGTGGGAGTTCATGATTAGGAATGGCGTTATGGTGCTTCATTTTACTACAATGAACCCCTTTGAGTACCTTTTACTAGTGTTACATGTCATTTTTCCGTATCAAGGCAAATGATGCCAAATCCAAATCTTTCACCATCTAATGCACTGTTGCTATGAATCCCTAAGAAATATGGAAGAAGTACCTATTATCAAGTATAAGAATCTTAGGTTGAATACTTTTTAAAACCCTAATTTTTTATATCGTTGTAGGTGCCTTAATCACAACTTGTAGTGGTCACACCTTGCATAACAAACGATTTGCGACATCGTCACAACAAGCCTTCAATAAAGGTCTGAAGGTCTTATTACATGAGTAAAAATAAAAAAAGGTAAAGAAGCTTCCATTTCTAGAAGCCTCAGGAGGGTCTCTATCCAAAGCAGTCGAGGATAGGCTTGTGTTCCTCATATCCTAAATCTCATTCCTCCCTTTATGGATCTCACCCCTTCCTTAGTGGATCTTAACTTCCACTCTTTCATTATAAGTACAATGAACTCAAAGAGAAAGGAGTTGTCATCTTTGACTCATGAACTATACTTAGATGTTGTTCAACTATGAATTGAAGACTTTTTTATTGCAATGGTTTTGATTGATGATCATTAGAAGGAGGCTTCCAACATCAAGGCTGGGCTATAATTTTCATTTTCTTTATTCTTAATACAAAGACATATTTCTTTCCTAGACTCCTTTGTCATGATGTTTGTTGTAAGATTCCTTAATAATTTACATACTTTATGATTGAATCATTGATTTATTATATGATTTGATTGTTTGCCTAGTTATGTTTTTGTGAGTTTCTTCTTAGAGCATTAAGAAAGAGGTTGGAAGCTATAAAGGACAACAATAAGGATCATCATCAAGAATTTTGGTAAAAGGTGTGAGCTATGCATCCCACTTACATATATGATTTAATCATAGATTAGGGAATGTTTTCATGTGTTTGTTTGTTTGTTTCAAGACTTGGTTTTTGAGTCTAGGGAGATTTGTATTGTCAGCAAGATATGATTTGTTCGCCAAACAATGTTGTGGATTATGTGGCTACAACATCTTTGTGGGAGAACATGATTATGAATGGTGCCATGGTGATTCATTTTACTACAATGAATCACTTTGAGTACATCTTACTAGTGCTGGTGCCCAACAAGTTGTTGTTATTCATTGATATTATGTTCCTACATAAAAAAAATACACGAGACTTGTATTAGAAATGGAGATAATAATATCAAAGATAAAATCATAGCCATGGTGGATTTGGATAATCGCATGAATCACTTGAATTTCTTAGTGTTAGGGTCCTACTCTAACACCCTTCCTTAAATACTTTATTATGTAGGAGGCCACATTCCTTAAATAAGACCCATTAAATAGTTAGTTAATAGTCACTCATTGTAAAAAAAGGTAACTTTTATTAATAACACATAAATTAATTAGTGAATGATCATTATAAATGAGATTGTTATTAGTTAGGATGAGACATTTAGCGCTTGTGGAAGTCTTATAACTCTTCAGATGTGGAAACATTATTCATATCAAGTTTTATTCCCACGATGTAGGGAAAATTTCAGGAGCTAATATTCAGAGGTGGACTCATTTTCCATGTTTTTTCTTGAAAAAGAATCGTTAATCTCTATTTTTTCCAAAAACGATTTTCCCAAATTTTATAGTATAAAATTATATAGACTCATATAAAATCATTAAAAATATAAACATTTTTACCAAAATATTAAAAAACATTTGACAATTTGCATATTAGGGACTAGTAAGATTCCTTCCTAAACTTTAAGATAAATTTCCATTCTTAAATTTTTTCATGCCATGGAGGTCGCTCAACGAAGTGAGGACAGTTATGTGGCCTTATGCATGGGTCCATTAGAGTAGGGAGTACATACACAATGAAAACGAGCCACTTGGTATAAGATGTTGGATGGCAAGGCTAAACCTTGAACTGGGAATTCACTTTTTAAAGTGAGTTGGTAGATGAAGGTAGCTCAATGAAGTGAGGATGGTTACGTGGCCTTATGCATGGGTCCATTAGAGTAGGGAGTACATACGCAATGAAAAAGAGCCTCTTGGTATAAGATGTTGGATGGAAAGGCTAAACCTTGAATTGGAAATTCACTTTTTAAAGTAAGTTGTTGGATCAAATGGACAACGAGTAGCTGTCAATACATGGAAACATTGTTGATGTCAAGTTATATGGATCTAAATATTGAGTAGAAGGTTATGCAATGTTTTGTCAACACTTGTCATTGTATTTGAATATTGTTCCTGGAGGTTGCCCCTTTGAAGAGACAATGAACATAGTTATCTAATTTATATTATCAAAGAGATATTTCTTAGGGTTTATCTCTATTTTCTCTTGTGTCATTGGGTTTTGCATTACATTTTGTGTGATTGTTCTTAATTTTTGGGTTAAGTACTATTCAAGTGGAATAACTCTTTCTTGAATATGAAGTAGGAGAATTTTTAAATTTTATAGACTTTTGATTGCGCTGAGAGTCACTTTGTAGAAATCTTGTAATGTAATGCTTAACATTTTGACTAAGTCAAATTATATAAATATAAAAATAAAAATAAAAATAAAATAAATAAAAATATTAATGTAATGTAAACATTTTAACTTGGTCAAAATAAAATTAAAAAATAAGAATGAAAATAACCATATAAAAATAAAAATGACCTATGGTAGAGAGAAATCATGGTATTGATCCATAGTATTCATGTGGTATTAGCCTATTTAAAATGGGGAATTAAACCAACCGAGATCCATCTTAACTCTATATTTACTAGGTGCAAAAAATAGTCAAATCTCTTGAGATACAAACCTCTTTTATAGCGAAAATAAATTTGATCCCTCTAAATGCTTAATAAATCCCAAATTAATATAAACCTAAACTAATTAAAAAAATAAAAAATAATTTTTTTTTTTAAATCAATTTATAAAATTTGGAAAACCTATCAAAATATAAATTCCTCCCACACCATGAATTTTACATAGTCCAACGCTTATCAATATAAAATGAATAAGGTTTTATCCATGTCCCTCTCTCCTGATTGCAAAGTCCTGAATGCCCTGACTGTCCATTCAGAGCGCAATGGTTTTTTCAAATTCATGATTTCATGATTTTGCTTTGACGTATCCCCGCACCTTGTGATGCGAAATTTCAAATAAACTTCTGAGTTCGGATGGGTTCTCGTGTTGTTTTTTTATAATTATTAAAATTAGTAGTTTTTTAAGTGTAGTTTTTTAGAGTTTTTGTCAGATTTTTAGTATAATCTAGATAAAAATTTTGTAGCTAAATCTTGGTTTGTGTTTTTTAAATTGGTTTCAAAACTCTTGGGGCAGTCTGATTATGAAGAATTCACCAATCAAACTTGTGATTTCAATAAATCCCTATGGAATTCTAAACAAATTAGATCGGAAAATAAACCAGAAATCTTTCCAAAAAATCACACTCAAAGATTAATTTCTCAAAACTAAATATATTAAAAAATAATTATATTACAAATATTTATTAGTTAAATATGTAATTTAAGATGGTGGACTAAAGAAGGAAAAAATATGATTACGTTATTAAACAAGGGCTATATAATAGCTAGTACATGTTGCTTAGCATAAATATAGGTTAATTAAACTAAAAATAATAAAGACAGATTTCATCACAAAAATAAAACAACTAATAAAATATCGTATGGCTGAATGTCATCACCAAAAATTAATTAAGAAATATGATTAACTAATAGTGCTTATATATGTGTGTGTTTTATATATATATATAATTTTTATAATTAAATTTATTAAAATATTTTTTTTAGTATAATAATAGTTCATCTTAAATTGAAGAAAAAATTATAATTCATATAAATGGAAATAATAGGAAAAAATAAAAATGAAATAAAACTAAAAACAAAAAAATAGTAACTAATGGAAATAGAAGTTACTAAACAGCCCATAATAATACCTCAACTAATCACCTTAAATTTAAATAATAATAAAAAATAACAAAATGAATTACCAAAATTAAACTATGGATAAGGGACATAAAATTTTGGTAAAAACAAACTATTACACTGTCAAACTGAATCCTAAAACAATATAATAAAAAATTTATTATATTTTAAAATTTTATTTGTGAGATAAAATTCCACTGTGTTGGTTGTGCCGAAGGTCTTCCCCGTTATTTCGGTCCATTCCGTACGTAATTCCCACTTACTCCGTTGATGGGTTTTTCAAACTCATGCTTTTGCTTTGACGTCCAACCGCACCCGCACCATGTGCAACTTAAAATAAACATTTGAGTGGGAATAGACCAGGGTTGCGATAAAATGGGTGGTTTATAATTAGTAATTATAAACCATGTTAGAAAGGAAAAGTTGTAAGGTTGTAGTATAGGAAAGGTAACATAGAAGATAAAAGTAGAAAAATTATATAATTTTATTTATTTACTATCATTTGTGTGAAAAAAATTTTAATATTTTTTTTAAGAAATTGGTTTTATTAGCATTATCTTGGTTTGTGTGAGTTTTTCATGTTACAGTTAAGTTTATATTGTATTAGATATCATGCCAATCTCTTATCTGCACATTGGAAACAATGTAAGTAATACTTAATTAAATTCATCTCTATTTTTAGTTTGTCATTAATATTCCAATTTCAATTTGTCCTTGAATTAAAATTGTGAATTAAAATCTAATTTAGTCTCACCAGCTGCTTGGAAATAATTAATTAATTCATTATGGATTAATTAGTTGGAGAATTACCTGGATGCGGGTGATTAAATTGACATTAATGTAGATTAGACAGAGGGATGGTAGGCGACCAGGCCACATGGCCACCCGCATCCCCTTCCATGCCAATTTATTGCAAGCCACAGTCAGCTTGTCGGCACCATTACTCTGGTGCTCAAGTCGAGGAATTCGCAGCAGACATAAGGCCATGGCTTCCGCAAGCCATAATCCATTCATCCCATCCCTGCTAAACTACTCTTGCCCCCCTCATGCTACGGAGCTGAGCTCACGCACAATTACAGGGAGGCGTTGTTGGATTCTCAGTTGTAGTGATTTGAGGAATGGCTTCCATTTCTCTCAAATCACTCACTGTGCTCTGAATTCCGCCCAAAATTCCTCTGCTTCTCTTCTGAATAGCCTCATCAATTCCAGAGTAAACTCTGCCTCCCCTACTGCAATCACTGATAACAGCACAGTCATTTTGGCCCCGACCAACAACCGTCAACCAACGATTCCGCATACTCACCATCGAATGCGTAGCAGAAGAGGTGGTAGTCGTGGCAGAAGCATTTGCCTCCCCTTGACGCCCACCCCTGAACCAGCAACTCCTTCCTCATCCCCTTCTACTATTCATTCCAGAGGTCATTTCTTTGGCAGACATCCTGACACGCGTAGCAGTAGAGGTCGGGCACAGGCCCATGGTGCCAGAAGAATGAATGCTGCTACCCAAACGACCAACCTCCCTACCCCCGCCCTCCCTCACTGCTCTCACCACATGACCCAATTTCGCTTTCACAGTACGTTGCATCGTCCTGATATCATTGCCACTGTCATAATGACCTTTAGTGAGGAAATCAATCCACAGGATGAGCAAGATGCTCAGACCACGAACCTAGACTAGAGAAAGGGAACAACAACAAACAACAAAAGGCAAATAAGACGAACAAGGATGGTTGTGAACCAGAGAAAGGAAACAATAGCAAGCAGCGAACGATAGAGAAGACGAGAAAGGCTAGTCATGACAGCATTCTGCATGGAGAGGATATGGTGGGAGGCAAGCATGCAATCGAAAGCAGTTCGGGTGGCATGCAAGCAGTTGGTGGCATCCCGGGCAGCACGTCAGGCAAGCATGCAGTCTAGGGCAGTTCGGCCAACTCGCAAGCAGTCGGTGGCATCCCGCACGACACGTCAATAGAGGATGATGATTGGTAAAAATTCATTAATGACACCTACACCATCTTGAAGAGCATATTTTTTCCTTTTCAATGAGCTATTATTCAAAGCGCTTGGAGTTTCGGGTTGAGTAATAGCTCGTTGGAAACGAAAAATTATGCTCTTCAAGATGGTGTAGGTGTCATTAAGGAAATTTTCCTCTAAGGTAGCAATTTTTTTTTAATGTGACTAATTATTTATGGGTGCATAAATGGAGGCAAGGAATAATGACTTTGAGTGTGGGGCTTCTTCATGATTTTATTTCTTCATTGATTGTCTTCATAATCATGTCCTAGCCTTCTTCAACATAGGATCACCATCATCATATCCTTGCCTTCTTCAACATAGGGTCACTAGTGTAGAGATATTTCATCAATCAAATGCAACATCATTATGTAGTCTTCATCATAAGACAATCAACGAAGAAATAAACCATGAAGAAGCCATACACTTAAAGGCATTATGCTTTGCCTCCATTTCTACACTCATAAATAACCAGTCACATTAAAAAATATTTTTTGCTACCTTAGATGCAAAATTCCTTAATTACACCTACACCATCTTGAAGAGAATAAATATTCCTTTCCAATGAGCTATTATTCAAACCGCTCAAATTTTTAGGGTGAGTAATAGCTCGTTGAAAAGACAAAATTATGCTCTTCAAGATGGTGTAGGTGTCATTAAGGAATTTTGCCTCTAAGGTAGCAAAAAATATTTTTTAATGTGATTGATTATTTATGAGTGCAGAAATGGAGGCAGGGTGTAATGCCTTTGAGTGTAGGGCTTCTTCATGGTTAGATTTCTTCGTTGATTGTCTTCATATTCATGTCCTAGCCTTCTTAAAGATAGGATCACCCATAATCATATCCTTGCCTTCTTCAACATAGTGTCACTAGTGCTCTGAAACCAAGTTAAGGATATTTGTGGGCTAAAATATCCATGGTTGGACTAAATAAACTTCCTCTGTTGTAGCTCATAAAGGAAAGTCTTCTGTGATCAATACTAAACTTCAAACCAGTGATAAAACATTAAAGAACTGTCTCATATATTTTCTCAAACCTGTGAATAAGAGGTCCAGATTGAGAAGCCCGGATCACAGTTTAAGTCACATCTGTTTGGGGTCTCAGCATAAATACCTTGGACCTGTAGCATTGCAGAGGGTCAGAATTTTTGCCTCAGATTAGTAGACTAGTGTAGAGGCTCGACAATCAATAGTAAAGACTTTGTTACACTGTTCTGAAGCTCATATTGCATCAGTTTACACTTGTAGGTAGTCTTTTGTGAAGGGTGAACATTGACTCAAACCTATTGTCAAAAAATAGTGAACAATCACCTCTCAAGCCTCGGACCTGTGGACCTGTGGAGACACATTTATCCTTGAAAGGCTTAGACAACCACCTGTGGAGAGGCTCATCTTCTTCTATGTAAGGAAAATTATCTGTGGATAGTCTTTTGTGATTGAAGGCTTGGATAATATTATTCAAGCTCAGAGTTAACATATGGAGGACATTGCATCTTTGGTGAAAATTCGAGGGAAAAGATTTTTGGCACAACTAGAGCAGATTTCAAGTAAACTATTGGGCATCTATTGAAATATACAATGAAAAAATTATGAAGTAGAAGCCTAAAAGACTACAAATCTTAGGAACTATCTATGGTTTAATATTGGTGTTTGAAAGCTCCTTTAGACTACCTCCTTGGACCTGAAACATTTGAAGTATGAAAAACTTGTGAAGACTTGTGAAGAGGTCCTGTTGACCTGTGAAGAATAGTAAAAGCTTGTTGACTTATGAAGTATTCTTGAAGATTTGGAATATACCTTGGAGAATCCTTCATTATCTTGGAGAATTCTTGGGAAAAAAGATTGAAGACAACTTATTGAGAAGATTTAGCTTATTGGAGACCATAATGCATCATTTAAGCCAATATGAGGTAACCTTGGAAATTTTGTTTGGGTGATATGAAGTGTAGTGGTGATGTCTTCTAAGAAAACAAGGTTGTCATTAATGAAATAATGTGGAGACTACAGTGAAGATGAAGATAGGCAGGGCTCATTGAGAAGACATTGGGATTCGTGAAGTACAACCAAAAATACCTTGACAAAGTGAAGCTATAGGGTTGGAGCCCTTGGGGTTGGTGCCTTGGAAAGTCCAAGTTGGTGCTTGGAAAATATAATATTGGCATCCTTGGAGTTGGTGCACCTAAACTCAAGTTTGGTGCTTTGGATAAGATAGGGTTAGAGCCCTAGAGGATCAGAGTCCTCAAGGAACCAAATCAAAGTCTGTATTAGAGAAGGGTTGGTTCCCTAGGGGTTGGAGCCTCTAAACATAAGTTTGGTGCCTTGAGAAGATAGGGTCGATGCCTTAGAGGTCAGAGCCTCACAAAAGTCCAAGTTGGTGCTTGGCAACATGTTGGAGATTGGGAGATTGAAGATCAGTGTCTTCATCTAGGGTTGGAGCCCTATATACATTGAACTTGATTTATTATGAAAAAGAAATTAATAAAAGAATTTATTATTATTGTTCATTTTGTGTTCTAAATATAAATGATCTAACTGGTAAAAATAACAATTGAAAAGGAATATTGATTCACCCTCCCCCCTCAGTATTTCCAACAATTGGTATCAGATCCAATACCTTCACTTAAAGCCTAACAGCTTAAAGGTTGATCATTAGAACAAAAATGGTGAAGCCAAGGAAGAAAGTCTCCAATCCTCCTAAAGATGTGTCTCCCTCAACCAACGAAATTGAACTCAATCAATTTGTGAAGGCTCCATTGTTCACTGGAAATTTTGATATATGGGAGGCAAGAATGAGGAATTTCTTAAAGACTCGAGGCATTGAAGTTTGGAAATTGGTGATTGTTGATAGCATGATGGATGGTGAATCCAAGGAACATAATATAAGAGAAATGAAATCAATCTTGAATGGGCTACCTGATTTTATGAAGGCAAATTTTGAAAAATGTTTGTAAAAAAAAGCCACATGGGATAAACTTCATGATCTTCACTCAAAAGGAGCATTGACAATAATCTCTAGTCAAGAAAATGATGGAAAACAAGAAGAAAATCTAGAGCCCATCAACGAAGCTAAAGATAAGAGTGATAACATCAAGGCTAAAGAAGACCTAGAAGATGAAGAGAATGAAGAATATTTTGGAGAAGGTATCCTCACTAAATGTATGGCTTCCATAGAAGAGATTAACAATTTGAAAAATGAAAATGAAGAACTTAAGAAGAAAGTGCAAGTTGGTGATTAGGACAAGACAAGGAAGGAAGTTGACCTTTTCAATATTCAAGTACAAGAAAGAGATGAGGAGCTCTCCAATATTAAGTAAGAATTTCATCAAACAAGAGAAAGCATCATGAAGAAGTCATATCCATGACAAATCAATTGGATAAGGCAAAGAAATAGGAAGATGCCTTGTCAAGACACCTTGAAGAAAGGCACAAGATCTTGAACAAACTTGAAGCAGAGATTAGTCAATACAAGGAATAGGTCTCCTCCCTTAGATCTCAACTAGAAGAAGCAAGGAAATAAGCACAAGGAGCTGAGAAGGTGATGTAAGCATTGGAATTCATAGAAAGACCAGTTGACGGAGCAGAAATGGAGATCATTTTATCAAAGAAGGATGAAGAATGCAAGAAAATGAAGGAAGAAATTGTTTTTATTAAAAAGGAAGTTGACTTTCTGAATAAGAACTTGAAAATTTCTCAAACCCTAGATGACATATTAATTCATCAAATTCATCAAAGGTATCGCCTCGATAAATCAGGTATTGGCTATGTAGGTGAATCCTCAACCAGGAAAAGTAATGCTTCAAACAACAAGGATGTGAGGAAGACAAAAAGAAATGTTGATGATACAATCGAAGGAAAGAGTCAAGTTGACATTGCAAGAAATCCTACTCCAAGAATAAATGTAGATGGTGTCAAGGATGCAAGAAGAAATTATTATCATCAAAAGATCCCAAGGCAAAATACTTCAGAAGTACATCAAGGAAACCTGCTTCTCCCAGGTACCAAAGTATATTTCTTGGTTATTGTTATTCTTGTACAAACTTTGGGCACATGGAAAAAGATTGTAGGGCATATCACAAAGACATATTTAATGGTCCCCATCAATCTTCGAGAAGCAATTTTTAAAGAAGTCATGAATTCTTATTCATGAACAACATAGAGTGCTTCAAGTGTAATAGAGTTGGACATATGGCGCGTGATTGAAACTTGACTTGGGTCCCAACACAAGCTAGAACCTTGCCAGGGAAGAAAGTTACACAAGTATGGAGAAGAAAGAAAATTGAATCCAGAAGTCTCTTTAACACTCCAGCCAACAACACATGTTGTTGACCTGATGAAGTTATCCTTGATATTCCAAGTATTTGATGGGGAGACTCTGCCAAAAGGAAGAGCATGCATACAGTTAGCAGGAGCTTATGATGATTAAGAATTATTGAAAAATCCATCTATGCATGGGCCTTATGAAATCCTTGATGAGCTATATTGATAATCATTCTTTTATAGATCATTTCTCAAGAGAAACTCCATTGAAGAGCATGATTCCCTACTCATCCAATGGACTATTGTTGATGATCTCTTCCATTTTATCACAAATCAAGCAATATTTATTGACCTAAATGAGTTTATAAAGGTAGGGGGAGTTGGCTCATCACATGAAGAAATTCAAACACATTTATCATGGACCACATTGTAAAAAAGAAAAGAAGCAGCTTGACAGGGGGAGTACTTGGGCACTCCATTTTCCATTGATGTCAAAGGAGGAGAGAATGTTGAAAGGGAAAGAATATTTCCATCAATGACAAAGGGGGAGATTTTTAATCTAGGTTGTCACTGATGTCAATAGTTGATGGCAGTGGTCGGGATGGAAAATATTCTTGAAGATGCGAGAGGATGATTACAACTCTTGTTTAAGATGTCAAGACACAAATGAAGTGTCAATCATGTATCTTGATTATCATAATGGAAGACTACCATATCAGTGATCTTGATGATAACACTACATGATGACATGTCCTACCTTCGATAATTTGATGATGACATGACACATCTCCAATGATGTGAAGCTTGATATCCTTATGATGAAGACTACATAATGATGTTGCATTTGACTGATGAAATATCTTTGCACTAGTGACCCTATGCTGAATAAGGCAAGGATATGATGATGGTAATCCTATGTTGAAGAAGGCTAGGACATGATTATGAAGACAATCAATGAAGAAATGAAACCATGAAGAAGCCCTACACTCAAAGGCATTATGCCTTGCCTCCATTTCTGCACCCATAAATAATTAGTCACATTAAAAAAAAAAAATATATTGCTACCTTAGAGGAAAAATTACTTAACGACACCTACCCCATCTTGAAGATCATAATTTTTCCTTTCCAACGAGATATTACTCAACCTAAAACTCCAAGCGGTTTGAAATTTATTGATTTTACACGTTAATGGTGTAATTTTGGTCAGTAAGAAACGTGAGCTTCTCTCCCATGTTGGCCTCCTTCAAATAGATGTGTCCCTTCAGATATTAAGCGAAATCACTATATATATACAATTAGGACTCCTCATTCTAGCATCAATTTTTGGTGGAGCTTTTAGAGACAAGGCAGAGAAACAAAACAGAAAGCTAAGGAGGAAAGTTAAGGATATTTGTGGGCTAAAATATCTGTGGTTGGGCTAAATAAGCTTCCTCCATTGCAGCTCAGAAATGAAAGTATTCTATGATCAATAGTAAACTTCAAACCAGTGATAAAACATTAAAGAATTGTCTCATACATTTTCTCGGACCTGTGAAGAAGAGGTCCAGATTAAGAAGCCTAGACCACTGTTTAAGTCACATTTGTTTGGGGAATCAACTTAAATACATTGGACCTGTAGCATTGCCGAGGGTCGGAATTTTTGCCTCAGATCAGTAGACTAGTGCAGAGGCTCATATAGTAAACAGTAAAGACTTTGTTACACTGTTGTGAAGCTTAGATTGCAGCAGTTTACACTTATAGGCAGTCTTGTGTGAAGGTTGAACATTGACTCAAACCTATTATCAGAAAAACAATGAACAATCACCTCTCAAGCCTCGGAACTGTGGACCTGTGGAGGAACATTTATCCTTGAAAGGCTCAAACAACCACCTGTGGAGAGGCTCACCTTCTTCTATGTAAGGATAATTATCTGTGGATAGTCTTCTATGATTGAAGGCTTGGATAATACTATTCAATATCGAAGTTAAAATCTAGAGGATTTTGTATCTTTGGTGAAAATTTGAGGGAAAAGTTTTTTGGCACAGCTAGAGTAGATTTCAAGTAAACTATTGGGCATCTATTGAAATCTACAATGACAAAATTTTGTTGTAGAGACATAAAAGACTACAAATCTCGGGAAATATTTATGGTTTAATATTGGTGTTTGAAATCTCCTTGAGACTACCTCCTTGGAGCTGAAACATTTGAAGTATGAAAAACTTGTGAAGAATTGTGAAGACCAGTTGACCTGTGAAGACAAGTAAAGACTTGTTGACTTGTGAAGTATTCTTGAAGATTTGGAATATACCTTGGAGAAGCCTTCATTGTTTTGGAGAATTCTTGGGAAAACTTATTGAAGACATCTTATTGAGAAGATTTAGCTGATTGGAGACCATAATGCATAATTGAAGCCATAATGAGGTAACCTTGGAGATTTTGTTTGGGTGACATGAAGATCAATAGTGATACCTTCTAAGAAAACTAGGTTTTCATTGATGACATAATGTGGAGACTATAGTGAATAAGAATATAGGTAGGGCTCATTGAAGAAGACATTGGGAGTTGTGAAGTACAACCAAACATACCTTGACAAAGTGAAGCTATAGGGTTGGAGCCCTTGGGGTTGGTGCCTCAGAATTGACTAGGTTGGTGCCTTGGAAAAGTTAAGTTGGTGCTTGGAAAATATACGATTGGTGTCCTTGGAGTTGGTGCACCTAAGCTCAAGGTTGGTGACTTGGATAAGATAGGGTTGGAGCCCTAAAGGATCAGAGCCCTCAAGAAACTAGATCGAAGTTTGTACCAGAGAAGGGTTGGTGCCCTAGGGGTTGGAGCCTCTAAACACAAGATTGGTTCCTTGAGAATATAGGGTTGATTCCCTAGAGGTCAGAGCCTCACAAAAGTCCAAGTTGGTGCTTAGCAATAGATTATAGCCTGGGAGATTGAAGATCAGTGTCTTCATCTAGGGTTGGAGCCCTATATACATTGTACTTGATTTATTGTGAAAAAGAAATTAATAAAAGCATTTATTCTTATTGTTCATTTTGTGTTCTAAATATAAAGGATCTAATTGGTAAAAGTAAAAATTGAAAAGGAACACTGATTCACCCCCCCAATATGTCCAATAGGAGCCTCATTCCATATGATGAGAAACAAAGAGTTCTTTAGTGAATTTGAGGAGAAGTACCTCAAGATGCACATCAAGATGGGAGATGATGGGAGGTATAGGGTGACTAACATTGGTGTTGTTACCTTTCAGAGTGAGTTTGGCTCTCCTCTCACATTAAAAGATGTCATGTATGTTCCAGGTTTGAATAATAAAGTTGTTTCAGTTTCCATGTTGGAGGACCATGGCTACAATGTGATATTTAGAAAGGGAAAGGATTTCCTTCATGACATAACCTCAGGAAAGGTGAAGAAAATTAGGGTTCGGCTAAAGAACCTTTACAAATTGGATGTAGAAGACTGCATTGATTTGGGCATAAAATCATAGAAGGTGTAGAGCCAAGACATCGATGACTTGTGGCATAGAAGATTGGGTTACTTACACCATGGAGCTTTGAATACCATGTAGCAAATTTCTACAGGACTTCCCAAGGGTAAACTAGAGCAGAGAGAAACATGCAAATGGTGTACATTGGGGAAGTACACCAAAGTTTCCTTTCATGACAAAGACAGTCAAGCATAATTGATCCTTGATAGAGTTCACTTAGATGTGTGTGGACCATTCTCGATAGCAACCACAACCAAGCACAGGTATTATGTAATATTTTTTTATGATTTTTCTTATAAGTGCTTGATTTTCTTCATGCAGAAGAAAGATTAATTGTTCGCTAAATTTTGTGAATTTAAATCACTTATCGAGAAATATATTGGGATGAAAGTTAAATCTCTCAGAAGCGATAACAATGGAGACTATAGGTCAAATTAATTCAAGAAATTTTGTGCATCAAAAGACACTCAAAGGGAGTTAATAACACCTCATAACCCATGACGGAATGGGGTGGATGAAAGGAATAATTTTATGTAACTAGATAAAAAAGGAGATAGATCAATGACTTAAAAATTATCCTCTTCGAGGAGGAAACCTCCTTTAAATTACATAAATGAACAATTCTTGGATGATTCAAATGATAAGACCTCCTTTCTATATATAGGATTCTATTGGGTCACAATATAATTAGAGTCAACATAACAATAATACTATAAGGGCACAACAATAAAAATAGTGGGCTTATATGGGGTACAATAATAAAAATATGGGGACTACATGGGCACAACAATAACAATAAGGGGCTATGCTAGTAGTATAGGGACCTAACAAAGAACATAAGAATTGTGGCAGATGCACGAGTGATGTTACATGATTAGGGCCTACCATTGCACTTGTGGGATGAAGCATGCAACATAAATATTTATTTCCAAAACAGAAGCCCTCATTGAATTCTTGGGATGAGTACACCAAAAGAATTTTTTTCAAGTAATAGATCAGATGTGGAACACTTCAAGATCTTTGGTTCATCATTCTACTGTCATATTAACAAGGATGCATAGAAAAAGCTAGAGCCAACAACTAAGTTGGGAATATTTGTGGGGTACACCGATACACCTCACAACTATCAGGTGTACCTGCCATCCAATAAAATGAGAGTGGTTCGTAGAGATGTGAAGTTCGATGAAGAGAAGGCCATGATATGTTCTGTTGTGAGGGAGCTTCAATTACATGAAGATGAGGATATTTTATCTCTAAAGGAGGAACCTAAGGATGATGTGGAGCAACTACACACATAGGAGCAGAGAGTGGAAAAACCCACTCATATAGAGACTTCTAGAGATGTAATGAAGTGCACCAAAGAGGTTAACAGATTGATGCATGATGCTTGAGAGAATGTGGGAGAACCCACAACAACGCAGGTAGAAAAGGTCACCAAATCGGTACACTAGCTACATGGCTCTGATGAGCGAGAGTGTAGATATTGAACCACCCTCACTTGAGGAAGAAGTGAAGCAACCAATATGGGTTGATTCCATGGTTGAGGAATATGACTACATTATTAGAAAAAAAGTTTTGTAAGTGGTCCCAAGACCACCAAACAAGTCAGTGATGAGTTCCATATGGATTTACAAGGTAAAGCAAGCAACATATGGCAGTGTGGAGAAACACAAGGCCAAACTTGTGGCCATAGGGTTCTCTCAGGTGGAGGGAATTGATTACGAGAAGACCTATTATCCAATAACAAGTGTTGGATTTGTGGGTCCTGACCTAGGTTCAATTTCAGTTATCCAAACAAATCCCTACACTACTAGCCCTTTTAGAATGAGCTAGTGGAGTGAGGACTGAAGTATCACCCGAAGCAGTATGGGGGGATGATGGAACCAAGCTTCCGCACCCTGAGATGGTTTTGATGTCATTTTATACCCCCAGCCCTTGCCTTCACGCAAGTCGCTACACCCTAGGGCTTATCGATCTACCCTCTATCTTGCCATTCAGTACCTTCATGAAGGTGTACAATTGATCTTCACACAACCCTAACCAGTGGTTCAGGTACTTTCATGCTCCTATAACGATGTATTGTGTAGTTTCCCAAGTTATCTCAAGTGTTTTACTTATTCTACCAATCAATTACAGTTATCGTTGTGTAAACTAATATTCTTACTTGCGTTCAATTAACAAATATAATCACATACATTTGTGCATCAAATAAACATTGTAATATAAACCCAAATCCTAACGTAATATAATCAAAAGCATTAACAGATACTAAATACATAGTAGTTGCACAATACTTATCTTTATTGATATCTCTAGTTCAATATAGACTCTATCCACCCTGCGCACACAGCTATAGGGGTTCACGCACTTAGCTATGGACTTCTACCCTAGGTCTCTACGCACTCAGCTATAGAGCCTCTACCTACGCTAAGAACCAAAAACACCTAGACTTCTCCACTCTACTTCGCTACTAACTCTTAATGTCTTAGAGCTTACTTAGCTCCTTTTTATATAATCCCATGGTCCGCAAACCATGGGTAGATATTTACAGCCAACTTGACACTTTAAAAAATAAGGGCAGACAACCCTTTATGACTCTTGACAACTTTGCGCTCTGCGACCACAAAATGCGGAGACTGTTGGGCATGGTAAAGCTCCGCGAATTGTAGGCGCGGGGCGCAAAAGTAAAATAGAGTCATAGGGTTGTTTGCCCTAGTTTTGTAATGTAATGTCGGCTAGATAGACCTACCCATGGTCCACAGACCATGGGATTGTATAAATAGAGTGAGGCTCTAAGTGTAAAACGAAGATAGATAATATAAGATGAGCATGAGAAGTCTAAGTGATTGAGTCACAATGCGAAGTGTGTCTTGGGTCATAGAGTAGAAGAAGGCTTTGCAGCTGAGTGCGTAGAGGCCTAGTAGTCCATAGCTAAGTGCCCGGACCCCTGCAGCTCAGTGCGCAGGGCGGAGTCGAGTCTGTAACCAAAGAAGGAATTAATAAAGATAAGTTATATCATAGTTCTGTGTATCTGTTCTTGGGTTAATGCATGTTTTATATAATTGGAAAATATATTGTTTATTTACTGTGCACACTTGCATGAATGATTTATATTTCTAAGTATAACTTAAAGCACGTAAGTAGGCTAATATAATCAACTAACATTGGAATACCAGTAAGATCTTCGGTAATAATGTAGAGTGCGGTGCTCAACCCCTGATAGGGGTGCACGAAGGCAATATATTAGGTTGCGAGGTGCAGGAAAGTGCACGAAGCAACCTACGTGAAGGGTCGAACTGCGGACCACTTGAACTCATCAGACATCTCCAGGGTGCAGAAACCTGGTTCTAGCACCCTCCCATACTACTTCAGGTGAGACCTCAATCCGTGCTCCATGGGTTGTTGCCGAAAGGGCTAGTAGTACCGGGATTTGCTTGGATAAATCAACTTTGAACCTGGGTCAGGCCCCACTAAGCCAACAAATGGTTTGTTGCCAGGACCAGGATCTGCATAAGAGATGTTTGATGTCGTATCACTGGAATCCGACAAAGAAAGGAATTCAAGAGTGGTTGGACAGGAAGATTCACAAGTTTGTAGCACAGGAAAACAGGAATCCGTGACTATTGAAGGAAGAATGGTCAGATCGCTACTTATATATGGAAATCCATGAAATTTTCTTTGCATCCTTCCCCTCTGAGTTGTACGAGTGTATTGCGAAGCTAATAGACAGTCAAGGAAGGTGTAGGCTCGACAAACCGATTGTGTGGACTCTAGAGTTGGTGAGCAGATTGGAAGCATTGGAAGATAAGATCGCGCACATTGTGGACCATTGACTCGATGAAATTATAGGAGGATTTATCACTGAGTTCATGGTAGATACTTTAGTCAGCTATAGCAAGGCGAAACGACGCTTCCTCAAGGGACTGTGAGGTAAGTACATTAAATCTTTTAACATTTGGATTAAAATGCTACTGTGTGAAAAGCGGGTTATGTGAATAAATTGATGTTTGGGGCTATGCGAAGTGGAAGGATCTACAGAAACGAAGGTAGCACAGAGCTAGAAACTAGCCCCTTGATTTCACCTCTGTGTGAAAGTGAGGAAGAGCTCATGAAATTCTCACCAAGAAGTGTGATCAGTCTGATAAAGCAGTGAATTCCACCCATACCAACCCCACCTACACCACCACCATTTTCACCATCTTCAACCCCATCTTTTCCCACACCACCTTCGTCACCACCACAGTTCAATATGGCGAGTGCGGTAAAGTTGTTAGTGTTCAAAGGAGTAGGGAACAAAGACCCAGACTAGTTTTGGTTCATGGTAAAGGCTGTATGGGAAGCGCAGGGAGTCATGGATGACAATATAAAGAAAGCAACGCTATTCAGTGCTTTGCAGGATCGCGCAATGACGTGGTACATTAAGCATTCCAATGACAATCCAAACGCAAGGATCACAGATATCCAAGCCACTCTAAACAGGGAATTTAGCAGGCCAAGTTCAGAGACACGATCGATTATTGTATTTAAGGATATCGCGATGCTTCAAGGCGAGACCCCCTGGGAGTTATATCAGAAACTGAAGGGTATGGTTTGTGAAGCTCACATGACCTTGATGGATGGAAAACACCGTGCATGCTTTGTAGTGTCACTAACGCCGCATCTAAGGACTACATTGTCACATCAGAAGCTATCCACTCAGGCCAAGGCCTTAAAGATCGTGATGAGACTACATGAGACCCCAATACAAGATCCTAACCTGGGAGTTCAACAGATCCACATGCAGTTGAAAAAATTGTGCCTCGAGATGCAGAGTTTGAAATAGGACAGGGCAGCTCGCCTAGAAGCGCACGAGGAGGTATGGTGCATAAAGTGCAAAGGCCAAGGACATGACAAGGACCATTGTCGAGTCTTCGTGAACTACCTGGCGGGAGGAGAGACGATGCCATTGAGACCAGAGGCACAAGTAGGACCGAGCATGGCGCCTACATTATGGTGTGTGATTTGTCAAATAGGAGGGAAGCATACCATGGATAACTTCCACCTATTACATAAGTATACGTAGAGTTCCCAGTAGTTGTTCTATAATTTCTACAGGTCAATAAGCCACGATGAGCGAACCTGTAGAAGTTCTGAACTGATGATGGATCAGACTCCTACCTATAGAGTTCAAACCAAAACATGGGCCCTCGATCAAAATGTATGGATGACGTGCATTGGATTTTAGGGGCGTGGACGAGGTCGAGGTGGAATGAGACCAGGAAGAGGTCGCAACCAGCTGATATGTTACAATTTCGAAGGGCCTGGGAAATATGACTATGATTGTACAAATCCGACGAGAGCATCGTGTTTCTATTGTACCTAGTTTGATCACGAGACAGAGGGTTGTCCCATGTTGATAGCGAGGTTGCGTGATAAAGGAATACTCCAACCTCCCCTGACTCAAAACCTGCAAATGATGAGGTCTGAGATGCGCGAGGAAGACCTGAATGTAAACATCATGATCTGAAGTGGTATTACGACGAGGGATGACAAAGGTATGTAGCCTGAGGAGAGTGCCTGGGTTCGCAAGGCTCTGATGAAGGAACCTGAATTTTATCTGGAGCATGCTAAGGAGACATTCATGGAAGCTAAGAAGAGCTTCATGGAGGCCTCCACTTCAGGTAGTAAAGACAAACTGGAACAGGAAATGGACCCATCAATGCTCACTACCTTTCTAGAGACATGCATGAAGCTGTTGTGCAACAACAAAGTTGTAAAGGGACTATAAGAACTCATCACTAGATGTGTTGGGACTACACCAGGAGAACCGTGCATAGTCCAGAAGCTCGAGAAGCACACAACACGAACAAGAAGGGAGATGAGATTGACTGTGCAAATCAGGGAATATGAAATGGATCAAGTGATTTTGGATCTAGGATTTAATGTGAACATCCTGCGAAAGTAGACATGGGAGCACATGGGCAGGCCTGCACTGCAATGGTCACCGATCCAGCTACAAATGGTGAACCAGCAAAAGATCCTACCCATGGGAAGATTGCAAGGAATAACATTGGATATTAAAGGTTCGAACACGCTTGCAGATTTCGAAGTGATAGAGATTGTTGATAACAACAATCCCTATCTCACGCTACTAGGAATAGACTAGGCCACTAACATGAACGGAGTGATAAATCTAGAGAAGTGCAAAATGATTTTTGAGAAAAAGTCACTGTGTGTAGTGGTACCTTTAGACCCTATGGAAGGATCGTGCTACACAGAGCCAATGCGTGACTATGATAGCGATGACGATCTAGACTATATTTACAAGATAACCGCGTGGGAGCAGGACTGGGTGAATCCAACCGCAGATGGAAGGATCTCGTGGGAGCGCGAAAGCTCCTGCACTTCACATTCAGATGAAGAGATAGAATGATGGCAGAACTGGTGACATGAGGTAACCACTTTCAATTGTAATATGATGATAAGGTCATTGCGCTACGTGGCAACAGAGGTAAGAGATCTGCTTGTGTATGACGGATTGAGCGAGGTGGATGATTTCCTGAACAAGTTTGAAAGAGAAGTACCGGAACAATAGCATTTCGATGCTCTAAAATGGGCACTGCATGCTACGCCCACAAGGTGGTGGGGTACGCATCAAGGGAGTTCTGAGGATTAGCACGAATGCATAAGGATGATGCACATGTAGTTTGGAAAGCCTCAGATGCAGCTAATAGACAAGTATGATGGACGGGATGATCCACGTGCACACCTCGCGAAATGGACCAAGGTCTATGTGGAAGAGCCGCAACCTAAGTGGGTGCATCTATTCTATCATACCCTGGAAATCATACCCATGAATCGGTATACTGAGATGGAGCTCTGCCATGGCACGAGCGAATGGGATATCTTGCGCAAAGGATTCCTATTAACCTTCACGTTTGAGGATCAGTGGTGGGATACTGTTGATGATGCGTACAAGCAGTAAAAGCATCTATCTTCAAAATACCCCAGGAGCCAATGGAAGTGCTTTAGCCGAAATGGATGACCCTGCTGAGTTGCGTGCTAGAATGTTACAATGTAAGTATTGAGGAAGATGATGAGGATCCATGAAAAATCAACATTCCAGAAGCTGAAGGCTATCGTGAGGTTCAGGGACCATTGATTGAAGATCCTGACATCATCGCACCACTAAAAATGAAGCAGGTAAACATTGGGATAGAGGCTAAACCAAAGTATGCAACGTTCAGTGACTATTGGGATGATGCCATGGTGGATAAGGTCGCTAAGTTACTCCATGAGTACCAAAACTTATTCCCGACCAAGATTGCGGACTTAAAGGGGATCATTGGCGACTTAGGGATGATGAATATCACCTTAAAACCCGACATGAATCTGGTTAAGTAGAGGCCTTATTGCTTGAATCCGAAGTACAAGGAAAAGGTTTGTGTACAACTGGACAAAATGCTCGCAGCCGGAATTATTGAGCCGGTGGAAGAATCCGACTATGTAAGCCCTATGGTAGGATAGGAGAAAAAGAAGAAGGGTGATATAAGAATATGAATGGACCTTAGGAAATTGAATGATGCCTGTGTTCATGACCCATTTCCAACCCCATTCACAGATGAAGTATTGGAAAATGTCAGCAAGCAAGAAGCATACTCGTTCACAAATGGGTTCTTAGGGTACCACCAGATGAAGATCACGCTGGAAGACTATAGCAAGACCACCTCCATGACTGAATGGGGTGGCTTTCAATACACAGTTATGTCGTATGGGTTGAAGAACGTGCCAACCATATTTTCCGCATATTTATTTCTACATTCAAAGAACATATCCACAAATTCCTGGAGGTCTATCTGGATGATTGGATTGTCTTTGGATTGGTTAAGCACCATGTAGCAAGTGTATGCTTGATGCTGGGTACTTGTCGACAACACCAGATTGCGCTAAACCTTAAGAAGTGTACGTTCCTCGTTCCCTTTGGGAAGCTACTAGGACATGTGGTCTACAAATAGAGACTAATGGCAGACCTTGCGAAGTTTGCAGTAATTCTAAATTCAGAAACACACCGAAGTATTAAACAGTTGCGCACTACCTTGTGACACACAGGGTACTATAGGAAGTTCATCAAAAGCTATGCCCAAATCACTACGCCGATGGAGAAACTATTGAAAAAGGATGTCACATTTTGCTGGAATGATGATTGCATGAAAAGCTTAGATGTCCAGAAGGGGAAATTGGCCTCCGATCCAATCCTGGTCTTCCCAAAATGGGATGTGGAGTTTCATGTCCATGTTGATGTATCGTGTATCACATTGGGAGTGGTGCTCAAACAAGAGGGCGGAGAGGGCTTGGATCACCCTATCACGTTTGCAAGTCATATATTTTCCAAAGCCGAAAAGAACATTCCACAACTGAGCGTGAGGGAGTAGTTATGGTGTACATGCTCCAAAAATACTCGCACTATCTGCTAGGAGGACATTTCAAGATGTATACAGACCATTCCACGCTAAAATACTTGGTCAATAAGCCTGTGTTGGGGGGGGGGGGCACATATGTAGGTGGCTCTTATTGTTCCAAGAATATGACTTTGAGGTCATGGTAAAGCCGGGATGCCTGAATGCAGGACTAGATCACTTGTCACATATTGAGATGGACGAGGAACATACTAATTTGGAGGAAGGATTACCTAACGCTTCGCATTTTGTTGAGCGCATCGCAAATGAACACTTTGAAGATATAATCCACTTTCTGACAACAAGGATTGTGCTAAAGGAATACTCCTTCCAACAGAAGAAGGAATTGGTGTTGTGCATGATGAATTTTTCTGTCATCGCGGGGCACCTATACAAAATGGGAAATGATGAAATATTGCGAAGGTATGTACTTGAATTTCAACAAAGTTATATCCTCGCGGAAACACATGGGGGTGCTGCAGGAGGACACTATGCAGGACGAGCAACCACACAAAATAGTCTTCATGCAGGGTTGTGGTGGCCGACCCTTCATCAAGATTCAAAAGCACATTGTAAGGCTTGTGATATATGTCAAAGGACCAGTAAACCATTGCGAAGGGATGAAATGTCTTTGAATCCACAAATAAAGCTACAGCCCTTCAAAAATTTGGCAATCAAATTTGTGGGGCCTATAAAACCCTAGGGAAAAATGGGTGTGCGCTACATCATCACCATGATGGAGTACCTGACATATTGGGCGGAAGCATAGCCGGTCAAAGACTGTACAGCCGCTACAGCTGTGAAGTTTTTGTTTGAAAACGTGTTGACCCAATTGGGTTGTCTGAAAATATTAATGAGTGATCGTGGTACACATTTTCTGAAAGAAACCATCAGCGTGCTCACAGAAGAGTTCCAGGTGTATCATGAGAAAATCACACTGTATCACCCACAAGCCAATGGGATAGTAGAAGCATTCAACAAAATACTAGAGACTGTGCTAATTAAAGTTTCTAACACGCAGCGAAGCTATTGGGACCTTCACGTACCTGTAGTACTATGGGATTATAGGACAACATGTAAGAAACTAATGGGACAAACACTTTTCCGATTAGTTTATGGCATGGAAGATGTTATGCCAATGGAGTATATTGTACCTAGTTTGTGCATAACAACCCTCACAGGTATGACGGACTGCGAAGATCTAGAAGAAAGGCTCATGCAATTGGAAGAACTTGAGGAGGCATAGTTCTTGGTTGGTTTTCATTAGCAAGTACAAAAGCAATGTGAAAAGGCCTAGCATGATCACCATATTAAGTTTCACACCTTCAAAGTGAATGACTTAGTGCTGTTGTATTACACTAAGTTTGAAAAATTCTCTGGAAAGTTCAGAATGCATTGTCTGGGACCATACATGGTTAAGGAGGTCACAGACGCATGTGCAGTATAGCTAGTCAAACTAAATGGAGAGCCTTTCCTAGGTAAGGTGAATGGCAGCCGCTTGAAGCCCTACACAGGTGGCCCAACTATTTGACTAACCAATAGAAGTATAGTCTTCGCGCTCTAAGGATCTGGACAAAAGCACGGGACTATAAACATATAAAGGGGATACCGGTACAGATGCAGTGAAGAAATTCAGACACAAAAGTCTCAGAATAGTAGATGCAGTAGATCCAGCAAGCAGTAGCTCAGTGCGCTGCTGGCCTCAGCACAATTCGAGAACAACTGGAGGGACTCTTGGCAAAGATGGTCGCGCTGACCGAGTGACTGGAGGGTGAGTCATGATGTTTGTGTTGGGGACCTATTGGGCATGGAATTCCCCCCAAGGCATGTTTTAGGGCTCAAAACCCAAGTTTTGACCAAATTTTGTTATAAAGCTCCGCGAATTGCGGGCACGGGATGCAAAAAGTATAATAGAGTCATAGGGTTGTCTGCCCTAGTTTTGTAATGTAATGTTGGCTAGATAGACCTACCCATGGTCCGCAAACCATGGGATTGTATAAATAGAGCGAGGCTCTAAGTGCACAAGGGAGATAGATAATAGAAGATGAGCATGAGAAGTCTAAGTGATTGAGTCATAGTGCGAAGTGTGTCTTGGGTCATAGAGTAGGAGAAGGCTCTGCAGCTGAGTGCACAGGGCGGAGTTGAGTCTGTAACCAAAGAAGGAATTAATAAAGAGAAGTTATATCATAATTTTGTGTATCTGTTCTTGGGTTAATGGATGTTTGATATAATTTGCAAATATATTGTTTATTTACTACGTGCACTTGTATGAATGATTTATATTTCTAAGTATAACTTAAAGCACGTAAGTAGGCTAAGATAATCAACTAACATTGGAATACTAGTAAGATCTTGGGTAATAACGCAGAGCACGGCACTCATCCCCTAGATAGGGTTGCGCGAAGGCAATATATCAGGTTCCGAGGTGCATGAAAGTGGATGAAGCAACCTACGTTCAGGGTCGAATGCAGACCACTTGAACTCATCAGACATCTCTAGGGTGCGGAAACCTGGTTCTAGCACCCTCCCATACTACTTTGGGTGAGACCTTAGTCTGCGCTCCGCAGACTATTGCCGAAAGGGCTAGTAGTACTAGGATTTGTTTGGCTAAATCAACTCTGAACCTGGGTCAGGCCCCACTAAGCCAAAAAAGACTTTACAACTTTATTCAAAATTGTCCCAAAACATGCAATTTTAGCCCCAAAATTTATCTTGGGGCAACCCGTTCCCAACAAGCCCCCAAAAACAAACATGGTGACTCGCCCTCAAGTCAATCTACGGGCGCAGAGATCTTGGCATGAAGACCTCCCAGCTCGACCTGTATGACTGCCACCTCGGCAGTGCATTGTGTGGTTGCCTTCTTCACTTCTTCGACCAATTGCTCTGTTGCTGGTCTTCAACTGTCAGCCTAAAGCTTTTGTTGAGTCGCCTACAAACTAGCAAACTTGCCTTCAATGGAGGTCATGACCAAATAGGCCTTGTCCAACCGAGGCTTCAAGTGCGCCTTCATCACTGCCTCTTTGTTTTGAGCTGCATCTACCTATTCCTTCAGTGTTTTTGCCTCCTGCAACTTCGCAACTCTCTGTGTGAAGGCGACAGTGTGTGATGTTCCTTTCACCTCGTTATAGCGCTGTTGTAGTTCTCGCGCCTTTGCCTCCAGCCTCTATACATTAGGATCTTCTTGTAGACTAGTCAATACCTCGAACGACTATTTAAATAGCCTTGTGCAATCTGCTACTACACTATCTACTACTGTTATCACCTCTATGATAGCGGTTGCGCATTGCTCCTTTACTTCTGGTAGAGTTGAAGGCTGGGCCTTCAACTAGAACTCTACAATCTGGAGATTCAACTCTAGCTAAACCTTGGCCAACTCTATGGGAGTGTCGCGCACCCTCGTAGCAAGTTTGTGGACCTATTCATCTACCTTCACATCCTCAGGAATGACCAATTCGGGGACCATTCGACAGTTTTCCTTCACGGCCTTAATCCTGAGCTGATTTGTGTTAGTAAGTTCCACCATGGAAGTGAGGGCGTTGTTTCGCTGTAGGGCCATCTGCAACCTTGAGCCACTTCTATGGTTACAATGCAATCATCTCGCTGGTTGTATGAACAACACGGTGCATTAGCTGTTGTTGGGTGTGGAGCCTGACTATCTTCTGTATTCAAAGGTTTCAACCGGATGTATACCCCAGGAAGATTGTACACCCCTCCATGTGGGGGGGTGCGGGGCGGACTTGTCCCCCCCTGTGGGGGTTCGAGGGGGCTAATCCCCCTCGGCTTGGGGGTTCGAGGGTTCAGGGGCAACACCCACGAAGCTAAAAATAGATGTAAAATTGCCTTGTAAAAGTCTAGTAATTTCTAGTCAATCTGGGCTATTCATTAGGCAGATGATCTAACAGTAGAAGTTATGTTTATTTTAGGGTTTTTTTGCCCTAGAAGGAAACCCCTCACTATAAATGAGGGAATTGTATTGCGTCTATGTAGATTTGTATTCTAAGTGAGGAAGAGAGAGGAGATTGAGAGCGAAGAGGGAATTACAGGGAATCTGCTGTAGGTTGTATTTCTTTAGTTTGTTGGGTATTATAAAAAGAACGACTGGCTATTTCTCCATGGACGTAGCCCAAACTGGGTGAACCACGTATATCTGTGTCTCTCTTTTTTTATGTGTTTTCTGTGTTTATATTTCTGTAATATTTTATGCGTTCCATTGCTCTGTAATATATAATTTTCTAACAACTGGTATTGGAGCCGAAGGTCTATTTGGCTGATAAACTTGCAGGAGAGAAGGGTTCCTAGTTCGAGTGGGAGCAATGGCAAAAGATGGTAGGTTTAGGGTCGAAAAATTCAATGGCCAAAACTACTAGTTGTGAAAGATGCAGATGAAAGATTATCTATATCAAAGAGATCTCTACCTACCATTGAGCGGAAAGACAAAGAAGCCGACGAGCATGATAGAGACAGAATGGAATATTCTTGACAAAAAGGCACTTGGAACAATGCGGCTGTGCCTAGCGGCGTTGGTAGCATTTAATATTTTAAAGGAAATGACAACAGAGGGTTTAATGTCGAAATTGGAAAAACTATATGAAAAACCCTCGGCCTCAAATAAGGCATTTCTTATGAAGCGTTTATTTAATATGAAGATGTCAGAAGGTGGATATGTTGCTGATCATTTACATGATTTTAATACAGTTACAAGTCAGTTAAGTTTTGTGGGGGTAAATTTTGATGATGAAGTTAGGGCTCTATTATTTCTATGCTCATTGCTAGAAAGTTGGAATGGTTTAGTTATGGCCATTAGTAACTCTGTCTCTGGATCTAGTACTTTAAAGTTTGATGATGTTGTCTGTGCAATCCTTAGCGAGGAAATGCGACGGAAAAGCTCCGTTGAGCCATCAGGTAATGCTTTGACTGCAGAGATTAGGGGAAGAAAAATGGAAAGAGGAAAGAGCCCACAATATCACAGTAATTCAAGAAAAGGCAGATCCAAGTTCAGATCGGGGATAGTGTGCTGGAAATGCAGGAAGAAAGGACACCTCAAGAAAGATTGCAAGTCTCGGAAGGGAAAAGAAGGAAACGCGTAGCAAGAAACTAATCATGAAGCAAATGTAACAGGTGATGCATTGTAAGATGCTTTAATTCTTTCATTAGAAAATATTATTGATGCCTGGGTGGTAGATTCAGGGGCCTCATTCCATGCCACACCTGATAAGAAACATTTTCATGATTATGTTCAAGGAGATTTTGGATAGGTTCGATTGGGTGATGATAAACCATGTAAAATCGTTGGAATGGGTATAGTTTTCATAAAACAATAGAATGGAAATAAATGGCTATTGAAGGAGGTAAGGCATGTTCCATATCTGAAGAAAAATCTGATTTCAACAGGGCAGTTGGGAGGTGAAGGTTGCGTAACTACTTTCATAGATAAAACTTGGAAGGTCACTAAAGGATCCCTGGTAATAGTGAAAGGAGGAAAGGTTGGTACATTGTATTTATGCAGTGGTATTTCTAATTCTGTTAATGCTTTAACCTATACAAGAGAAGATACGACATTGTGGCATCATAGGCTCAGGCACATGAGTGAGAAGGGGATGCAAATTCTTCACTTAAGAAATTTGTTGCCAGGTTTGAAGCATGTCGGTTTAAAATTCTGTGAGAATTGTGTTTATGGAAAGCAGAAGAGAGTCAGATTCCTTAGAGTTGGGAAAGAAAAGACGAGCGAAAAATTAGAGCTTGTGCATACAGATATATGGGGACCTGCTCAGGTATCATCTCTTGGTGGCTTTCATTATTATGTTACTTTTATTGATGATGCAACCAGAAAAACCTGGATTTATTGTATTCGAAATAAATCTGATGTATTTGATACTTTTAAGAAATGGAAAGATTTGGTTGCAAATGAGACAGGAAAAAGGTTGAAGTGTCTCAGATCAGACAATGGAGGTGAATATTGCAGAAAAGATTTTGATAGATACTGTTCTGAGAATGGAATTCGCAGAGAAAAGACAGTTCCAGGAACACCACAAGAAAATGGTGTGTCAGAAAGGATGATCAGGACAATCATGGAGCATGCAAGGTGCATGAGATTGCATGCAGGATTGCCTTTACAATTTTGGGCAGATGCTATAGATACTGCTATTTATCTAATAAACAGAGGGCCTTCAAGTTCCTTGGATGGTGGTATTCCAGAGGAGGCATGGACAGGTAAAAAGGTAAACTACTATTTTTTAAAGACTTTTGGTTGTGAAGCCTTTGTCCACATTAATAAAGAAAATAGAACAAAGCTTAACGAAAAATCAAAGAAATGTACCTTTATTGGATATGGTGTTAATTATTTTGGTTATCGCTTTTATGATTATGAAAAACACAAAATCATTAGGAGTAGAGATGTCATATTCAATGAAAAGGTTTTGTATAAGGATCAACTGCAGGAAAAGAAACATGAAAAAGAGAATAGAGAATACACAGTGCTTGACGATATCACAAGAAAAGTGATGATCTCTGAAAATCATAATGATCAACGGCCAAAACAACAACCACAACAGCAGCAAGCACCTAAAACACCTAAAAGTGGTGTTAGAAGATCTACCAAGATAAGTAAACTACTTGAACGATACTCTTCTTCATTATATTATGTATTGTTGACTGATTCTGGTGAACCAGAATGTTATGAAGAAGCAGTGCAGGTAGAAACCAGGAAGAAGTGGGAGCAAGCCATGAAAGAAGAGATGGACTCCTTAGCACATAACCAGACTTGGGACTTAGTCAGGTTGCCTACAGCTAAAACAGCATTGCAGAATAAATGGGTTTACAAGTTGAAGGAAGAAGATGGAGGTAGAAAAAGGTACAAAGCTAGACTTGTGGTCAAGGGGTTTGCACAGAAGAAAGGTATTGATTTTGATGAAATATTCTATCCTGTTGTTAAAATGACTTCAATCAGAACTATTTTAAGTCTAGTAGCAGTTGAAGATTTGCATCTTGAGCAGTTAGATGTAAAGATAGCCTTTCTCCATGGGGATTTGGAGGAAGAGATATATATGCAGTAGCCACAAGGATATGAGGTAAAAGGGAAGGAGAAACTAGTGTGCAGGTTGAAGAAGAGCTTGTATGGCTTAAAACAGGCTCCAAGGCAGTGGTATCTAAAATTTGACAGGTTTATGTCTGAACAAGGTTATACTAGATGTCACTCTGATCATTGTGTTTATCTCAAAAGGCAAAATGATGGCAGCTATATTATATTGTTATTGTATGTAGATGACATGCTTGTTGTAGGTTCTAACATGCAGGAAATAAATGTGCTCAAAAGGAAATTAGAAAACTCATTTGCAATGAAGGATTTGGGTGCTGCAAAACAAATCCTTGGTATGAGAATAACTAAAGATAGGAAGAATCACAAATTAACATTGTCTTAAAGTGAGTACATAGAAAAGGTGTTGAAAAGGTTTAATATGCAGAATGCAAAACTAGTTAGTATACCTTTGGCTAGCCATTTCAAATTAAGTCAGGAGGCGTGTCCCAAGACTCAAGAACAAATGGCTCATATGTCTAAAGTTCCATATGCGTCAACAGTTGGAAGCTTAATGTATGCAATGGTCTGCACAAGGCCTGATATTGCACATGCAGTGGGAGTTGTAAGAAGGTACATGAAAAATCCAGGAAAAGAACATTGGATGGCGGTGAAGTGGATTCTTAGGTATTTGAGAGGTACCATAAATCAGGAATTATGCTTTGGTGGTTCAAACATTTCTCTACAGGGATATGTTGATGCAGATATGGCAGGTGACAGAGATAACAGGAGGAGCACTATAGGATATGTATTTATTGTAGGTGGAATAGCTATCAGTTGGGTTTCAAAAATCCAAAGTGTTATTGCACTTTCAACAACAGTGTCAGAGTATGTTGCTGCTACAGAGGCTAGTAAAGAAATAATTTGGTTACAAAGGTTTCTGGATGAATTAGGTAAGAAGAAAGAGTTGGGCAGGTTATACAGTGACAGCCAGAGTGCTATACATCTTGCAAAGAACTCTGCATTTCATTCCAAGACTAAATATATACAACTCAAGTACCATTTCATACGGTTAGCATTGGAAGATGGACAGTTGAAGCTGGGAAAGATACACACTAGCCAAAATCCTGCAGATATGCTAACAAAAGTTATAACCAGGGAGAAACTGAGAATCTGCTCAGTTTCAATTCTTCTTCAAGTATGATGAAGAAGATGAGAAATAGTCAGGTCCAAAGTGGAGTGATTATCTAGCAAATGAAGCAGTGATGGAGTTGCTATAATTAGTCTCCAAGTGGGAGATTGTTGGGTGTGGAGCTTGATTATCTTTTGTATTCAAAGGTTTCAGCTGGATGTATACCCCAGGAAGATTGTACACCCCTCCACACGGGGGGGTGTGGGGGGGAGTTGTCCCCCTCGCAAAGGTCCTGGGGGGGATAATCCCCTCCGGCTAGGGGGTTCGGGGGCCAGCGGTCCCCGGAGGGGGTTCGAGGGCAGCGCCCCCTGAAGCTAAAAACATATGTAAAATTGCCTTTCAAAAGTCTAGTAATTTCTAGTCAATCTGGGCCGTTCATTAGGCGGATGATCTGACGGTAGAAGTTATGTTTAGTTTATGGTTTTTTGCCCTAGAAGGCAACCCCTCACTATATATGAGGGAATTGTATTGCGTCTATGTAGATCTGTATTCTGAGTGAGGAAGAGAGAGGAGATTGAGAGAGAAGAGGGAATTACAGCGGATCTGTTGTAGGTTGTATTTCTTCTATTTGCTAGATATTATAAAAAGAAGGACTGGCTGTTTCTCCGTGGACGTAGCCCAAACTGGGTGAACCACGTATATTTGTGTCTCTCTTGTTTTATGCGTTTTCTATGTTTATATTTCTGCAATCTTTTATGTGTTACATTGCTCTATAATATATAATTTTCTAACAGTTGTTATGTTGCCAAGTGAGGGAACTTCTCAGTGTCAGCTAAGTCCTAGTCTTCCAATTTCAACAGTGGAACCCACCCCAAGGGCGGTCCTTCAAAGACAATCTCGTCCCACATCATAGGTATGTGCAAGGCGACCTTGCTTTCGTCAATGTCCTTCGGTACCTTGATCTTGCCCTTGCACGAAGGTGCATATTCGAGCAACTTAGTAATAGGGTCAGAACCCTCGACTTCAACATCCTACACTTCCACCCCCATATCCTCATCATCCATCAGGATGTCCTCAATCTCTTCCTCCTCTAGTTCCAAGTTAATAGTTTTTACCTTTTCCTGTGTGGTGGGCTTGTCCTTCTGTGGGTTTCTTCTAGGTGACATGCACACGGTGTCACAACCTACTTGCCTTTATTATCCTTCACACTCTACTTGTTCGGGGTAGGCTTTGGTATAGGTGTTCGTGGTGACTTTGGTACTTCAACTAGTACCTCTGCAACCTCCGGAGCAGCTCCCTCTACCTCCGTAACAACTTCCGGCATAGCCCCCTTGGGTGTCACTGCTTCGGCGTCCATAGCATCTAATCCTGGGATAATGTCATGGATGAAATTGCAGTCGGACTCTGGAAATTGATAAAACGCTGAGCAGTCAAGAAATTCTTTGAAAAATGCACGGTTCATGCACGTCTAAGAGCTCACCAACTCAATGCTCAAAATTCCAAGTGTTTTTTGTTGGGAAGCCACATGCAATTTATAGGCCATTTTGAATTCAAATCCAACCATTCCCCCCAAATTCAGTTCATTAATGCCAGATTGGGGGTAGATTTTCAAGGATCTTACCCATATATTTCATCTTAAATGTCGCCCGTCTGCTCCATTTGGCCGCGTTCTCATTGTCAAATCATGAACATTGACTTTAATGGTCACTTTCCAGTCAACCTGTGTGGTTTTTCCCTGGGTAGCGTAGCTCTCTCCGTGTTGTTGCAAACCCCGTGACATCTCCTCATTCCATGAAATCCCCCAATCACGTAGTGTCCCAAATCGGGCAGTGTAGTTTATATTCTAGTTAATCATTTCAGCTACTTCGAGTGCTAAGACTATGCTACCTTCATATAGTCACCTGGTCAGATCACTGGTGTATGGCTTCAATCGGTTGCCATCCACTTTTCCTAGGATGGGATCTCCATTCAATTTAACCAACTAAACTACTCCACCATCGGTAGTCTCCTTAATGACATAGGGCCCTAGCCAGTGCATCCTGAATTTCCCTGGAAATTTATCAAACTTCCTGTCATATAACAAAACCAGATCATTTACCTTAAAGGTGCGCAGTTTAATGTGCTGATCATGCCATGCTTTTTCAAATTGCTTTTGGACCTGTTGGTGAAATCCAACCAAAAAACTTTCTTCCTCAAGCTTAGCAATCTATGAGAGCCTCTCTTCCAGGAATCTGTGATCTGTCATACCTGTGAGTGCCGCGATGTGTAGACTAGGCACAATGTATTCCATGGGCATCACTACTTCAACACCATATACAAGCCTAAAGGATGTCTGTCAAGTCAACTTTTTGCATGTTGTTCAATAAGCCCATAATACTACGGGTATGTGCAGGTCCCAATCATTTTGTTGAGTGTTTCAAACCTTGTCAGTGCATTCTCTAGTACCTTATTGAATTCTTCCATCATCCCATTAGCCTGTGGGTGATAAGGCATGATTTTCTGCTAATATACCTGAAAATTCCTCCGTGAGTGCGTTGATAGTTTCGTTCAGAAAGTGCGTGCATTGATCACTCATCAAAATCTCTGGACAACCAAATTGCATCAGTACATACTCATAGAGAAACTTCACAGTGGTTGCGCCTATGCAGTCCTTCACAGGCTGTGACTCTGCCCATCAAGTCAAATACTTAGTCGCGGTGATAATGTACCACACACCTGTCTTCTTCCCTTGAGGTTGAATGGGTCCCACAAAATCTATTGCCCATTTCTCAAAAGGTTGTAACGTCATATGTGGGTTCAGAGATAGCTCATCTCTCCGCGATGGCCTGTCAGTCCTTTGACACACATCACACGCCTTGCAGTAGGCTTTTGAATCCTTATGGAAGTTTGGCCACCACAACCCTATGTGTAGAATCTTTTGCACGGTCGCCCTTCCTATGTAATTCTCTCCCGTGGCACCCCCATGAGCATCCGAGAGGATACTACTTCTTTCAAACTCTGGTACATATCGTCACAATACTTCATCAGACCCCATTTTGTACAGATGTTCGACAATGATAGAAAAGTCTACCACATGCACCACTAACTCCTTTTTCTGTGGGGTGGTGTAGTCTTCCAAGGTAGATCCTGTCATTAGGAAGTGTAAGATGTCTTCAAAGTGACCGTCCGCGATGCGCACTGCAAAGATTTGGGCGTCAGGCAATCCTTCCTCCAAAGTAGTGGGTTCTTCTCCTGTTTCGATACGCGATAGATGGTCTGGTCTCGCATTCAGTCATCCAGGCTTCACAATAACTTCAAAATCATACTCCTGGAATAATAACAACCACCTGCATATTCTCCCCACCAAAATAGGCTTATTGACCAGTTATTTCAATGCAGAATGATCTGTATATGTCTTAAAATGTCCACCCAACAAATAATGTCTAAACTTCTAGAGCGCGTATACCATGGCTAGTCCTTCGCCATGTGGTGGAATAGTTCTTCTCAGCCTTGGATAACCTCCTACTTGCAAATGCTAAAGGATGGTCCAATTCTCCTTCACCAGCCTGTGTCAGTACTGCTCCCAGTGCTATCCATAATGCGTCTACATGTACATGAAACTCCTTCTTCCAATTTGAGAAGACTAAAATCGGTGCGGATGACCATTTTTTCTTTCAGCACATCCAAGCTTTTCTGACAGTCCTCATCCCAACAAAATGTGACATCCTTTTTCAACAACTTCTCCATAGGTACGGTGATCTAGGCATAGCCCTTGATAAACTTCCTATAGTACCTAGTATGTCCCAATGTTATGCACAACTATTTCCCACTCCTTGGCACCTCTAAGTTAATTATCATTGCAATCTTCGCAGGGCCTACAATCAATCCCTGTCTGCATACGACATGACCCAGCAGAGTCCCAAAAGGGACACAAAACAAACATTTCTTCAGATTGAGCGCAATCTGGTACCTTCAACAAGTATCTAGCATTAAGCACAAACTTTACACATGGTGTTTTACCAAACTGAACATAGTCTAGTCATCAAAGTACACCTCCATAAACTTATGAATGAAGTCTTTGAATGTAGCAATGACTACGTGCGAAAAAGTCGCAGGCGCATTCTCTAATCTAAAAGGCATTACAGTGTACTGAAACATCCCCATTCAGTTGCGAATATCGTCTTGCTTCTATCTTCAAGTGCGATTTTGATCTGATGGTACCTAGAGAACCTATCAATGAAGGAGTATGCTTCTTGGCCACCTACATTATCCAATACCTCATCAGTGAACAAAGTTAAGAAAGGATCATGCACGTAAGCGTCATTCAACTTCTTGAGATCTACACATATCCTTATTTCATCCTTCTGCTGCTTTTCCTATACCACCATCGAGTTCAACCAATTAGATTATTCTACGGTCTCAATGATGCTTGCCGCGAGCATCTCATCTAACTCTAAGCGGACCTTCTCCTTATACTTCAAGTTGAGACGGTAAGGTCTTTTCTTGACTGCTTCGCATCGATTTTTAACATGATCTTCATAATGCCCTGGTCTCCTATTATCCCCTTTAACTCCGTAAACTTGGTAGGGAAAAAATCTTGGTATTCATGGAGCAACTTAGTGACCTTATCTACCGTCATGTCATCCCAGTAATCTCCTATCTCTGTGAATTTGGGCTCCGCCTCTGTGCCAATATTTATCTGTTTAGTTTTTAGTGGTGCGATTATATCGGGATTCTCGATCGGCAGTCCCTTGACCTTCCAGTGACCCTCGGTTTCAGGGATATTAATATTTTGGGGGTCCTCGTCTTCTTCTTCATTAGTCATGTTATATAATTCCAGTGCGTGGCTCATTTGAGTAGTCCAATCGGTTGAATCAGATCCAAAGGATCCTGTGGTATCTTAAAGATCACTACTTTAACTTCTTGTAGTGCTTCATTAATACAATCAAACCCATCTTTGAAGTTGAACGTCATTATGAATCCTTCGTGCAAAATATCCCATTCTCCTGTGCCAGGGCGGAGCTCTGTCTCCAAGTACCAGTTCATCAGGATGACATCCAGGGTGTGACAAAACAAGTGCACCCATTCAGTTTGGGGCATCGCTCCATAGGCCTTAGCCCATTTGACCAAGTGTTCATTTGAATCATCCTTCCCATCATAGTCTTCCATCACTCATACCCTCGGCTTCCCAAAGTGCATTCTCATCATCCTCCTATACTCGTGCCAATCATCAAAACTACCCTTGTTCGTACCCCATCATCTCGCGGGCGTAGCGCATAGTGCCCAGTCCAAAGCCTAGAAGTGCTGCTAATTCTCTGGTACTTCCCTCTCAAATGCATCCAAAAACACATCCACATTATTCAAGGCATCATAAGTGGGCAGATTTCTTACCTCTAATGACACACAGCGTAGCGACTGGGTCATCATGTTACAGCTCATCTTAGTTACTTCATGTAGCTGATTCTGCTAGTGCTCTAATTCTTCGTCCAAGTCTGAGGTGCAGGAACTCTCGCAATCCCATGTAATTCATCCATCCACTATCTAATTCACCCAATTTTGGTCTCGCGTTATTATCTTATATATGCAATTCAAATCTTCATGGATTTCGTAATCGTGAACTGGTTCAATATAGCACAATCCTTCTATAGGATCCAGGGGTACTATTATGCGAAGCGATTTATTTTCAAATATCATATTTTTCTTCTTTAGGTTGATTACCCCATTCATGTCAGTAACCTAATCAATGCCAACGAGTGCAGGGTAGGGGTTGTTGTCATCCACAATTTATATTACTTCAAAATCAGCCAATGTGCTCGTGCCTTCAATATCTATAGTTATTCCCTCCAACCGTCCCATGGGGATGATCTTTTGTTGATTTTCCATCATTATTTGAATCGGAGACCACTGCAGTGCGGGTCTTCCCATCCTCTCCAAGTCTACTTTGAAAAAATGTTATCTACGTTCATGACCCCAGATCCAGAATAACTTGATGCATTTCATATTCTCCTATCTATGTGGTGAGTCTCATCTCATGTCTTGTCCTTGCCTTATGCTTACCAATCTTCCGTACCATGCGCAGTTCACCTGGAGTGTTTCCGGTGCATCTATTTATAAGGTCCTATAACCCCTTCACAACCTTGCTATCGTGTAGCAGCTTCATGCAGATCCCTAGAAAGGTCGTAAGCATAGAAGGGTCCATTTCCTGAATAGGTTTATCCCAGCTCCCTGAGGTAGAGGCCTCAGCGAAGCTCTCCTTTACTTCCATGAAGATCTCATGTGCGCGCTCCAAATAAAATTCATCCTCCTTCTTTGGAGCTTTGTGAACCCACACGTTGTCTTCAGGTGGTTTCCCCTTATTGTCACCCATTGCAATTCCACTTCGGAGCACTATATTCACATTCAGATCTTCTCCGCGAGGCTCAACCCTCATCATCTGCAAGTTCTAGGTCAGCTGCGGAGGTAGCACCCCTTTATCGCATATCCTTGTTATCAGTGTAGAATAGTCCTCAGTCTCATGATCAAACTGAGTACAATATTTGCACGATGGACGCGTTGGGTTAGTGCATTCACGGGCATAGTGTCCTAGTCCTCCATAATTGTAATAGATCAGCTGTCCCCAACCTCTACCAATTCCTCCTCTGCCTCAGCCTCGTTCGCAACCCTAAAAGCCTGTCCGCGCCATCCAAGCGCCCATGTTAGGAGACCACGTTTCTTCCTAGACTCTATAGGCGGGTGTTCTATCCATCATCAAATCATAACTTTGGCAAGTGCGCTCATCATGCCCTACCAACCTACAAAAGTTATAGAACAATTGTTTCGATGTTTGTACAAACTTCTGCAACAAATGACAATTATCAGTTGTATGTTTCCCTACTACCTAACATATAGCGCACCACAACACAGGCCCCACACTCAGCCCTGCTTGGGCTTTCGGCCTCAAAGGAATCGGTCCTTCTCCTACAATATAATTGCAAAGACTGGGAAGTGGTCTTTATCATGCCCCTGACCCACATTTCAGGCACCATATCTCTTCAAGTGCCTCTAGCTAAACTGTTCTGTCCTGCTTCAGACTTTGCATTTCTAGGTAAAGATTTTGCAATTGTGCATAGATTTGCTGAACACCCAAACTGAGATCTTGCATTAGTGCTTCATGCAATCTTATTGCAATCTCCAAGGCCTTTGCCTGAGTCGTAATCTTCTGTTGTGATAGCGCAAAACTTAGGTGAGGCAGGAGCGAAGCCATGAACCATTCGCGGTGCTGCCCATCCATTAAATTCATGTTAGCTTCATGGATTGTACAATTTATCCTCTAATCCAACTCCCAAGGTGTCTCACTTGGTTTCATCTCAATTTCCTTGAACCCCACAATTGACTGCGCTTCGGATTTAGGCCTACTAAACTTTTATTCAGCACGGTCTGGATCTCTACCAACACAGTGTTTGGGTTATCATTAGAGTACTTGATGTACCAAGTTAGCGCGTGATCCTGCAAAGCACTAACCAACGTCGCCTTCTTCATGTGATTGTTTGTGACGCCCTGAGATTCCCATATAGCTTTTATGATGAACCAGAACTAGTCCAGGTCCTCATTTTCCAAGCCCTTAAACAATGGCAGCTTCACTGAATTCACCATGTTGAATTGTGGTGGAGGTGATGGTGGTGTGGGCGAAGTTTCAGGTGACAGTGGTGAAGGTGGAGGTGGTGTAGGTAGAGGTGGTAGTCATAGGAACCCTTGTTTTATCAACTGAACTCAACTTCGTGGAGAAGCCTGCGCTACTCCCTCGTCATCACTTAAATGAGGTGAAATCAGTGGGCTATATTCAGGACCCTTTATTCCTTTGTTCATGTAAGTCTTTCACTTTGCATAG